>JANAVB010010198.1:19443981-19801481 GCA_029216955.1 Iris pallida | reverse complement strand
TAATACACTATTCAAGACACACGATTACACTTTTTGTGCCAAAATTATTGGTCATCTGACACTCCAAAACTTAACCATGACTAAGGCCAAAATTATTGGTCTTCTGGAACAACTTTTATCTTCTTCCTACGGGAATTATGTCTTATTAACATGACAGGTCTGTCACGCTTCAGTTCTAAAAATACTTGGAAACCCAAGGTATGAGCATGCCAACTGTACGGTTAGAATAAGTATTTCCAATTTAATGGACTTATCCTAGTCGTAGTACACTGTAAAATAAACTAAATCTACTCTATCTCAACTATCTCTCAATCCACAATAATGGAAAAAAAATCAAGAACAAACAATATATATCATGGTCTACAGCCCATTAGCTTATATGTTGGAATGGACCCGAAGAATAATAGAGGTCCAGTAAAAATAGGCTAAATGAGTAAGATATAACAGGAAAGAAAATATAAAGCACGAGAAAATGATAAACTAACACTACAAGTAATACCTGAACCTTGTAGCCAAAATTATACCATCTATCTGTCTATAATATAAGCTCAGCAATAACCTGGAGAGATCACCAGATCCTTAGAGAGACGTTACAAGATACAACAACTAGCCACAATATAAACAGTAAAAGTAATATACATTAACATGAATATAACTGACAAGGTAGACTAACCATCTATGTGAATGCACTTGAAGACTACTTTGGGATTGAACAGGTAGGTAAGGAGTGATATTAGCATCAACTAATATCGTGAATATACTAGCAAACTCACGTCCAAATCGGAGACTAATCCGCAGACGATAATGGAATATCCACTAGTATATTCTATAACTCGGCACACTAAGGCTGATGAGGATAGGGTAATCATGTAGCCTACTAATAGTCTTCCCCGGCCAGGAGTAGTACAAGATCATGTCCATGACTCGCACGACTCATATCTAACTGTAAAACCCCTCAAAAAAAAAATTTATTTATTTTATTTGTTACTAAATTTTGTTATTTTTTAAATAAATGTTAGTATACTAATTATTAATTATTTATAAAGTTTGGATATATATGTATATATATATATATGAAAGTGTTTGTGTGTGCATTGTATTAGGAACTCTCTAATTCATTTAGTTTATTTATTAGATTATATATATATATATATATATATATATATATATATATATATATATATATACTAAATGAAAAATATATATATATATATATATATATATATATATATATATATATATATACTTATATATATATAGTGTTACTTTTCATTTGGTATTATTATTAGATTATATATATATCTATACTTATATAGATATGGTGTTTCAATTCAGAGCAAACCCAAACCCATTTCATGTGTCCCAACCCTAACCTTAGCTCAGCCCATGGGCCAACTACCCTCACCCTAACTTAGGTTCAAACCCATTAGGGTTTCCTAACTTGTGGATCTAATATATATATATGTATCATCCAACTACTCTCAACCCTAACCCTAACTTCACACAACTCCATCTCTTCCCATCCTCACCGCCACCCCTAGCCGATCCCGGTGACCCTTCCTTCCGCCTCCTCCCCCTCAACCGAGGCCTCGCCGTCGGACGACGAGAGCGCGGCGTTCCCCGCACGCCCGCGCGCTGCAGCCGGCCCGCGCCGCGCTGCACCGGTCGCCCGCTGATCCCGGCGACCCTCCTCGTCGGTGCGACCCCCTCGTCGGCAAGCCACCCCCCTGCGGCGTGGCCAGGTAACCCCGACCCACCCACCCCCCCCCCCCCCCCCCCCCCCCCCGTGGCGCTGTCACGTGGGAAAATCCCCCATGCATGCTTTAAATCTAGTTTTAGGGATTAAAATCTGATTATTTAGTTTATTATAATGATTGTATTTGTGTATAAATTGATGATTAATTAGATCTAATCGTAGGAGATCATTGGTAATTAAGTAGAGGTTCTGCCCTAATTTTGTGAGAATTAATATTAATTATTGGCATTTATTTTTAATTAATTATGAGTTCTCGATGCTAGTAATTATATAATTGTGTTTACTGTTTTAATCTTTAAGTGATACTTTTATCATGAATTAAATAAAACTTTGTACATGAAAAAGTTTGTAAAATTAATATAGTATTTTAAAATAATTTTTCCAGAATTTATAGAATTTAATTTATAATTATTTTATGTGAAAAACAGTGAATTTAAATTGTTTAATTAATTCTGTTTGATTCATATTATTTAATTAGTAAATATTTAAATAATATAAATTATATGGAAAATTGAGATTTAAATATAAAGTATGTTATGGAAATTTTCCAGTATTATATTGGTTTTTAAAATATTTTATTTAGATTTATCTAGTGAGTTTTTGAATTAATCAAATAAATTATTAAATACTATTTTCAATTTATATTATTTATTTGGTTGGAAATTAAATAATATTTATTGAATAGAAAATGTTTGTAAAAATATACTCTTCTGTATAAAAATAATTCCAATATTTAATTATAGTTATTTATAATTATTTAGATTTAGTTGGGTAATTTCTAGATTTATTAAATAAGTTATATATATTATATAATTAATTGTTATTAATTATATAAATATTGTAATTTTGTGAAGTGATAAGATTCTGTTAGAAATGTGTAAATATGATATTTAGGAATTTATTTTATGTATTTTATATATATTTACAAAAAATTTTAAGATTTAAAAGTAATTTTGAGAATCATGTTTAGGATTATGTATTAAATTATGTAATAATTATTTATTAATTTAAATAATTATTAATTATGTGTTACTATTGTGAATTTAGCTTTAAGGATCAAATTTAAGGTTGGTGGTGATTTATTTGGATTTATTTAGAATTATTAAGTACTTATTGTTATTATTCAACTAGTTATTTAATAAATAGTTTAATGGTAATATTTCATTTTCTGTAAATTATATATATAATATATATTTATTATTCTGATATTATTTAGTTTAATATTAAAATGATTTTTAAGGATTTTTACTATTTTTGTTAGTATTATTAGGAATTGTGTGTACATATGTGTATTAAATTGGTTGGTTAATTAATTATAATTAATTAATCAATTAATGATTAAATATTTGGTTGTGTATAAATTTCAGAATATAAATTGTATGATAATAAGTATATTTTAAATACTTATTATTGTTCATAATAGTGATACTAGTTAGCTAGTAATAATAGATTAATTTAAATTATAGATTACTTAGCAATTAAATAAATTGTTTAATTTGTTTAATTAGTAATTAATTAGAGATAAATTTTGTTTAGGATTATTTGCTTATCGGGACTCGGACTCTACTTTGGACCCGGATACTCAGTTGCTGGACACAGGCAAGTACACCTTGCTTGACATTTACTATGCAGTATTTACATTTGCCAGTTATTACTATCGTCTGCACTCGTCTCCATTGATGACTACCTTGTATAGAGTTAGTATAAACTTGACACTGTCTCAAACACGTATCACATATGAGTGAGTTGAGTGCAGAGGTTCTGTGTTGACTGGCCATTAACATATGATCTTGAGTATGTTGCAGTTTGGTTTAGTTATACTATATTTACTATGACGTCTTGCATATTGTTCGTACCGCGTATACGGTACGAGTACATTGGGTGGAGAGAGTCTACTAGTGGTGTATGAGAATTTCTGTTTCCAATGTACGCTGGATGCTCGTAGCCTCTCGTTTCTCAAACCGTAGAACGCTTGGTGGCAGTTTCTTCTTCTTCTCCCCCTCTCATGTGCCCCTAGAGATGTCTCGAGTGCATTTACACATAGATGGTTAGAACACCTTATTGCTTCCTTGTATTTCCTGTCCTTGTTTGGTTAGGGAAATACTGGGTGGCATTCCTATTCGTTACTTTACATTACTGCTCAGTATATTCATGCATGTCATTTTCCTGTGTATTTGCTATGTCCCTCTGAGGACCTGGTATCTTTTCCAGAGTTTGACGAGCACTTATTCCCGGCTGATTACGGAGTAGAGGGACTTGTTGACGACGACTTTGAGGTGGAGCCGCAGCCTTGATCCTCTGGAGGCTAGCTACATCTTCAGACGTGGGTTCATTTCCAGTATTTCGTTCATTTCTATTTGCTACTTCATTTTCATTGCAGATGTACTCATTTACTTATTTAGTGGACTGTTCTCCACTAGTCATAGTTAACATTTGGACTCTGTGGCACTGATGAATTTCTATTCAGTTATCTCTTACTTTATTTTATGGATGAGACTAGTTTACCTGCCTGTGATGTTACTTTATTAGTTATACTTCAGCGTACTACAATCAGATCATAGTCCATTAAATTGGGTTTAGATATTCTTGATTGTACAGCTGGCATGCCACGTGTTCCCTATCCGATTATTTGGAACTGGGGCGTGACATGTTTTTAGTGGTGGCCCATGCAGGTCTGAAATTTGTTTGGTTACGTTACTGTACTGAACAAGCCTGCAAATTAGGTTTAGAATATTAGATCTTATCCATACTTGACTATATCATTCTTGATTATCCTTGAACAAATTCTTTTGCATCTCGTTTGTTCCCGTCCTATTCTCAATTCCTTCTATCTTATCTCTGCAGAATCATGAATCTAAGGAGTAGACGTACCGCTGCCGGTAGAGACAACCAGTCGTCTGGTACGGATGATCAGTCCACAAGGGTATTTCCAACCCACCCTTTGCTACCAGGGCAGACGTCTCAGCCAGTTGGTGCACAACCGACTGGGGTACCTCCTCCTTCCCCGCAGTACCCTCAGACATCATATGGAGTGCCCCCGGCTGTGCCTCAAGATAGTCAAGCACAGAAGTTTTAGTTCATGCACATGATGATGCAAGAACAGAGACAGCAAGCAGCGGAGCAGAGGCAAGAAGCAGCTGAGCAAAGACGGGAAGCTGCTGAGATGAGACAGGGATTCTTGACAACTATGGAGAGGATGACAGCACCAGCACCTGCACCAGCTCCGACACTAGCTCCCGTGAGACCAGCACGGGTAGTTTCAGTGAAGGACTACGTGCAGATGATCCCCAAACCTTATTTGGGAAACGAGAGTCCGGAGGAGACCACTACTTGGATCACCAGCACCAAGAAGAAATTGCAGGCATCTCAGTTGCCTGAGGATTTATGGATGACTGGCGTAAGAACTCAGCTAGAGGGGAATGCCCATCACTGGTGGGATTCTATGGAGCGTCAGTTGGGTACTCGTCAGTCGTAGGAACAATTTCTGGAGTTTTTTGATAAGAAGTACTTCCCTACTACTATGAAGAATGCCTTATATAACCAGTTCCTGCACTTGGAGCAAGGGAGCAAGACTGTTGACGAGTATGACTCAGAGTTCAGTCGACTCAGCAAATATAGGGAGGTACTGATACCCAATGATCTGGAGAAAGCCAAGAGATTTCACAACGGGCTGAGGCAGGAGCTACAACATTATACTAGCACTCAGTCCCGAATCTCTTATGCTGAGTTGCTGACGGAGGCCAGGATTCAGGAGACAATTAGCAAGAGGAAGCTGAACCAGCAGAAGAACCAGCCAGTACAGACGAAGATGCAGCAAGGAGGTCCTATCAAGAGACCTATGGGACATCACCAGCATCAGCTGAAGACTGGACCCTACCAGTCTAAGGAGCTTTGGACTTGCCATTTCTGTGGCAGGAAGGGACACTTACAGGGAGAGTGCAGAAGGATGTTGGGTACTTGCTTGGCTTGTGGATCAAGCCAGCATCAGGCTCGAGATTGCCCAGTTCGGGGAGCCATTGTGCCAGCTGGAGGTCAGAAGCCACCAGCACCAGGAGGTCAGCAGAGAGGACCTATACTCCCTTCACAGTCAGCACAGTTTGAGAAAGCCAAGCAGCAGGCAGGAAACAAGAAGCAAGGACAGATTTTTGCTCTCACTCAGGGAGAAGATGGAACCGAAGGTGAGGCTATCACAGGTACTATTTTAGTAGATTCATTGCCTGCTACAGTGTTATTTGATTCTGGTGCCACCCTATCATTTATATCATCTAGATTTGTAGCTGTACATAGGATAGCTACTTCTACTATGCCTAAGAGTTGGAAAATTATTACTGGTGGGGGTATAGTACCTGTGACTAGTACATGTAGAACCTGTTCGGTAGTTATTTGTGGCCGAGAGATGAGAGCTCGACTTTTGGTATTACCTATGCCAAATTTTGACGTAGTATTGGGTATGGATTGGCTTAGTCAATATCATGCTATATTGGACTGCCACAGGGGTTGTGCTATATTTAGACCGCCAGGCCAGCCGGAGTTTGAATTTCAGAGAGGAAGCATTGAGAAGGGAGTATCTCAGTATCATGAAGCTTACATGGCGATGGAGGTTGCCCCGCTACCGATCATTGATGAGTTTTCTGATGTCTTTCCCAATGATCTGCCGGGTCTACCACCCGACAGAGAGGTTGAGTTCACCATTGAGCTCATACCAGGAGCGGCACCAATCTCTTCAAATGTCTATCGACTGGCGAAGAAGGAGCTGGATGAAATGAAGGTGCAGTTGCAGGAGTTGCAAGACAAGGGATTTATCAGACCAAGTGCATCACCTTGGGGAGCCCCGGTCTTGTTTGTGCCAAAGAAAGATGGAACAGTTTGCATGTGCATTGATTATAGGGCTCTTAATGCTGTGACGATCAAGAACAAGTATCCTCTGCCCTGAATTGATGATCTATTTGACCAGCTGACAGGAGCCCAGGTATTCTCGAAGATTGATCTGAGGTCGGGATACCATCAAGTGAAAGTTCGGAAAGAAGACATCCAGAAGACGGCATTCAGGACTCGGTATGGTCATTACGAGTTCTTGGTAATGCCCTTTGGTTTGACAAATGCACCAGCTGTATTCATGAATTTAATGAACAGAGTGTTCCATGAATATCTTGATAAGTTTGTCGTAGTATTCATCGACGATATTTTGGTGTATTCAAAGAACCATAAAGAGCATGAGGATCACTTGAGGAAGGTGCTGGAGATCTTGATGCATCAGAAGTTGTATGCAAAGCTGAGTAAGTGTGATTTTCTTCTAGATCATATTTTATTTCTTGGACATGTTATCTCAGAGAAAGGCATAGAAGTGGATCCGACGAAGATATCAGCAGTAGAGTCGTGGCCAACTCTAACCGATGTTTCAGAGGTACGAAGTTTTCTTAGACTTGTCGGATATTACCAGAGGTTCGTAGAGAATTTTGCAAGAATTGCGGAGCCTATGACGAAGTTAACTCGTAAGGATCAGAAGTTCGAGTGGACGGAAGAGTGCCAAGCTGCTTTTGATGAATTGAAGAAGCGCCTTACTACTGCACCAGTCTTGACCATTCCATCGGGATCAGGAGGTTTTGTCATCTATAGTGATGCTTCCGGGAAGGGATTAGGATGCGTCTTGATGCAGCATGGGAAGGTAGTTGCATATGGTTCTCGGCAGTTGAGGACCCACGAGAAGAATTATCCCACGCACGACTTAGAGCTTGCGGCGGTGATATTTGCCTTAAAGCTTTGGAGGCATTATCTGTATGGAGAAACAGTGGAGGTATATACAGATCATAAGAGTCTCAAGTATGTCTATACTCAGAAGGATTTAAATTTGAGACAGAGGCGTTGGCTTGAGTTGATGGCAGATTTTGATATTGAGTTACAGTACCATCCAGAGAAGGCGAATTCAGTAGCAGATGCATTGAGCCGGAGGCCTATGGCATATTTCTTGACATCACAGAAGGAGTTGCTATATGATTTGGAAAAGATGGGCATCGAAGTTGTTAGGCCTGGAGGAGTTGCAAAGATGATGAACCTTCAGGTTCAATCTTCATTGGTAGAGCGGATCAAGGCGACCTTACCGACAGATGCCAGATATCAGAGACTTCGACAAAGGACAGAGCAAGGACTGCAGACTGGATTGAGGATTCACGAAGATGGGACCTTGAGGTGCGGAGATCGCCTCTATGTTCCTAATGGAGAGATCAGGCAGGAGCTGATGACAGAGGCTCATAGCTCGACTTATTCTATTCATCCAGGAGGTACGAAGATGTACAGGGACCTGAGACAGCACTACTGGTGGCATGGAATAAAGCATGAAATAGCACGGTTCGTAGCAAAGTGCTTGGTGTGTCAGCAAGTCAAGGCTGAACATCAGAGGTCCGCAGGATTATTGCAACCGCTTCCGATACCTGAGTGGAAGTGGGAGCACATCACTATGGATTTCGTTACGGGATTTCCGAGGAGCCCAGCTGGACGAAATACAGTTTGGGTGTGTCACTCCCCGATCCTGGAATACGTATTTTAATACGTAAACCGATAAATTGTATTTACCTTGTATTTATACGATATTTATTATGCAGTATTTCTTCATGCATTTTTCTAAAAATATTTGACAAAATATTATTTTTTAATTTATTTTCTGCATTTGGGCCTACAGTTTTGGCTCATTTGGGTAACCTATTCTTGGTTCACCCATGGTTCATCATGAACCCTTTGGTTCATCATGAACCCATGGGTTCAAGATTCTATATAATAACTCCTCTCCTTCTCTCTCCTCTCATTTACTTCTTCTCACTTAGTTCTTCTCATTTACTTTCTCCACCAACCAAGGCAAGTACCAACTTGCTCAAGAGAAGGATCCATAATTTTGTTAATGATTCTTACAAAACTATTTGCCAAACATGTTCTTCTCCTCAATCTATATTAGTTTAGAACTTGGAAATTTCTATTTTGAAGCTTTGATTTTTGTAGATCTAAGTTTTAATCATTTTCGGATTTCCTTAGTTTTGATCTATTTTCGTTGAAGTTTTGTGGGTTTTGATGCTTCTATGTGGAAGAGAATTCCATTTCACCCAAGTTGGAACTTTGGAAATCCGGATTTGGAGTTCGAATGACCAAGTTATGTTATTTTTGAAGTTTTGGTTCGGCCATAGTGTTCTTGCCATAGTGTTCTTGCTGTTTGGAGAAGACAGTGAGCAGTGTGCAGAGCTTCTTAGCTCACGCATACTGAGCTACGCGCGCTCTTTAGCGCTGCGTACGCAGACTTAGGTACGTTTCCTGTTGGAAGCGTGTCTCCCATAGCGTGCGTGACTTTTCACCTACGCTGCTCCCTGTAGCGTGCGTGACTTTTTACGCTGCTCTTTCCCTTGAGCCTGCGTGACTTTTCACACAGCTCTTTCCTTGAGTCTGCGTGACTTTTCACGCAGCACTCTCCTTGAGCCTGCGTGACTTTTCACGCAGCACTCTCCCTTGAGCTTGCGTGACTTTTCACGCTGCTCTTTTCCTTGAGCCTGCGTGACTTTTCACGCTGCTCTTTCCCTTGAGCCTGCGTGACTTTTCACGCAGCTCTCTCCTTGAGCCTGCGTGACTTTTTCACGCACGCTGCCTTGTGTAAGCCTGCGTGACTTTTCACCCACGCTGCCTTGTTGTGCGTATGCTTTTGATATTTTATTAGATATTATATGCCTATTTTATATCCTTACGCCTTTTGTCCCGAGCATGATATGAGCACTGATGTGACCCCAGAGAACAAAGTGTTCCTACCTGATACATGTACCTGAATGTCCCAGTTCTTGTTCATGCTCGACAAATGACTCGTAACTCTATGTGGCATATTTGTAATGATGCATTACACTAAGGAGGGTAGCACATGTTGACATACTGATTAACATGGATCCTCACTTAGGGTACTCGTACTGAAGTACGACTTTAGGAGGATAATCATGCAGACCACAGCATGAGGGTCCAAGATTTCACCTAGGGTTAAACTAGGCAACTGAATATACTAGATGCATGGGGAGGGCAGAGTCCCGAGATCGTGTTACACCAGTCGTCCTGAGATATTATCTTGTCGCGCCGGCTGGTCTTCACGGATACTGTGTCATCCGCAACGAATGGATGACTGTATCCGATTAATTCCTGCTATATATTACATGTCTTGGCAAGGTGGCCTCACGAGGGACCTGTGCTCCATGACACCTGCCTACGCGAACCCCTGGGTTGGCTAGCCTTGCTGGAAAGATACGATCTGAGGATTTTCTAATAACATGACGCAAGGATAACCTCGTTCCACTAGAAACTCGTAGACTTGATTGGCCGTGAAAACGACTTGCATGTTTCCTATTTACCTTCCGTGAATAACTGAGGGAAGCGGACTATCATGGTGCGTGATCCAACCCATGTTCTTGTTTGATTGTTGGGTTGGTTATCGTACTATGACAGGCTGTGGACCGAAGTTATGAACGGAAGACTTATTCTGGTTGTGAAGTGCTACTTCTGTGAATGACTGAAGAACATGGTCTATCATGGTACATGATCCAACCCATGTTCTTGTTTGATTGTTGGGTTGGTTATTGTGCTGCGATAGGCTATCGACCGAAGTCACGATCAGGAGATTTTATGGTTTATACCTTTTTAACTTATGTGAAAGTTATAGAGTACGACACGTCCCGACTCCATGCGGCACCTTTTGTCCTTGTTTGGTTGTAAGGGTGCCATATGGGTTCGAGGATGTTGCGCTACCCTATAATATTAACATAAGTATTACTATTATCAGTCATTCTATTAGTTGGGTTTTTAATCTTAACTCTTGTGCCCCTTTGGCGGTACTTGCTATTCGGGGCTGACCCCGCTGGTTTTGTTTGGCCAGATCTCGTAGCAGAGCCAGAGGACACGATCTTCCTCCCTGACATCCATGGTGCATACTAGGAGCATGGCGGTTCGGGGACTCGAGTGGGTTTCTTCTCCACCACTCCTGCTTATACTTTTGCGGCGTTTAGCCACCGGCACCTGTTAGCCGGATTACTTGATATTTTGTGTCAGTACATAATTGTAATTAAACAGACTGCAGCTGTGTATAATTTTGTACTCCTGACTCTTTGAGATAGCTAAATTATAAAGCTAGTCTCTCATGATCATTTTGATGAAGCGTCAGGGACGCCTTACTGCTTTATCTTTAATGTTCATTTAATTGCTGATTGACTTAATTGATTGAGACATAGAACTCTGTGGGACCATAGGAGACTTGATTGTAGCATGTACCCCCTAGTCTCTCGACAGCCACGATCGCCGTATGACGTTACGTACCTCATATGGAGTAGCTGGCCTAGTCCGTCCCCGTATTTCGGTACTGGGGCGTGACAGGGTGATTGTGGACAGATTATCGAAGTCTGCTCATTCATACCATTCCGAGTGGCAGAGGTATTGGCAGACCTATACATGAAGGAGATAGTGCGATTACATGGAGTACCAGTCAGTATAGTCTCTGATCGAGATACGAGATTCACATCGCACTTCTGGAAGAGCATGCAGGAAAGTCTGGGCACTAGACTGAAGTTCAGCACCGCTTATCACCCTCAGACGGACGGACAGTCAGAGCGTACCATTCAGACGTTGGAGGACATGTTGAGAGCTTGCATGTTAGATTTTGGAGGATCCTGGGAGGATCACTTGCATTTGGTAGATTTCTCTTACAACAACAGCTACCAGGCAAGTATCCGGATGGCCCCTTTTGAAGCATTGTACGGAAGAAATTGTCGATCGCCAGCATGTTGGGGTGATATAGGCGAGAGACAGATATTGGGACCAGAGTTAGTGACTCGTACAGTCGATACAGTCAAGAAGATTCAGGGGCATCTACGAGCAGCACAGGACCGGCAGAAACAGTGGGCAGACACTCATAGGCGACCTCTTGAGTTCAAGGAAGGAGATCATGTGTTCTTGAGAATCTCCCCGACTAGAGGTACAATCAGATTTAGAGTCAGAGGAAAGCTCAGCCCAAGATACATCGGACCATTCGATGTGATTGGAGAAAGTTGGTGAGGTTGCATACAGATTGGCACTGCCGCAGTCATTGGAAGGCGTTCATGACGTATTTTATGTCTCCCAGTTGAGAAAGTATGTGGCAGACCCTAACCACGTACTTGATCATTCTGAGATCATCGTGGGACCGACTTTGTCCTACGAGGAGCAGCCTGTAGAGATCCTGGACCGCAGAGAGAAAGTGTTGAAGGGGAAGACCATTCGACTAGTCCGAGTTGCGTGGAAACACCATTCTCCGGGCGAATCGACTTGGGAGCGGGAAGATTCTATTCTGGAGCGTTTTTCATACCTTCGTGAGGCGTCTGGTATGATTTAATTTTGTAATTGTCATTCTTTTAGATTTCGTCTGTTTTAATTCTGTATTAATAACTAGGAATTTTCTAGAGTTGGGAAAATATGATTTTAGTGCCAATAATTGTATGTTTTTTTTAATCCCAGCTTGTTTTCAATTTCGAGGACGAAATTTTAATAAGTTGGGGAGAATGTAAAACCCCTCAAAAAAAAAATTTCTTTATTTTATTTGTTACTAAATTTGTTATTTTTTTAAATAAATGTTAGTATACTAATTATTAATTATTTATAAAGTTTGGATATATATGTATATATATGTATGAAAGTGTTTGTGTGTGCATTGTATTAGGAACTCTAATTCATTTAGTTTATTTATTAGATTTTATATATATATATATATATATATATATATATATATATATATATATATATATATATATATATATATATATATATATATATATATTTTTTTTACACTATATATATATATATATATATATATATATATATATATAGTGTAAAAAATATATATATATATATATATATATATATATATATATATATATATATATATATATATATATATATATAGTGTAAAAAATATATATATATATATATATATATATAGTGTTACTTTTCATTTGGTATTATTATTAGAATATATATATATATCTATACTTATATAGATATGGTGTTTCAATTCAGAGCAAACCCAAACCCATTTCATGTGTCCCAACCCTAACCTTAGCTCAGCCCATGGGCCAACTACCCTCACCCTAACTTAGGTTCAAACCCATTAGGGTTTCCTAACTTGTGAATCTAATATATATATGTATCATCCAACTACTCTCAACCCTAACCCTAACTTCACACAACTCCATCTCTTCCCATCCTCACCGCCACCCCTAGCAGATCCCGGTGACCCTTCCTTCCGCCTCCTCCCCCTCAACCGAGGCCTTCCCGTCGGATGACGAGAGCGCGGCGTTCCCCGTACGCCCGAGCGCTGCAGCCGGCCCGCGCAGCGCGCTGCACCAGTCGCCCGCTGATCCCGGCGACCCTCCTCGTCGGTGCGACCCCCTCGTCGGCGAGCCACCCCCCTGCGGCCTGGCCAGGAAACCCCGACCCCCCCCCCCTGTGGCGCTGTCACGTGGGAAAACCCCCCATGCATGCTTTAAATCTAGTTTTAGGGATTAAAATCTGATTATTCAGTTTATTATAATGATTGTATTTTTGTATAAATTGATGATTAATTAGATCTAATCGTAGGAAATCATTGGTAATTAAGTAGAGGTTCTGCCCTAATTTTTGTGAAAATTAATATTAATTATTGGCATTTATTTTTAATTAATTATGAGTTCTCGATGCTAGTAATTATATAATTGTGTTTACTGTTTTATTCTTTAAGTGATACTTTTATCATGAATTAAATAAAACATTGTACATGAAAAAGTTTGTAAAATTAATATAGTATTTTAAAATAATTTTTCCAGAATTTATAGAATTTAATTTATAACTATTTTATGTGAAAAACAGTGAATTTAAATTGTTTAATTAATTCTGTTTGATTCATATTATTTAATTAGTAAGTAATTAAATAATATAAATTATATGGAAAATATAGATTTAAATATAAAGTACGTTATGGAAATTTTCCAGTATTATATTGGTTTTTAAAATATTTTATTTAGATTTATCTAGTGAGTTTTTGAATTAATCAAATCAATTATTAAATACTGTTTTCAATTTATATTATTTATTTGGTTAGAAATTAAATAATATTTATTGAATAGAAAATGTTTGTAAAAATATACTCTTCTGTATAAAAATAATTCCAACATTTAATTATAGTTATTTATAATTATTTAGATTTAGTTGGGTAATTTCTAGATTTATTAAATAAGTTATATATATTATATAATTAATTGTTATTAATTATATAAATATTGTAATTTTGTGAAGTGATAAGATTCTGTTAGAAATGTGTAAATATGATATTTAGGAATTTATTTTATGTATTTTATATATATTTAAAAAATGTTTAAGATTTAAAAGTAATTTTGTGAATCATATTTAGGATTATGTATTAAATTGTGTAATAATTATTTATTAATTTAAATAATTATTAATTATGTGTTACTATAGTGAATTTAGCTTTAATGATCAAATTTAAGGTTGGTGGTGATTTATTTGGATTTATTTAGAATTATTAAGTACTTATTGTTATTATTCAACTAGTTATTTAATAAATAGTTTAATGGTAATAATTTATTTTCTATAAATTATATATATAATATATATTTATTATTCTGATATTATTTAGTTTATTATTGAAATATAATAAAAATGATTTTTAAGGATCTTTACTATTTTTGTTAGTATTATTAGGAATTGTATGTACATATGTGTATTAAATTGGTTGGTTAATTAATTATAATTAATTAATCAATTAATGATTAAATATTTGGTTGTGTATAAATTTCAGAATATAAATTGTATGATAATAAGTATATTTTACATACTTATTATTGTTCATAATAGTGATACTAGTTAGCTAGTAATAATAGATTAATTTAAATTATAGATTACTTAGCAATTAAATAAATTGTTTAATTTGTTTAATTAGTAATTAATTAGAGATAAATTTTGTTTAGGATTATTTGCTTCTCGGGACTCGGACTCTACTTTGGACCCGGATACTCAGTTGCTGGACACAGGCAAGTACACCTTGCTTGACATGTACTATGCAGTATTTACATTTGCCAGTTATTACTATCGTGTGCACTCGTCTCCATTGATGACTACCTTGTATAGAGTTGGTATAAACTTGACACTGTCTCAGACACGTATCACATATGAGTGAGTTGAGTGCAGAGGTTCTGTGTTGACTGGCCATTAACATATGATTTTAAGTCTGTTGTAGTTTGGTTTAGTTATACTATATTTACTATGACGTCTTGCATATTGTTCGTACCGCGTATACGGTACGAGTACATTGGGTGGGGAGAGTCTACTAGTGGTGTATGAGAATTTCTGTTTCCAATGTACGCTGGATGCTCGTAGCCCCTCGTTTCTCAAACCGTAGAACGCTTGGTGGCAGTTTCTTCTTCTTCTCCCCCTCTCATGTGCCACTAGATATGTCTCGAGTGCATTTACACATAGATGGTTAGAACACCTTATTGCTTCCTTGTATTTCCTGTCCTTGTTTGGTTAGGGAAATACTGGATGGCATTCCTATTTGTTACTTTTACATTACTGCTCAGTATATTCATGCATGTCATTTTCCTGTGTATTTGTTATGTCCCTCTGAGGACCTGGTATCTTTTCCAGAGTTTGACGAGCACTTATTCCCGGCTGATTACGGAGTAGAGGGACTTGTTGACGACGACTTTGAGGTGGAGCCGCAGCCTTGATCCTCTGGAGGCTAGCTACATCTTCAGACGTGGGTTCATTTCCAGTATTCCGTTCATTTCTATTTGCTACTTCATTTTCATTCCAGATGTACTCATTTACTTATTTAGTGGACTGTTCTCCACTAGTCATAGTTGACATTTGGACTCTGTGGCACTGATAAATTTCTATTCAGTTATCTCTTACTTTATTTTATGGATGAGTCTAGTTTACCTGCCTGTGATGTTACTTTATTAGTTATACTTCAGCGTACTACAATCAGATCATAGTCCATTAAATTGGGTTTAGCTATGCTTGATTGTACAGCTGGCATGCCACGTGTTCCCTATCCGATTATTTGGAACTAGGGCGTGACACTAACATACAAGTCCTCTAACTAACACAACTAGTCATATATAATCCATCACATGAAACACTTATACCGGCCAAGTATAGAGTGTATGCCAATACCAATGAAACTCTCACTCCAAGTGTCGTGTTATGAGTCATGTCCAAGTCACAGAAGTCACTGAAGAATAACTTCAATACAAGAAAGTCTACTAGCAGGCTAGGCCACACACACACCCACTATATGTCATCGATGCCATCATCGACGGCACCTAAGTCACACTTGGACGATCTTCTAACACATCTAATCCTAACACATAACAACACATCCATGTATAGTAGAAAATAAAATAAGATCACAGTGGCACGATATCTTGCCTGGAAATGTCGTGAGAGTGTAGATTATGGATTCGGCTCCAACTTCTGCAGTCTCAGTCTCACGAACTCCTATAAATACATATATAACTAGCATTAATAATTAAACTAACATGACTATATATATATATACATAGGATGAACTAACTATCAACTAGTCATCATACATACTAGTCGTAATATCCTTCCTAAGACTAACAAAATTCCACAAAATAGATATATATATAAAATATTCAGAATTAATTCCAAAATAAATCTTTAATATCTGGAAATACTTTTTGTATAATTATTATTGCTTAAAAACTATTTAGAAGTCAATTTATGATCAAACTAATATTCACATTAATAAATCAACGATATTAGAAATTATTTAACCACAAATAAACTAACTTTAATAATCTAAAAAAATGGAAAACAATTATTTAAATGATCAAATATTCAATTTCATGAGTTGAGGATCGATAATATGGAGCATTGGATTCACACAAAATTATTTGGGACTCACAAGATGGTAATATTGATAGTTAGTTTTACGACAGAATTTTGTCCTTCAAAGATCGAATGATTCAAGCGCTAAAACGATAAAATTATGAAAAACACATTGAATGAGAATTGTAGGTAATCAAAATACGATCGTTTTTATGTATGATATGGATGATAAAAGTGAAGTTATACAGTTCAAAACTATCCCGACTGTACAGTGTCAATTCTGGACAAACTTTGGTAAAACATGTGCCCCGAAAAATCTAGAAAGAATTTCAACACAAAATTTTATATGAAGGTACTAGACACATAGGGAACCAAGCATTTTTATCCCATGACGTTGTGATATCTAGAAGTGGAGAGAATGCATTCACAACATGGACATACCCGTTGTGTTTTCGGACAAGAAGTTAAGGGTGTCTTACATGGGTTGTTGCGACCTATAGGAGTGGTTTCCGATGATGGCTGACTTTGGAAAGGTGGAAGGGGTCTTGGGCACATCGGAGATGAATTCCTTGGGCAGGAGGTGGTCGACAATAGCTCCAAAGAAGTGAAAAAGAGAAGAACAGCAGCAGCAGTTCGGCAAGAGTAAAGTTGGGTTTTAGGGTTTGTAGAGGAGGGTTTTGGTTAGATGAGTATGTTATATAGGTAGGGTTTCTAGGGTGGTCGTTTCTGGGCAGTATAGGTGAATTTTTGGGTGAGTTTTGGTTTGTTTTGGAGTCCATATACAAGAGAGATTGACATATGAAGATACCAGTTTTCAAATTTAGAAAATTGTATTAATTGAGTTTCCCTAATAGGTTTGACCCAATTAAAGTCTCCAAAAATTTGAAATAAAAATTTAGGATGGCCCTATCTATGTGGAGATGACCCTAATAAGTCATTTACAACTTGTTAGACAAGTTTAGGCTCAAAAGAATTAACCAATTTGGAAATAGGCTTAAAAAGTCACAAAAGGGGTCTTATGTGCCATTTGAATTTAAATAGCACATGGGATCTCGATTGAGTGGGACACCCTAGGCATGTATGTAGTAGGCTCAAAAATAGTCGAAATCATATATTGGGTCGTTTTGGTTGGATCGATGTCGAGTCCGAAATTCAAGTTGGATGTTATGACAAGTCTCACGGTAGATAACTTCTTGGCCTAAATTGACCCGGAAGTTGTGCGAAGCAAATAGAATACAAGAAGGCATATTTGAGTGGACATGATATACCAATTCGATGATAAATTTATCTAGGTCAAAACTCATGAAGGGAGTTTCTAGAGTTTGGCATTTCATGTGCTCAAAAAATCAAAGCTACGGAAGAGTTCATTTTATAGTCATGAATAAAAGTGGGAGAATATATATAATAATAACTATACTAAAAAATAATTAAAAAATAAAATAAATAAGTCTAAAAATTTACGGGGCTTAAAACCTACCCACCTTAGGAAATTTTGTCCACGAAATTAAACATACAATAATATAATAACACATAATATTAATAATAACAAATAATCCATGGCACCGTCCTAACTTCTTCTTGTAATCTTTCTGAATATATCCCTTCTTACCGCAAAAGTGATAAGTCGGGAGCTCTTTCGTCTGGTACAAGGCGACCTTCTGCTGAAGATGTCCTTCTGGCCGTCTGCTTGGTCTTACATGCTATCCTCAAGTTTCAAACATAATTTAAATGAAACTAATCAAACATGATTTCTAAAGGACACTACTACCATTGAGATTCTAGGTTCACAAAACCTGCCAGGAAATAAGGTACCATAGTTCTAGGTCCATCCTAACTTATGTGAGACAACAACAAAAATCAATGTCAAGAAAGGTACAACTTCCTATATGGAATACAAAACTTAGATATTGCGGAATGAAATCAAAGGCTTTCTAAGGAGTCCTAAGTATTGTCATGGTGCTATTGGTTAGCAACACTATAAGGAGAAATTATTACTAACTAAAAACTATTCCTATATAGGCCAGGTCTTCAACAAAATAGAAAGAAAATAATACTATACCCCTTCTGACTATCAACATGCTATAAATTTTTTACAAGTAAACCTAAAGTTTTGCACATATCTGCTAGATAAGGGTCGAGGCTGAGCTGAACAGATACACACATCTATTGGTCAATTCTTCTAGTCATGCTGTTCTATTGGTCATTTCAAGAGATGATATTCCCTTCTACTTCGATCTGCTTACCCTATCTAACACTCATATATTACTAACCATCTTGACACTATTGTCAGATAATAATTCCTCTAGTATTTCTAATCTATGCTCTATCTTAGGCCAAAGGTAGCAAGAATTAGTCTCTTAATTTCTAGGGTTTCTGGTTAGGGTTGGGCTTCATATCGTACTATACCTAACTTATTTATTGGGGAAGTATCTACAAAATTTCTATCCACCTTAGCTATTTACCTAGTCTCGTGAAGCATGGAATCATATTTTCATCAAATAAAAAATTCCATAAATAATTGTTCTTCACAGTCTTAGCTTAAATATATGTCTTACTAAGCCATTCTATTCCCAACAAACTCCCTAAAATCTATCACAAAGGAGTTCTATTTTCTTGAGGTGCTACAACTAACACTATGTTTAATAGCCCGGCTACTAAAATCGTATGGCGGGTCAAAAGGGTTGGTCGAGGTCGAGGACGAGGTCGAGCCTCCAATTTCGGTTGGAATGGTCAACAGCATCGCGATAGTGGCAAAGGTTGAGACCCTAGGCCCGAATGTTGTGCCTTAAAATAGTGCACGAGAAGACGTGTTTGAGTGGGACATGATAGGCATAATTGAAGGTGGACTTGTCTAGGTCATGTATATGAAATTTGTTTAAAGGTAACAGCTAATCTCGTGCTCCAAATATCAAAGTCATGGTAGTGGACACCAAATTATATGATTAGAAAGTGGTAGTGAACTACTGACTTATTCGCTTATTTGGAATGAAGATTCTTCCAATCACTCATAATTATAGGAAAACCCTAAAATTCATAAGGCCCTACAATCTAGCTATTATGGAACCTTAGTTCTTAGAACTAAATGGTTGCACTATATAAAAGGATAAAGAAGACATTCTTGGAAGAAGTCGAGATGACTATACGTAAGGAGCATTAAGTCATAATGACTTGATCAAGAAAATTTTGAGTAGGTAATGACTGGTGCCAATCGTAATATGGATGTTATATTTATGGAGGTACAGAGGCGCAAGGATTTATCCTTAGTGTGACTCGACTTAGGATAGGAATGTAGGCCATACTCACTCACCTAAATGAGTCGAGTAGCTATGACCAAATATATTGGGACATAAATTTGCAAAACATATTCGTAATTGAAGGGGTAATGGCATGATAAAGGACGAACCCTACCTGAGGTTCTAGAATAATCCTGAGCTTCGGATGATTTCTAAGATGAAGGATGTCGAGCTTCTACTCCTAATAGAATGTTGGCTTTTCTATCAAGGTTTTCTAGGATGGCATTTAATTCTTGAGGCTATGGCTAACTAATCGTTGGAGGTCATGACCTAACTTATAACACCCTAAAACTTCTTATCTTTAATCTCTTTGCTAACTCCTGTGATATGGTCTTGTCAGACGTTACCTTCACTAACAAAATATTACACACTAAGCATATAGTCTACTATGTTCAAACCATCTTTGATCTCTATTACCCATCCATTGTGTTACTTCCATGATCCCTCCTACTCCATAACCACTACGTGTAACTTAGTCCAACCCTAGTATTCTATCTACAAGGTGTTCTAGGATTTCTACTACTCTACATGAATGCGTATGAACCACTAGTCATCATAAGGTAAGGTTTCCAATTTCATCGTCGAGTTTCTTGGTAGGTCTAATATCAAAGGATATAAATACTAAATCTATTTATTAAACCCTAAGCCATACTTCCATAGATCACCTATCAACCTTTAGATAATATATTACATTTTGCTCTTTCTAGTCTACCATCTAGCACTCACAAATACGCCTACACACTATACATCTTTCTATTGAGTAAGGGTGGAAGTTAATGCTAGCAGATGCTCGCTTCATCCTTCTATTCATAACGAGACCCTTTGGCCCCTTCCAACTAATCTTTCTAGAGTGACTACCACTCCTAGTGGGAAGCTACAACTAATCTCTAAAGTTCTACTATATGTTCCCTCTGATCCTTCCTAAAACATTTTTATCTAACCTAGATAAGATTTGAAGGGTTGTAATCCGTTGATCCTAAAGTCTCTCGCTAGAGTAAGTTGTCGATGAGAATCCTATATTACCCATCCGATCTGCTCAGTCGACCTAATAGATGTACCAACCCAATTCCTTTCTTAATAATCATCCCCTTTTTATAATTGTTACGACTCGCTCCCGAATAATCAGATACGAATCGAGTCATGCCGGGCCTATACTGTTGTTGACAGCGGTAGTCAGCCGTCTAGTCTAGTCATCAATATAAATCATATAACTCATCATAACATCTATCACAAATGTATTACTACTACTATCCATCACATATCATTATCCAAAAATTATTATAGCCTTTTACATGAATGACCAGTTACAAAGCTGATAAAGAAAGATAAAAGCTATCTAAATCTGCTACATCCTCAATATAGTATATAAAATCCTATATAATCAATCTATATCTTGGGAATATAGTCCTAGTCCTGACAAGCATCCGGAGTGAGCTCCGCTGCTGGGTCCATCTGCTGGCTATAGCAATCTAGAGGATCAATCTCACCTTTTCTGGTCAATGATCCTGTCAGGAAAAGAGCAAAGTATATAGTAGCTCAACCAAATCACAGAGTATCAAAGGAAGTAAACATGAACTAATAATGAATAAACAAAATAACTGACATATGTACTAGCTACATAAATCATGCAACAGAACACGTTAAGCATGTAGAGCTATCAAGTCAAGAGTATAGTGTAATGGTATACTAGCAGACATGTATAGCTGTAAGGCATACCATGTATGCTATACTTTCAGGCCATCAAGTCAAGAGTATAGAGTAATGGTATGCTAGTAGGCATGTATAGATGTAAGATATACCATGTACGCTACACTATCAGGAATAAGGTATATAGCAACGATATGATATAAGACATGTCTAGTATAAGGTTAGCAATCAAGTAAACAAGCTTGCCATATAGGGCAACGATATACTAGCATGCAAGTATAGATATAAGGTATATCGTGCCTACACTAACAATCAGGTCCACTCCCAGGCTTAGGTGACTACATGCCCCTGGTGTTCTTTCCACCTCGACACGACATAACACGATGACATACAAGCAAGTAAAATAATAAGCAAGAATCATGTGCAATATGATATGCATGCATGTGTTGATTGAGTACAAGTACTTGCCTTCTTTCCCTGGTTTGTCAATGTCTTCCAAATCACCTAAAATTGGGAAATAGGATTTAGACAAAATTTTCTAATGTAGTCCCTACTTCCTAACTAGTCCAATTATCATGATTTAACTAGATTCTATAATTATTACTAGTACTTTACTAGGTATCCTTAGCCAAATAAACAAGTCTAAATTGTTGGACTTGCCTTCTACATCAACTCTGAACTGCCACTATTTACTAACTACCCTTACGCTTACTTAAAGGCCCATTGACAAGGACATAATAGAACCCATCCAAGGCCGAACAGTTCTTCATCATGTTGGCCCAATTACTGAAGCCCAGGTAGCTAATCATACCAAAATTGTCTACTGATCATGTGAACATAAGGGATAAAGGATTGCAGTTCAATCCAACCCTTATTCAGTACAACCATAAATTCTCACTACTGACCTAACTGTCAGTGAACAGTAACCGATTGCCAAATATCCCTAATGAACACTAGTCTCTACTAACACTAATAACCATTCTAAAAACTGATACAAGTGCAATCCCATTGATTTTCCAAACCCGTGTGTAGCTTAGGTTTCCCGTCTGCGTCCATATAGTCCCGTGTCGGTATCAACTGTGTCATCCCGCTATAAGATCTTCTCCAGTTTGCTACTTCATCCCGACTTTAATCCATATGTGTCGATTCTATTCAGTACATAATCACATAACAAGTAGTATACCTGAGATATAGGTACAATTAATCGGTGACTACGAGTCTGATACTGTTGTCTCTATGTACAAACGAGTGGCAAATCTGGTTCAAACATTATACCGAACATATGCCATGCAAGAACAGAGAAATCGATTATTCAACTACGTTTGAAAACTCTGAAAGAGTAAATTTGATTTAACAGAGAAGGTTGCTTACTAGATCAAAATCCCTAATCAAAATTCTTGAGATTTCAAGGAGAGCAAATCGATCAACTGTCATTACTCAATTGGAATTAAGAATCATCCACAAAGAAAATCAAAAGGAATTAAATGTCAATCGATCCAAATTTACTTAGCAGATCATCTGAAATTGGTCACCAATTCATGAAGAGAATAGAAAGTTTGTCTGCTCCAATAGATTCGATCCCTTACCAAATCAAGAATGAAAAAAACCATGGATATTGATCAACAATGAAGAAAAATGAATGAGAAATTAAGAGGA
Source organism: Iris pallida (assembly GCA_029216955.1). Taxonomy (NCBI): domain Eukaryota; kingdom Viridiplantae; phylum Streptophyta; class Magnoliopsida; order Asparagales; family Iridaceae; genus Iris; species Iris pallida. The sequence goes on along the minus strand of JANAVB010010198.1, from coordinate 19,778,240 downwards.
AGGAAAGGAATCGAACAATAGTGGAATACTCACTTGATATTAAACGTATCGATCACTCTTGATCAATAGAGCTCCAATCGAGAATCAATTGAAAGGGATCCGGAATTGATTCAGTAGTGCCTTGACTATCTCACTGCGAGAAGGAAGCTAAGCAATGGCGAAGCAGTGCTTCACTCTGCCTTCGATTGTCGACATGATCTCCATGGAGGAAGCTTCGATTTGCTAGGGAGGAGAAAGAAGAAGAGGGATGGAGGATCGATTTTGGCAGGGCTTCGTCGGAACGATGAGGGATGAAGATGAAGATGAAGAGGTGAGGGGTTGAACTTATAGGCGGAGGAGGGTCATCAGCCATTATGAATCGATGATGAGGATCGATTGGATTAGGTCGATTGTGAAGGGATGGCGCCGATGATTCCGACTAAGTCGGTGGCAACGAAACTTCGAGAAGCTCTTGAAACAGCCAAGAACCCATCTCGTACCGCTGTGCTAGAAGAATCACAACTGAGCGATCGTCGGTCGGCAGCCAATAGAAAGAGAAAGAAAGGGATCTAGGAAAATTTAATGAAACATGGTGACTGGTTGTAGCCAATTGGTTTGAGAGCTAACAGGTTATGGGCCACACTGCATGGGCTAAAACTGGTATGGCTAGGAAAGAATTGACTCAATTGTATAGTGTAACCAAACTGGCTTGGTTAGCTCTTAAAGGCCTGGTTTAGTGATGTCTATCGACATCTTCTCCAACACTCGATCGATTTTCAAAGCCCCGTACAAAATGGCCCCTACATAATTAAAAGACTTAGAGTGCAATTACAGGAATTGCTTGACAAAGGATTCATTCGTCCTAGCGCCTCGCCATGGGATGCACCTGTGTTGTTTGTCAAGAACAATAATGGGTCGATGCGGCTTTGCATCGACTACCGAAAATTGAATAAAGCTATCGTTCGAAACAAATACCCGTTGCCCCGTATTGACGATTTGTTCGATCAGCTCCAAGGTGCCACAGTATTTTTGAAGATTGATACAACTGTAGGAATCTAATCTAGAAGACGATTACTTTATCCCTTGGACGATGCGATGAAGAAAACTCGAACTTTGAAGAACTTAGACAGCAACTGGGCAATCTCTCTGTTCTCTCTGAAAAAATAACTTGTAGTCCCTGATGAAGATGAAGAAACTCTTTTTTATAGAGTTCAGGATAACTGTCCTTAAGCATACGCTCAGGTAGTTACTTGACGTGTGCATAACTGCAGGGACGCGTAGCGAATTCTGATGGAGACACATTAGCGTGCGGTTGAAAGTAGTGGAGCATGTTCAGGAGAGATTGATGGCCTGGATGCCACGTTGCATAACTTCTAGAGAAGTAGATAACTGGTACAGGACACGTGAGAACGTGTGTTGACTGTAATCCTGGATATAGTTGTTGTAATATGCTGCCTTGTTGAAGGAGAGTTTATACGCTGACTTGGATAGCGTAGTGCCATAGGAAAATCATACGCTCACTTTATGGGCAAGGAGTCATGTGAGGTCATACGCTCGCTTAGTTAACAAGAAATCATGTGAGGTCCATACGCTCACTTGACTGTGTGAAGAAGGAGTCATGTGAGGTCGATACGCTCACTTGACTGGATGAAGAAGGAGTCATGTGAGGTCCATACGCTCACTGGAGAAGTGGCCACATGGCTATCATCAATCTTCTTTGGTATACCATAGCTTCCCATAACTGACAAAATCTTCTCGAGCGTCGTGACTGCGGATTTGACGGCTGACAGACTGTCAAAACTGACAGTAATGATGGCTTTTGTATTTATGAAGGCTGCTGAGTTGTCCTCGTAAAAGACAAAACCTGCTCTTCGAAAACCTATACGACGGTTACTTTTCTCGTGACAGCTGTTTTTGCACGAAAGATGAAGTGTCAGATTCATTCCTCATTTAAACATATGCTGTGCTGTCACTTCAGTAAATAATAAAATATTTACTGAGCGTATGGCTTTTGAATGAGCGTATAGCTTCAACTGACATCTGTCTTTAAGCGTATGGATGAAAATGACAGCGTTCCCACATCCTACAAGACCCCCTTCAAAGTTTTTGAACTTTATGAGTTTCAAAAGTTCGAAATTACTTTGAATAGAAAGTGGGAATGAGTCCTGACACGCTGGCATGAGTTCATTATCTTCTTCAATATCAGTGCAATTCTTTAGGGATTTTGTTTAGAAAATATCCGCCATTTTGAACTTTTTTCTTTCTTTTATAAATAGGTCTCCCAAAACCTATTTTATTTCTTTACCAGAGCTTTTGCCTTCAAGAGAGAAAAGAGCTTTCAGAAACTCAAGATCTTTCTTCTTCTTCTTCATCTTCAGCTCCATCTCTATTAATGGCACCTAAGATTGATGCTGCTGCGAAAGGAAAGGGGAAAGCCCCTGAAGAATCATCTCATCCTGCCGTCGTCACTGCCACTACCAAGAGAACGGCCAGTCAGCGTGTTTCACGCAGTGAACGGCCATTGAAACCTCTTTATGGTGAGGACGAAGATGATGATGAACAAATAACTATTCCTTTTTTAGGGCTCTGGTTAGAACAAAACTCAGAAAACGTATACCTCTTTAGGGTCAATACGTCAGCAAATACGCTTCCCTCTTTAGGGTTTAGCTGTATTCCATATTTTTTTTGTTTTTACGAAAAGTATGTTTGGAGCGTATATCTGTAAGATACGCGTATTTTTGATAGAGATATCAAAATACACTATCTTTTAAAAGAATATACTATGGCAATTTGTCTCATTGAGATACGCTAACTCCTGTGTTAACGTAAACTTTTGATGATCATCTTGTCAACCATACGCTGATATACTCAAACTGATCATAAACTGAACTTTTTTTTTAAAAACCATTCACTTAAGATAAAATACGCTTAAAGGAAACTGAGCGTATGCTGAACCTTGAGTCTGCCATACGTTTAAAGAAAACTGAGCGTATGCTGAACCTTGAGTCTGCCATACGCTTAAAGAAAACTGAACGTATGCTGAACCTTGAGTCTGCCATACGCTTAATAAAAACTGAGCGTATGTTGAGCTTTATCATCTCTTGACATTGAAATACTTTATTCTTCATTTGCAGTGGATATTCTGGCTCAGGAAGCAGAATTTGAAGGAAGTATGGGAAATAATTATAAAAGTGATCTATCACATGTTTATTTTCCCCAATTTGACGGACCTTCCACAAGAATAGCTCTGTTGACCAATCAGGAGGATGATACTTTACTGAACCTGATGAGTGGACTGCCGTTACAAAGTGTAGATGGTGTTGCCCATTTGAAGCCAGCATTCCTTTTTGGAGATGCTATTGACATGAATTCCCAGCCTGCTCTGGACAAAGTATCATACAGTTACTATAGGGATGGTGATGTAAATCAGCCTATGTATTTGACTGGTTTGACAAAGAGTATCAACATAGCCCGTTTATTCTATTCGGGCCAGCAAAGACAGATGAAGTGGGATATTACTCCATCCCGACAAGCTAAGGCTGGATGGATTGGGTATCGTCAAGGAAGGTTCTGCAGTGGTACTGAACCGCATGTCACATCTCTGCGAGGACTGTTACCTGCCACCATCCCTCCTGAAGACTCGGCACTGCTGAAGCCAGTCAGAGTCCCAATTTTTGCCAATGAATTTGTTCAATTAAAGAATGCCATCTACCCAAAACAGTCAATGAGGCTGACTGGTCTAGTAAATCCAGAGATCACTAGATGGAATGCTCTAGTGAGATGGATTTTGCAGAACTTCGGTGCACAGTTGAAGGCGATAGGTTTATATGATACCATTAAGTGTACTGCTTATGGTTTCAAACTAAACCCAGATCTATTTTTGGCATTAGCGGAGAGATATAACTATCGGACTGGCACCTTCATGACCCCAAAGGGCGAGATGGGATTCGCCCTTCATGAAATGGCATATATATCTCAGCTACCCACGGCAGATTTGCCATATAAAGAATATATTCCTTTTGTTGACGAAATGAATAAGATTTCTGCAGCCAACCCACTAATTCTTTATGTATTTGAAGAATTAATGTGTTATTACAGCATCTGTAAAGCTTTTATAAGGGACAAGGTGGAGAGGGGGACTCCAATTGCTATTCTTCGAAGTGGATGGCTTATTTGTTTCAAGGCCGCACTGACGAAGTCCAAAAGAAGAAAAAGACCGAGCAGTATGTCGGAAAATTCAAGCCCTTGAGTCAAGCCGAGATTAACAGATTAATCCGGGAGACTAATCATGATGACATTGTCATTGAAGAAGACATCAACAGCTACAAGGCCGGTGATAGATTAGAAACCTATATTAAGCAGGGTGGCCGAGAATTGTCCGATGAAGGTCATCTGGCCGGTTTCATATCTCTTTGGCTGAGGAAATTCATAGTTCCTGGCACCTGTTCGGCAGACAGGATGCACAGAGGAGTCATCTTTGCAGCAGTCCGTCTGGTTTTTGGGTATAAAATGGATCTATTAACGTCAATGACCTGCCGTCTGAATGCCGGATTAAGGGCATACACAGATAGGATGTTCGAATTGGCACGGAAGAGCTTGACGTCTTTTCCTCGGGTAGAAATGCCCTTTACATACTTATTTGGATGGCTGCTTCTTCATTTTGAATCTCTGATGAGCGCTGGGATGGCTAGGCCAGATGACACTTTCCTTGAAAGATACAAGCACATACCGAAATGGAGATATGATACTTTAACCGATTACAGAACCATCTTGAACAGGGGAGAGCTCTGGAGCTTCGCTTGTGTTCCTCCCCCTATTGGTTATGAGACCATGCCCGGGAGATTGTTTGACGGCGTTGGTGCTAATGAGTTGGATGATGTCCAACATGAATGGCTAAAGAGAATTAGGCCATCTCATTTAATTTGCCGTCATGACGACATCACATATATAGAACCATATCTTCCGAGCAGATTTGCTCGTCAATTTGGTTACGATCAGTTGCATATGGGCAATGCAACGACGTGTTTTGCTCATCAAGGCGGGTTAGTTGATGGTGCCAGAGCTTGGCTATATTACATTGCCAAAGGTACAGGGGCTTCCTTCTCTATGCCAGATCCGGTCAACTATCGTAGAGGAGCTAAGATATTGACGTCCTATGCCAGATTTTATGTATCAGCTAATACCTTTGATGAAAAATTTAGCATCTTAGGTAAAAGCTTTATTCATGTTGAAAAGAAATCAACTAAATCCGCCTTGCCTAGGAATTGTCACGATAAAGAAGATCCTCTGGCCACCGATGAAGTTGATGATGATGTTTTGGAAACTTTCTTCTCTGATAACCTTCATCAACCATTGCATGTGCCTATTGGGAGTGCTGAAGAAAGTATATCTGTTGATAATACGCTGAAGAGGAAGAGGAGTAAAGGTACTGCAGGTCCTGCCGCAAAAAGAGCTACTCGAGCAGAGACTCGAAGTTGCGGAGGAATTTCTATTCCCGAGAATTCTTCTGTTTCTGAACGAGCCAGAAATATTGATGAAACAGGTAGTCATCCATTAGACACTTATCCTACTGTTCTTTTAACCAGAAGAATAGGAAGGAAAGTAATAGTTTCAAAAACTAAATCCATAATTTGTTTGGATGCAGAGAGCCCCACAGATCGTGCTATGCGATTGGCTGCAGAAAAGCAAGCTACTTTTGATTTCTCTGTAAAGACAGAAGAAGAAGATATTCCTGAAACTGCTGGGTCTTCTAGACATTTTGATGTAGGCTCAGTTCCACCAATAGCCGATGATGCGTAGGAAATTAGTCAACCTGCGATAGAGGCCGAGCATCAGACTGAAACGACTAATGACTTACTGATTTCGGGAGAATCAGTGAAGGAAGCCACTCCTCTCAATCCAATTGTTGAAGCTTCAGAGAGCGAACAAGTTGACTATGAACCGTCGTCTCATTCTTCTGGAGAAGAAGACATGGAGATAGACGATGAATCATTGTCTAAAATACCAATAGATGCACTGAAGACCATTGGTCAACACTCTGGGTTAACACCAGAACCGGAGAGGCATTTGGAAATTGAGGTTCAAATTTCGAGTACTTCTGGTGCGGGAAGCAGTGAAATAAATCCTATGTCAGAAAGTACTCTGAACAGACTAAGAGCCGAATTGAATGATCCGAAGGAGACTGAATATGAACCAATTCCAGGTAATATTTTATCAAAGTTTTATCTTGTCTCTGCTTTATTATCTTTTGGTTTTGATTATGCTTCTTTTATTTCAACAGCTGTAGGAACTGCACCGGCTATGAGTTCTACTCAAGCCCCACTTGTTCAAACTGAGATGGGTGAGAGGAGTTCCCATCTGCCGAGTTCTACAAGGGTATTAACTTCAGCTCCAAGAATAGAAGCTCCTCCTGCTCCTTCCCCTACTATTGTAGCGACTCCCAGTTTTGACACAGGGATAGCCAAAGTCATGAGGATGTATTCAGATATTATTTATACATATCTGGATACATATTCGAGGCGACTCATGAAAGATGAGACTATGCCCTTTTCGAGTCTTCGAGAGACGACTAGTTTCCCATGTTCAGCCTTGAGACAATCTGGTTATGAGGCTCAATGTGTCTTCTTTGAACATCTCTTGAATGATTTAGAAGTCAACATCCAAAAATATTGGGAGATTAAGAAGGAGGATATTGAGTCTCTGACTGCAGCTGAAATTTCTCAATTGGAGAGCGAAGCTCAAGCTCAACATATTGCTCTGACAGATTTCCTTGTTCAGTCTTCTAAGGAATTAATGGCAAAAGACGAAGAGATGTTAAATACTCGTCAGAATATGGAGCGTTTAGAGAAAGATGAATCATCAAGGGCTGAAGATCTTAGAAAGTTGAGGGAAGAGCAAGCTCGTCTCTAAAAACAAATTGCCTCCGTGGAAGAAGAACGATCAAAGATTGCAGCTGATCGTCAATCTGAAGCTGAACGTTATCAATCTTTACAGGAAGAGCGGGAACAGATGCAAACCCATCAGATTGAAGAAACCAACCGCCGAAGTTCTATTGTTGCGGAATATGATCAACGGATGATTGTATCTGAAACAGCAGAGCGTCTCAAGAAAGCCCATGATGAGAAGATGAATAATGTAATTGTTCATATTCAGGAGATAATCGCTCCTCCTACATAAATCATATATTGAAGTCTTGATACCAGTTGTAACCAATGTTCCGAATTTGATTGAAATGAATATCTTTATTTGACTTCGATTTTGTGGATGATATTTTTGTAGAAAACATGTTCAGAGGTAAATGATACATGACATATTTCAGTAGAATAGAATATACAAATAAACTTTGTAACTCTATCATGATATTAAACCAAAGGTAATTTTAGTTTAATACTGGTAAGAGAAAACAGAATTCAGATATAAAGATATCTTTGGATTCTATTTTCCATGATCTTTGAACTTGGAAATAAAAAGACTAAATATCATTTTCATATGATAGAAAATATGATACATACTGAGATAGAAAATTCAGAGGTGATATGGACATGATTTTCTATACAAGATCTTTATTAAATCCACTGGGAATCTAATAAGAAAAAATATCAAATTCTCTGGGAAAATGATACATGGTAGAATATCAGTTTCCGCTGGGGATAATGATATCGAAATAGCTTTTGTAGAGAAGAATAAATTTTTGATTTTACATTTGCTGGGGAGTAATGAAAATATTATTTATACATAATATTTCTTTAAGAATTTGCCATTGATAGGCATCATCGTGACTTTCCCGTCCATAGAGGCAAGCTGATATGCTCCATTAGAGAAGACTTTGTTTACTACGAATGGGCCTTCCCATTTCGCGTCAAATTTGCCTTTGCCCATATTTGTCATGGTCATCGAACGTCTGATAGTAAGGACCAATTCTCCCTTTTGATATGTTCTGACTTTGACTTTCCGATTAAAAGCTTTTGAGATTCGGGCTTGATATAGCTCGATATTTTGTTGCGCATACAATCGTTTTTCATCTAGAGCTTCCAACTCTTGAAGTCGAAGACGATCATTGTTCTCTACAGTGAGTTCATTAGCGATTGCTATCCTTAAAGAAGGAATTTGAATCTCTAAGGGAAGAACAGCTTCACACCCATATACCAAAGAGAAAGGTGTACATCCGGTCGCATTGCGAACTATGGTACGATAAGCCCATAAACATTCACCAAGCTTCTCACTCCAGTTACGTTTATTAGAAGAAACGAACTTTTTCAAGAGTTTGATGATTGTTTTGTTGAAAGCCTCTGCTAGTCCATTGGCTGCTGGATAATATGCTGTAGAAGCCAGATTATTAATCCGATGATCATCACAGAATCGAGTAAATTTCTGGCTGACGAACTGTGGTCCATTATCATAGATAATATGCCGAGGAACACCAAATCGATAGATGACATGATGTTTGACAAAGTTGATAACATTAGAAGTCTTGACTTCAGATAACGGGATTGCTTCAGCCCATTTAGAAAAGTAATCAGTTATTACTAGAATAAACCGATGTCCTTTTGATGATGGTGGATTGATAGGACCGATGACGTCCATGCCCCAAGCTTCAAAGGGCCATGATGCCGCTATTGGGTGTAAGAACTCCGATGGTTGATGGATAAAGTCTGCATGAATTTGACAGGCTTTACATTTTCGAGCATATTGAATGGTATCAGCTACCATCGTGGGCCAATAATAACCCATACGTCGGATATGATCTTGAAGTTTTGGACCTGGCTGGTGAGCTCCGCAGACGCCATCATGTGCTTCACGGATTATCTGTTGTGCTTCTTCACCAGCGATGCATCGAAGGAGAAGACCATCATAGGCTCGACGATATAGTGTCTTCGTAGTATGATTATAATAGAATCTGAGAGACCGACGCCGGATAGATGCTGCTTCACTCGGGTTATCAGGAAGTATGTCATACAACACAAAGTCCAGAAACGGACGTCTCCAGTCTTCAGTTACGGTGTCTATTTTGTTAGAAAAGACATATTTTATAGTAGAATTGGAAGAAGACAAGGACACTTTGTCAAATTTTAATTCAGCATTAAAGTTGAGAGAATCTTCGTCTGGATTATGGGGAAAAACCAAAGCCAGATTATTTTCAACGCAGAATAATTCTCGGTTATAAACCACTATCACTTGCTGACGTCTGATTGGTATGGCTAATACAGCAGCAAGATTAGCCAAAGCATCAGCTTCTGCATTATAGGCTCGTCGAACATGTTCGATAAAGAAACCTTCAAAGGAGGAGGCCATAGAGAGTGCTATTCGATGATAAGGTATCAAATCTTGATGACGAACTTCATACGTTCCTCTGATCTGATTGATGATAAGCTTAGAGTCTCCATAAACTTCTAAATATTGAACATCCAGATGTTTAGCGAGTTGAAGACCAATGAGCAACGCATTATATTCTGCAACATTATTTGAACATGATTGATCCAGAGAATAAGCCCTCTGAATAGTTAATCCCTCTGGGGATACAAGAACAATTCCAACTCCGGCGACAATATCGCTGTTAGGACCTATTCTAGATGCTCCATCAAAGAATAGACGCCAGGTAGGAACTTCTTCAGAAACCAGATTTGAATCTAAAACTTCATCGGGAATCTCATCATATAATTTAGAATCTTCTGGGACTGCATGAGCTGCTAGAAAATCAGCAAGAGCCTGTCCTTTAACTGACTTCTGAGGAATATAATGCATGTCATATTGGGCTAACAAGATTCCCCAATTAGCCAGTCTGGAGTTGAGAATACCAGGTTTTTTCATCATAATCCTGATGGGATTCACTCTGGAAATGACATGAATCGTTTGACCGATAATATAATGTCGCATTTTCTGAACAGCAAACATTAATGCTAGGCATTCTTTCTCGATTGGAGAATAACGCGGTTCAGCACCTGTCATTGTGCGACTGAGATAATAAATGGCCTGTTCATGACCATCTTTATTTTTCTGGGCGAGTAATACACCAAGAGAATGATCCATAGCTCGAACATATAGAAGAAATGGTATTCCCGAGATAGGAGGTACCAAAACTGGAGGGTTCATGAGGTACTGTTTGATGTCATCAAATGCTTTTTGACATTCTTCGTTCCAGATGAAAGATACACCTTTCTTCAGAAGTTTGTGGAATGGTCTGCAGCGTCCTGATAAATTGAAAATGAATCTCCTGATATAAGCAATTCTTCCTTGAAATCCTCGTAGCTCTTTTAAGGTGCGTGGAGGACGCATCTCTTGGATGGCTTTGATCTTCTCGGGATCCACGTGTATACCTTTAGCGGTAATGACGAAGCCGAGAAATTTACCACTAGAGACGCCCAGGAAGGACTTAGTAGGGTTCATTTTAAGTTGATGCTGACGCATTAAATCAAAGATAGTCTTCAAATCTTGGATATGATCCTCCTTTCGTCGACTTTTGACTGCAATATCATCAACATAGCATTCGACTATTTTTCGTAGATATTCACGAAATATAGTGCTCATTGCTCGCTGATATGTTGCTCCTGCATTCTTGAGACCAAATGGCATCACTGTATAACAGTATGTACCGATCGGCGTTCTGAAGGAAGTGTGTTTTTCATCATCTGGAAACATTTTGATCTGGTTGTATCCCGAATACCCATCCATAAATGACATTCGTTCGAAACCACATGTATTGTCGATCATGACATCAGTAATTGGAAGAGGAAACTCGTCTTTGGGACAAGCTGCATTGAGATCGCAAAAGTCTATACAGACTCGGATCTTGCCAGTCTTTTTAAGGACAGGAATAATGTTAGCTACCCAGTCAGGATGTTGTTCCTCTCGAATAAATCCAGAAGCCATAAGCTTGTTGACTTCAGCTTCAATTGCTTCCATAATGTCTGGACGAAATCGTCGCTGTTGTTGTTTGACCGGTTTAGCATTTGGCATGATATTGAGTTTGTGCATTGCAATCTTCGGATCTAGTCCTGGCATATCCTCGTAGCTCCAGGCGAAGACATCGATATAATCATGAATAAGCTTGATCATGTCTTGCTTATCTATTTCTGAAAGACTCTCACTGATGAATATTGGTTTAGGAGAACCTTCTTCACCAACATCAATTTGGATCAGTTTATCTTCAGTAGGAGGTTCCCTCTGTTCGAACCTGAATTCCCATTAATTCTCTAATCTTTGAGCCCATCGTTCCGATTCGGGTGATATTTCAAAATCATCCTTATCTGCATCATTTTCTTGTGGGCCATCAACAGAGACCATATTGATGGATAGAATAGAGCGATAAAGATCGCCAACACTCGTGTCAGAATCCCAAGAGAGAGAATCAGAAGACTCAGATCGTTCATCTTCAGATTGTTCATCTTTATTGAATTTTGACTCTTCATGGACTATGTTGATAAAAGGGGTAGGAGCAATATAACCTAAACCACATTTTGTCCTTCCGTATTTTAATGGAGGAATTCGAACAGGCATTCTTCTTCCTTTTCCATTATTGAGACTGGTTCTAAAGTCATAACCCATATTTTTGATAATATTTTTGGATTGCTGACTGTAGCGACGCAGTTGTAACCTTCCAGTATCGTCATTTATATCATCTTCTTCCAAGTTAGGAGGATTCTGAGGTCCTTTATAGAAAAATATTGGATTTTCTCCCTTCTTTCGACTGGGGACCACAAAGTATGATTTCTGTATAAAATCTAATGATATGTCTGTATGAAGAGCTTGAACAACCCCTATAGTTAGTGGCTCTAAGCTATTTAGCAATTGTAAATAGCTTTGTACATAACCACAAACATCAATATACTGCAAAGGAGATGCTTCATTAATACTAGATGCTGTATTTACAACAGAAGGCTGAGCCTTATCAGACTTAGTCAGATTAATGACAAAAGGGGAGGAAGAAGAACAGTTAGAATTTTTGTTTCGATTAAGATCGATAACAAAAGGCTCAGAAGAGGTGAGCTCCCTTAAAGAAGACCGTGGATAAGTAATGCGTCCACTGACTGGAATGACTAGAGTATCTGATCTAGCCTGAGAAGATGGAGGGGGAGTGATGAGTCCATTGACAGGAATGATCAGCAAACTTTGTGAATCTTGGGAAGATGGTGCAGTAGTGTGTCCACTGACAGGAATTATCAGTGAGCCCTGGGCAGATGATGAAGTAGTACGTCCACTGACCGAAATTATCAGTGAGCCTTCTTCAGATGATCTAACAGACTGCGGAGGAGTGATACGCCCTTTTACAGGAATAACAAAAGTGTCAACTTTGGATGTCTCATCTTCATTATCCATAGCTTACAAGACTTTCGAGTATTCATCTTTGTACATGCGAGCGTCATTGAAGTAAGCTTCGACTCCTTTGAATGGGTAAAGATCTGCCACTTCTTTTTGAACCTCTCCATTATCATCAACATATTTGAAGCACTGATGAAGGGTTGATGGAACGATATTATGTTCATGCAAGAAAGGTCTCCCCAATAGAGCATTGTATGAGCAACCATGATTGTCGATGATGTAAAAGGTAACCTTAGTACGAAGATCGCCTATTTGAAATTTAAGGCGAATCTTGCCTAAAGGCTCACTTTTTCCTTGATTGAATCCCAAGATGGTAGTGATAGTGCTGGAGAGACTATGCACAGGTATCTTCAATGCATCTAACATAGCCTTTGGCATAATACTGAGAGCGGATCCTGGATCAATCAGTAAACGATCAACCTTCATAGAATCAATATATCCTGTATGATATAAAGGACGGTCATGTCGATTATCCTCTAGCAGCATATCGTCCTGCGTAAAGGTAATGTTTGGAATAAATTCCAATACATTATGGCAATGAGAAACAGGTTCTGTTTCCAACTTCTTGAGAAGAGTTAAGCAGGTTTCTGCTTGCAGCAGTGCTTCACTTAAAGTTTCTCGAGTCTCTTTAGAGAGGCGTAAGAGCTCGAAGATTGATAATTTAGCTGGGGTATTGGCTAGTTGAGCCAATATATCAAAATTATAAGGCTTTTCAAGTCCTGTAGGAGATGACTTCTTCAATGGTTTGTCGAAGCGGACTTGTTGTTTGCCTTTGTCAGCTGCTGTTGGTTTAGAAGGAACTGTCTCAACAGGAACATTTAAAGGCTCTTCAGTAGAGACTGGAATTGAAGCTGTAACCGGAGGAACGTCAGAAATTTCTTCAGGAACTTCAGCATAATCTTTTAGATATACTTTTCCAGACCGAGTTCCAGCATGAACTTCAACTTCAGATTCTGGTTCAAGGTCTATGGAAACCATGCTGCAATTCTTTATTTTGCTCTTGGTTCTTTTATGTTTGATGAAAGCTTCATTCCAGAAACCAAGGCCAACACGAGATTGATTATGTCTCATGGTGATGGCCAAAGGTGCTCGGAGTCCCTTGCCTGAGTTCAAACCTGGGGCAATGGCTAGATCATAACCCATTTTCGCCATCAATTCACGAGATTGTGAATTGTATAAATAAAAAGCAGGTTTGTATCTATCTTCAATTTGAGGTACAGATTTTATCTTCGTAGAGAATGAATTTCCTGCTGAGATGAAAGTAGAGGTTAGATAAAAATCGGGTGTGAAACTAGAAGTCACATTGCATGACTTAGTCTTCCCGAGCTTCTTTTTAGATGAGGAAATCTTCCGAGGAGAAAAGGAAGACGTCTCAAACTCTGTCTTTAAGTCTGGGTGAATCCACATGATTTCTCCCTTCTTGGTTGTGACAGGAACAAGTCCGTCATTCTGTGCTGGTGGGATGTTTATAACTTCGAGAGTTACTTTGGGGATAGGAACAATCCCACTTTCTACCATTAAGGGAGGGAAGTCATCGAACTGCATTAAAATTACATTTGCTGTGACTGTTTTGTCTTTGGGTGTTAATGTCACAGCTCCTGATTTAATCATCTCTTGAATCTTTCCTTTTAATACATAGCAAGACCGAATTGTATGACCCAGCATTCTATGATATGAACAGTATTTTGGATGATCTGTCTTATTGGCTTCATCAGGCTTTTTAATTTCTGGCAATTGAATCTTATTACCTTTGAGTAAGCATTCAAAGATACCCTGAACATCGTCATCATCGAAAGAATATTCTTCTTTCGGCCGAGGAGATCTCTGTTGTTGATTTGTTGGAGCTGAAGTAGCTTGGGTAGTCTTTACTTCTTGACTACTGTTTTGGAGATTGACTTCAAGAGCTTCTTTTCCTTTGCGATTGTTGGGTCGAGTACTATTGCTAGCACTCTGATTTAATTCTTTGGAAGCCATTTGTACCCCCAGACCCTTGAAGGTCTCAGCACTGACCTCGGTAGCCTTGGCACTGACAATGAAAGAAGGCCAATCTTGGAACTGAGTGGACCCTGTCCACATACTGATAATTGGTAAGAGGTTCGACTTGCAAGTGTCGATCGTAACAGCATCGGGAGTTCCAAGAGGCATTTTGAGGGCTTCTCTTCTGAATCTCTCAATGAATTCCTCAGTGGTCTCATTATTCTTCTGTTTGATTCTTATGAGGGCCGACATGGTCATATCATTGAGCCCTTCGTAGAATCGTTCAAGAAACATTTGCTTAAAACCGGCGAATGAGGTAATGCACCCATCAGGGAGACTTCTATACCATTCATAAGCCGTTCCTTTGAGACATCCAATGAACACCCGAGTAAGAAGGGCGTCACTTGGTTGCAATTGATCAGTCATTACTTCAAAATGATTAATGAACTGACTTGGAGAGGTTGTCCCATCATAGAAAGAGATGGTCGGAGGTTTGTATTTTGGTGGATACGATACCTGCTTCCATTCTATCGGATAAGGCTGTTTGATGCCTAACCTTTGTAAACCATCCTTCTGTTTGAATGCCTCAAATTGAGTTTTGAGATTCTTCAATTCTTCAGAGACAACTCCCGAAGATTGTGGAGTTGTGGCTTGTGGAGTGTAATTGGAAGGAGGGACTGCAGCATATGTACCACCCCCAGCTCCAGAGTGACTTGGTGTGGTTTGTACAGGAACATTAGATTGTACCCCCAGAATAGTAGAGGGTTCGGGGTTTGGAATAACAGGGGTATTCAATACCACTGGTGGTGCTGTCTGTTGTTGAGCCTGCATTAGAGTGTGCATAGCACTCAATGTATCTGCCATAGCTCGTAATTGTTGTTCTAAAGAAGAAATCCTCTATTCATGAGCCTCATTGCTAGTCGAAGGTTCATGATCACTTTCTGCCATGTAAGTGGTAATCATTCGAGGAATAGATGATGAAACAGTCTGTTCTGAATCATCACTGTGTGAATCAGTATCTTTTCCAGGGCTTTTTATAGGAGTCAATACTGGAAAATTGGACTCTCCAAGGAAGTCTTCTGTGATCTCCAGATTACCACTTGGATGAGAAGAAGAAGAAGCTCTGGTCAAGGCTTCGGTCCTGGATCGAGTGCCGAGATAAACACCATCTTCAGAGTCTGATATAGCATCAGACCGTATGCTACCCCCAATATTTCTGGAAGTCATGTTGATAGAAGCATAAAGAGGTTCATCTTCATCCAACATTGGTTCATATTGAATCCGTTCAAAAACAGATTGTCTTTTTGGTGAACAACAACATTGGATGACAACCCGAGGTTCGAAGTCATAACCATGCTTTTCATGGCGAATATGGGCAATGTCATAGCCAGATGAAGTGTCAATTCTCTGTTTATTTTGCAAATATTCTCGGAGATCTATAGGAACAGATTGGGAAGTATTTGAAGATAGTTTCTGTGTAGAAACTTGTCTTTTGTTCTTCTGTCTTCTTGGTTCCTGAGTGTATAAAGACTGATTAATTTGAGCCACATAGTTCTTGGCATATTCTGCATCAGGGTCTAATATATTTGTCTCAGTGGAACTGAACCGATTCTGATTAAGCTTATTACGAAGATCCGTGGGAGATTTGACTTTGATATCAGTCTTGGATACTTGTAATTTGCCTTTCTCAGACCGAGAAATTTTGAGAGAAGGAAGATGAGTATTATTCCGACTAGGAGTCGGTAATAATCCATCTTTGGAGGAATTAGCCAAAAGGCGTTTTCCATTGTTTGATCTAGTAAGATTACTAGTCAAATTAACTCCAGAGGTAAAGACCTTAGGAGTAGAGGAGTTGACTAAAGAGTCTTTCTCCTTGGTTGGCACAAGATGAGCAAGTTGAGGGGGAATCATTTGTATGTTCTATGGAAGAGAACCCCCAATCTGATTTTCAGAAACAGTCAAAGGACTGTATTTGTTAGCATATGCTGACTTCAGTTTGGACTTCTGGTCATACGCTGCCTTTATATTAGCATACACTGGTTTTGGCTCGGCGTACGCTGCCTGATGTTGGCTTTTGTACACTGCCTTTGCCGTACGCTGCCCTTTGAATGCCATACGCTCAGAGTCATCAATGGCTAAAGAGCCGACTGCTGTCGTAAGAATAGAGGGAGAAGGGACCTTGGCATGTCCAGAGATGGTTTTCCTTGTACACGCTGACTTGGTTAAAGAACCAATTTTGTCAGCGTGACTAGGGGAAACCACTGTTGCCGTGTTCCGAGAAGCCGAAGTGTACTTCATGGAAGTTGAAGACGTGTTCTTGTCAGCATGAGAAGTGACAGAAGCGTCTCGAATTGCTGCAGAAGACTTAGGGACATAGACGGAGTATCCCTTCTTCTTGGCAACAGGAAGAGCGGAGGAAGCAGTGCGGCCCTCCTTCGCCTTGAGCATTTCTTCATAAGCCGATTGGTCGAATTGTACAACCATCGTCTTCTTCGTCAAGCCGATCGACGAAGTATCGCATTGAGTTGTTGCTATCTCATTGGAGGAGACAGCTTTCCCCAGCAGAGTCGCCAATTTGTTTTCCATAAATAAATTCACTTTATTTATTTTGTATCTGAGAAAATTACAACTGTAGGAATCTAATCTAGAAGACGATTACTTTATCCCTTGGACGATGCGATGAAGAAAACTCGAACTTTGAAGAACTTGGACAGCAACTGGGTAATCTCTCTGTTCTCTCTGAAAAAATGACTTGTAGTCCCTGATGAAGATGAAAAAACTCTTTTTTATAGAGTTCAGGATAACTGTCCTTAAGCATTCGCTCAGGTAGTTACTTGACGTGTGCATAACTGCAGGGACGCGTGGCGAATTCTGATGGAGACACATTAGCGTGCGGTTGAAAGTAGTGGAGCATGTTCAGGAGAGATTGATGGCCTGGATGCCACGTTGCATAACTTCTAGAGAAGTAGATAATTGGTACAGGACACGTGAGAACGTGTGTTGACTGTAATCCTGGATATGGTTGTTGTAATACGCTGCCTTGTTGAAGGAGAGTTTATACGCTGACTTGGATAGCGTAGTGCCATAGGAAAATCATATGCTCACTTTATGGGCAAGGAGTCATGTGAGGTCATACGCTCGCTTAGTTAACAAAAAATCATGTGAGGTCCATACGCTCACTTGACTGTGTGAAGAAGGAGTCATGTGAGGTCGATACGCTCACTTGACTGGATGAAGAAGGAGTCATATGAGGTCCATACGCTCGCTGGAGAAGTGGCCACGTGGCTATCATCAATCTTCTTTGGTATACCATAGCTTCCCATAACTGACAAAATCTTCTCGAGCGTCGTGACTGCGGATTTGACGGCTGACAGACTGTCAAAACTGACAGTAATGATGGCATTTATATTTATGAAGGCTGCTGAGTTGTCCTCGTAAAAGACAAAATCGGCACTTCGAAAACCTATACGACGGTTACTTTTCTCGTGACAGCTGTTTTTGTACGAAAGATGAAGTGTCAGATTCATTCCTCATTTAAACATATGCTGTGCTGTCACTTCAGTAAATAATAAAATATTTACTGAGCGTATGGCTTTTGAATGAGCGTATGGCTTCAACTGACATATGTCTTTAAGCGTATGGATGAAAATGACAGCATGTCATAATTTCCCACATCCTACAACGAGTTCTTGGTAATGCCATTCAGCCTAACAAATGCCCCTGCTGCCTTCATAGATCTAATGAATCGGGTGTTTCGTCCGATCCTCAACAAATTTGTAGTAGTCATCATAGACGACATCCTTGTATATTCGAAGGATCGAGTGCAACACACAGAACATCTACGGGCCATACTCTAGACCATCCGAGATAATCAGTTGTTTACGAAGTGGAGCAAATATGAGTTATGGCTGAACAGCGTATCATTCCTTAGGTACATCATCTCCGCTGGTCAGTTCATCCAAGGAAAGTCGAGGCAGTTGTTGATTGAAAATGGCCCACATTACTTAGTAAAATTTGAAGCTTCCTCGGCTTGGCAGGATACTATAGACGCTTCGTGAAAGACTTCATGAAGATTGCATTGTCCTTGACTCGTCTCATCCAAAAGGAAGTCGTGTTCGTGTGGTCAGACGACTGTAAAATTTTATTCTAGGAGCTAAAACAACAGCTCATTTTGGCTCCGATACTCGTTCTTCCTGAAGGGATCGAGGGATTTCAAATCTTCAGCAATGCTTCGGGCCAGGGCTTCGGGTGTGCGCTATGCAGCGGGATAAGATGAAATCTTTTACTTTCCGACAGTTGAAGCCGCATGAGAAGAACTATTCCACGCACGACCTAGAATTAGCGACAATTGTGTTCGTGTTGAAGCTATAGCGTCACAATCTTTACAGCGTGGCGTACAAGATTTATACGGATCACAAGAGCCTTAAGTATCTTTTCACCCAGAAGGAATTGAATCTATGGCAGAGACGATGGCTGAAACTGATTAAGGACTACGACTTGTCGATCGACTACACGTTGGATAAGGGAAATTTTGTGACGGATGCACTGAGTCGAAAGTACATAGCTTTACTATCCATAAATAGTTGACTGTTGTGCGACTTGGAATGAAAGGAAGAAGAACTCTGAGTTCAATTTATGGGTGCACAACTGGCGCAACTGTGGCTATAGCTGACCCTATTAGAAAATATCAAGTCTACTCAGAAAGATAATCTATACCTGAAGAATATGCAAAAGTTGATATCAACAGGGAAGGCGTCTGACTTTGCAAAGGAAAAGTTGGAAACATTGCGAGTAAAAGACAAGCTACATGTCCCGGATAATCTAAAACTCAAAAAGGAGAGAATATCGGAAGCGCATTATGTAAAATACTCCTTGTATCCTGGCAGCACCAAGATGTATAAGGACATTCGTAATATCTTTTGGTGGCACGACATGAAGGAAGATGTGGCACTCTTCGTGTCACAATATATGGCTTGTCAGCAGGTTAAAGCTGAGCACCAGAGACCAGACGAGAAGATGCAGAGCCTTTGTAACACCCCAATCCCAAAATATATAGGACTAGGATATGTATACATGCCAACTATATATAGAAAAAACTCCAGCCCAGCTCGATTACATATAAGTTGTCTGGTTATTCTAAATCAACTATATCTTAATCCACTAAATAATGATAAAAATGAAGAATCAAGTGTACTAAGGTTGATCAGACCGTAATACACTGATTCTAGAATAGATAAATATATTAGAGTGGATCCCCAGTAACACATTTATCATGGACAAGCTAGAAGAAAGTAGAAGCTTGTAAAAGACTAGGCTATAATAGTATGAGTCAAATAAATAACAGAATAAGAATAAGAAAGAGCAAATAACAACAATGACTAAATATATCTGAAGTCTTCGTGTAGCAACCATCATCCGTTAGTGTATCATACCTTTATCTAATACCTGGAGAGATTACCAGGTCCTCAGGGGACTAGCAAGACACATAATATAAATGTCTGTTTGCCATTGATTATAAAAGAACAGAACAGTTTTATGGGAGGACTGGACTTTTACTTTACAACACAAACTCGCTCATACAAAGAAAGCCTAGGGACGAAAACCTAAGTACAGCAATCAAAGTTCAATTGTTTATTTTTTTCTGGAGAGTGAAGGTAGAGGCTAAGGAGAGTGCTATCAACTCTGCCTTACTCCTTGGACGATCGGACGTAGCCTTGGCTCTGATGAAAAAATGCTCTCGGGGTGTGTGGGGAGATTCTTCTGTGCGTCGCCGCTCTCTCTCTGTCTTTTTCTCTCTGTGTGTCTAGGGTTTGCAAGGGAATGGCACCTTGCTATTTATAGGAGTGGGGTGTGATAAGTAGGGTTTGCAATGATTGCCCCTTAAACAGTGGGCGGTTAGGAATTTGTTAAGATTTGCCTTGATCTTGCTTTATGTTGATTACAATAAATCTGTATCATTTGTTGGAAATTGATCCGAATAATTATAATGATTGCAATAAATATGATTGTTGTGATTTATTGATAGCAACAAATTCGGGTAGGTAAATCTTGGTTGACCTTGTACTACGTGTCTAACCGTCATTATGCTGCAAGCCGTAGGAACACGGGGGATTAGGTCTTAACTGATCTTCTGCCATATGTCCTAACCATGAGCCGTATGGACAGGGTGTCCTGACAGAGCCCTATACGTGTGGTCTGGTAATTGAGCCGCATGATGGTGTCCCCAAGATCCGAGCTGTATGAGGGTGGCAGCCGCATAGGTGTGACCTCCGAAATCAGAGCCGTATGAGGGTGGCTCCCCATGATCCGAACCGTATGGAAGTAGTAGCCGCATGGGGGTGGCCTCCAACTGAATTGCATAAGGATGGCCACATGTCAAAGTCGCATGGGTGTGGCCTCCCAGAATCTGAGCCGCATGAGGATGGCCCCCATGATCCGAGCCGCATGAGAGTAGCAGCCGCATGGGGGTGGCCTCCAACTGTACCGTATAAGGATGGCCATGTGTCAAAGCCGCATGAGTGTGGCCTCCCAGAATCTGAGCCGTATGAGGATGGCCCCCCATGATCCGAGCCGCATAAGAATAACAACCGCATGGGGATGGCCTCCAACTGAACCGCATAAGGGTGGCCACGTGTTCAGAGCCGCATGGAAGACCTTGAAGCGATCCACATGAAGAGCTTTAGAATTTTGGTAGATCGTGCCAGCTATAGAGATTTTCTTTGTTTTCCTAGGAGCACGCCATTATGTCAGAGTCATCATTGCAGCTTTATGTCAGAGCTGTCAATTCTCCTTTATGTCAGAGCTTCCTTGTTGCATCAGAGCATTAAATGAGGCCACTGCTTGATGGCCAGTTGTAGAGGCGAACCGCATATGGCCATGTGTCTTTTATCCGTGAGCCGCATGAAGCTCTAGGGGATTCTTGAGCCGCATGATGCTCTAAGAGATTCTTTGAACCGCATGAGACTCCCTTTGTTTTGAGCCGCATGGACTTTCCTGTTCTTTTCCATTCTTCTACAAGACCCCCTTCAAAGTTTTCAATTTATAAAATTGAAATACTTTGAATAAGAAGCATGGCTATGTCCACATAAGCTCTTCTGGCCGCATAAGATGTTCTGGCCGCATGGACGTCCTAGCCGTATGGACTTTCTAGCTGCATGGACTGTCTGGCCGCATGGACTGCCTGGCCACATGGACCTCTTAGCCGTATGGACTGTTCTGGTCGTATGTTGTCCTCTCTACCACGTATGCGTCTCATTTAATGACCTTTGATTTTGTCTTGATTTGTTTCAGATTTGAAGCCGTCTTTTGGTGCAGGATCCCAACGGTCAGTTTTAAATGTCCAGATTTGCCTCGATGACCGAAGCGTCAATTTTATTCTTTAGGCAACGTAGGGAACGAAGCGTCCATCGGTCTATGAGCCCCATGTCCGCCTATAAACAAGAGTAACTATTTAGAAAAACTCTTTACTTTCTTCTTTTATTCGAACCACTCTTGCCCTAGGCTGCCGTCTTCTTCTTCTTCTTTTTCTTCTTCTTCTTCTTCTTCTTCTTCTTCTTTTTCTTCTTCTTCTTCGATCATTCGATGACCCCCAAGACTTCCAAGGCTGCGGCGAAGGGTAAAGGATTGTCTTCTACGTCGACTGAGGCACCTGAAGTTCATCCCGACGTTCACCCCGCCATTGCTGGTAAGGATTTTAGAAGAAATTGTATGAACTCAGAACCTAACCATCATGGCTTTGTCGCATATTTTATGCGCGGGCCTTCTTCGTTTGTTCAAATTGTATGTGTCGCATGTACATCCCATGTCCGAGCCGTATGGGGGTATATCCCATGTCCGAGCCGCATGAGAGTCATCTAGTGTCCGTATAAGCACTTCGCAAACAGAACCGCATAAGGACCCGTCGAACAGAGCTGCATAAGTCCCTCTGAACTGAGCCGTATAAGGCTCCACTTTGAACTGTGCCGTATAAGGCCCCGCTAAGCAGAACCGCATATGCTCATCTGGACTGGGCTGCATAATGCCCCGCTAAGCATAACCGTATAAGCTCATCTGAACTGAGCCGCATAAGCTTACGCTAATTAGTGCCGCATAAGCTCATGTTAACAGAGCCGCATGAGCTCTTTTAAATAGAACCGCATAAGCTCGTGCTAAACTGAGCCGCATAAGCTCGTGTAAAGCCGCATAAGCTCATCTAAAAATGGGCCGCATGGGACCCCCACCAAATCAGAGCCGTATAAGTTCATGTAGACTGGGCTGCATAAGCTTAAAAATACTAAGTGGTTTTGTTTTAGCCATCTTTTAACGTGTTTCTTTTGTCTTTCTCCAGTGAATATGCTAGTCAATCCAGCAGAGAAAACCCTGTGGGTTCGGCCCAATCTGCTGTAGGTGTGCGATTCGACCACTTAGTCCAATATGTGGTGAACCAGCTTTCCACAAACGAGCCTTTGGAGAGGCTGAATGCTATCAGGAACCAGCCCTTCTACTTTTTCTGTGCTATGATGAACTCGGGACAATTGGAGGAAAAATACCTGAAGTCGGCGTTCCTCTTTGAGGATGCCTTGACTGTGAAGAACCCCAGAGTGCTGGACATATCCGAGAGTTGGGACTTCACTCTTGACGGGATGGTGATCCATATCCCTCCAATGAAGCGTCATTTTCCTCTGTCATGGTTCAACTTGTTACCGTTGAACAAAAAGATGGTGGACTCCTTGACTCCAAGCAGGTCGGGGATAATTGTGGGTAACATCCATTATAACAGGAATTTGGGGTCAGCGTATGCGGAAAGGGAACCGGTCAGTCGGTACGTGATGGAACTGGCTCCAGGTACCTTCATAAACGTATCGGGTCCCAATTTCATGTTCTCTCAAGCTGACACCTTCTTGAACCAGCTTGCTCGGAAGGGGTCATATCCCGTCGGCCGGTTGGCGCTACTGAACTGGATAAACCCCATCCCTGTGTGGGCCAACTTGTCCATGTAGATTCTGCGGAAGTATGAGACTCCCCTGCGTGAGATCGGCCTCTACCACGCTATTCGGGGTACCTGTCATGGTCTACCCATAAATAAGCCGTTATTTATGGCTCTCCTGGAGATATACAACTGGTGGACGGGAACCTTCTTCACGCCTAAAGGGGAGCTTGGGCTCGCTCTCCAAGAGATGTACGTTATTTCCAAGCTGACCTGGGGGGAAAAAGTCTTTGTAGTGTACACCTATACGAGCGAAGAGCTCGAGGATTTGGATCGGCAGTTCCCGAATTTTATTGCTGTATATCGGGAATTGTTATGTCACCACAGTACCTGTCACCAGACGTCCATCAAGAAGGATGGTAGCTCGGAAGGAAGCTTTCCTCACACCACGTCCTGGGTCTCATATCTTTTTACACTAGGCGCCGCAGACCGAGTTTTCTCTCGAGATCCTCAAACCCAGGAGGAGGTACAAGAACTGGCATCGACTGCCAAGAGATCGAGGGCCATGGGCGACACATTTGGGAGTCGAACTGACTCCTTTAGTTATTTTTATCATGGTACTCAGCGACTGTCAGAGAACGTACTCTTGGCAGGATTTCTGATGGTGTAGCTACGGAACTGCGTAGTCTCAGGAGGGACGGGTTCCATTGAGAGGATCAGCCACCACTTTATCCTTCCTGTCGTAAAGCTGGTCTTTGGGGTCTGACTGGCCCTTTTTCGGCCATGATGTGCAGCATACACCATGGCCTTTGTGCCTTTTCATCCAAGGTCATCGCCCGTGACATGGCGATGGATTTTGAGCGCATAGAGATGCCATACCATTATATGATGGGGTGACTGTTGATGCACTGTCGGTCTTTGATGAGGCCTGGAGCAGAAGACGGCGTTATGGCTGATGATGCTTTTATTTTCCAATATCACCATCAGCCCTGGGAGTGCAGCACTATGCTAGCCTGTCGGAGGGCGCTGGCGAGAGTGGACGAAAATGACTTTTTTGTGTCTGTTCTTCATTTTATCGATGAAGAAGTGAGGGGCGTACATATTGATGGTACCGGACCTCCTCACCTCTTGTCTGAGAAGATGCTCCTTTGATTGCGTAATATCCGTCCAGCGCACCTAGTATACCGTAATCGCAACAATGTCTACCTGGAGCCCTACTTGTCCAGCAGGTTCTCCCGCCAGTTCTGGTATAGCCAGCTATTCTTTGACAATCCCAGCTCTTGCCTGGGCTTTGTAGGTAGCGTACTCGACGGTATCAGGGCCTGGCATTATTATGACACGGTTCATACCCGAACCAGCTTTCCGGTTCCTGATGCTGAGGCGCCAGGGGAGATTTTGTATATGGCGGCCCTATACTATGTTACGGTGAGAAAGCTTCCCCTTAATTTTGACCGGAGTACCAGCTTTATTGTGGATATTGGCTTGGCGGAGAAGCCCAAGGGGTCTAAGATGAGAAAGAAGAGGGCGAACAGGGTTCCTGTGCCTGACTCGGAGTCCACCAATACGAACGAAGAGGATGACGAGCATGAAGCTGATAACTCTCTCCCTCCTACGGAAGAGATGGTGGTGGATCAGTCGCCTGTTGTGCCAGATGAGGTGGTGGCGGATCAATCGCCTGTTGCGCCCGCCCTTTCATGTAAGCGAGGCAGGCATGAGTCTATTGCCGGCATAACCTTCTCCGTGAAGCAGGCTACGGTAAGACGCCGCGGACTGCTCATTAAGGAGAGAGACAAAGTTGATGACGCCGTTTCGGAGGTAAATTGAATTACGACCATCTCCTTCTTTAGCCCTTTCTCTTCCTAAACTATGATCTAATCATTTTTTCCTTCTCTGTAGGCATCAGAAGAGTTGGACTCTCGAGAACCGACCGTTGCTTTTGAAGTCAATCCGGTCCTGACCACTTTGATTAGTGACATGTGTACCGAGATTATTTATGCCGGGGTTCTCTCGACGGAGGCTGAGGGATCTCACGTTACTGAGGTCTCGACCCAGGGCGACGGGGGCTCCGCTGAACCCGTCCCCGAGACTGCTGAATTTCAGCAGGGTGACATTGATCCAGTTGTATCTCTTTCCAGGGCGACTGGGGCAGAGGAACCAGCTGAATTCGGCTTGGAGGTCGCTGGTGAGAGGACTACGGCGGCTGTGAGCGAGCCTGAGCATCCACAACCCTACCATGGTAAGATAAGCCAAATCTTGACTAGTGAGGAGGCTCATTTGCTCTATCATCACATCCTTTGGGTTAGGCTGATTAATGGTTGCTCTGGATATACAGGTGCTGCCTCTTTACTTCCAATGATGGACATTGTCAGGGTAGGCTCTGCCAGCAGGGATATGGTGGAAGGGAGTGTTCCCCCTCCCCTTCCAACTTATATTGAGGGGCATCCCGCTGGATCAAGTTTGAAAGATCAGATGGCAGCACAGCTGGGGCAAGGAGCAATGGTCCCAGCGTCCTCCTCTGCTCATGTGGCTTCGGGGGTCGACCTCTCCGCCTTGCCGAGTATCTAGGTTCTTCGGGCTGCAGAGGAGGAGTTAGCTGCTATCCAAGCGTCTTTTCGCTCGGAATTTGTTTCCCTGGTGGCAGGGGTGGCAAGTTCTGGAGCGTCTCCTTCGACACTGCCAGCTACACTTCCTTTGACGCCGTCCTCTACGAAAGTTCTGGATGAGGCATCACAGGATGTGGTTAACAGTTTCTACCGCTACTTGAAGAGAGGGGTCGAAGCTGCTGTAGAGCGGGGGACCCCCTTTGCCTTGGCCTGACAATGCGCTCGTGGCCAAATTGAAATTCTTAAAACCCTCCATTGTGGTATAGAGATAGTTGCGCTTCTGGAGCCCAAATTGCTAGAAGTTGATCAGCTCGTGGCCCTGTTTTATGTGCTGCGACAAGCTGATCTGTCTGCAGCCATTGATCAAGAGCGTGACTTCCTCACCACTGCCCTGGAGAAGGTAAGGGCTGCACGAGATAAGTCTAAGTCGGTTATAGTGAAGGACCTCGGCGACCTATCTCTCCAGTATGACCAGCTGAGCCGCAGGAACGAGGATTGCATGGCTCGGGAAGCGGCCGCCTTTCGTGGAATAATTAATACAAGGGAGCAGATCCTTGAGCTCCAAAGGAAGCTGGCTTTCATGGAATCTGAGCTCGAAGCTTCCCGTGTAGATAAAAAGCTGATCGTTCAGGAGGCCAAAAAGGTCACACGAGCTTCTGCTAGCCTGGAGCGTGCTCTGAAGAAGCTTGAGGATGGCTGGCGGGCTCATGCGCATCTAGAGGATGCAGAGCGGCTGGCTCAGGAAGCCAAGCGCCGGGCCAAGTAGAAATTTGAGCGGTCGACTGTCTTGCTGAGGGACCGTCTCATGGAATTATGTATCGTCGAACCATAGTCGGCTTTTTTCTTCTTTTGTTTATGTTCTTTTCCCCCCTTTTTGAGTGGGACGTAGTCCCAGAACATGTATTACTTTTGACTTTCAAATAAAAGAGTATGTTTTATTTTACCCTTCATTTGGATTGCTTATTGCGTTTATGCTGTTGTGGTATTTGCCCCACTGGAGGGCTGTTTGTGGACTTGTTACCCTTTGTATAAATTAGTTTTAGGTACAGATAACAAGTTTGATGGGGATACCTAGAACAATTCTATAGTAAGGTGGCTATAGACGTTCCTGGTATCGAGAGAAAGAATGCCGTGGAGCAGCTGGACTCCCGGGACATGATGAGAAATGAGGGGCATGTACTAGGAAACTTAGTACAGCATTTGTGGTTAACATAGGACATTTGTAGGCCTATTATCCTTGGCGTACTCCGGTTTTGGGTACAGATAATAGGTCGAAAGAAAATCTACATACTTACTCAGAGGTAATGAGGACGTGGTAAATATGAGGGTTTCTTCAATGGAGCCTTCCTACTCGGAGGTAATGAGGACGTGGCAGGAGTGGGCTCCATGAAGGGTACATAGAACAACTCAGAGGTAATAAGGATATGGAAATTCTACGTGAAGGGTGGTTTATTTTTGATGGAGGTAAAAGCAACTCAGAGGTAACATCGACGTGGTTGTTTCGGGAAATTTGTGGATCCGTTGCCCTTTTTATGTACTGAAAGTGCGGGTAGTAGATCATGAGGAGGGAGCTCTTTTTGGAAGAAAGTTCAGAGGTATGATCATACATGACTTACTTCCTAGAAGATGCGATATAGATTCATCTGGAGTGACCAGAGTGTAAGTTCAACGGTACCTGCGGGTACATAACTCAACAATCTGGAAGATTTGATGTCAAAATGTAAGTTCAGTGGTACCAGAGGGTACATAACTCAACATCCTAGGAAAGTTTAGAGTCAGAATGTAAGTTCAACGGTACCAGAGGGTACATAACTCAATACCCTGGGAGATTTGGAGGATGTCTTTTCAGACATAATACTTTTTTAGGAACTTGCCGTTGATGGACAACATGAGCAAGTCTCCATTTTGTTTTGCGAGGCAGTAAGCACCATTAGAGAATACAGCCTCGATGATAAATGGACCTTCCCACTTTGGCTAGAATTTGTCGGCAGTTTTGTGAGTCATAACCATCGACCTCCGAACTGCCAGAACGAGATCGCCGACTTGGAATGTTCTGATTTTAACTTTCTTGTTAAAGGCTCTCGAGATACGTGCTTGGTACAGCTCGATTCGTTGTTGAGCTAACAGGCGCTTCTTATCTAGGGCCTCCAACTCTTCTAACCGACGATGGTGGTTATCATCCATTGTCAATTGATAGGTAAGCGCAACATGGAGTGAGGGGATTTGAGTCTCCAATGGAAGAACTGCCTCACTCCCGTATAACATGGAGAATGGTGTGTTACCAGTAGCCGTCTGAACTCTAGTACGGTATGCCCACAAGCATTCATCCAGCTTCTCATTCCAGTCGCGTTTGTTAGAAGACACGAACTTCTTGAGTGGCTTGAATAGTTTTATTGAATGCTTCTGCCAACCCATTCGCTGTCGGATTGTACGATGTTGAAGCAACATTCTGGATCCGGTGTTTGTCGCAGAACTGATAGAAGGCGTGGCTTACGAACTGCGGACCGTTGTCGTAGATGATCCTTCGGGGAAGTCCAAAGCGATAGATGACGTGATGCTTGAGGAAGCTGATCACGTTTGAAGTCTTCACTTCTACCAGCAGAATAGCCTCCGCCCATTTAGAGAAGTAATCTGTGATTACGAGTATGAAGCGATGTCCTCGGGACGAAGACGGAGTGATCGGACCAATGATGTCCATTCCCCATGCTTCGAATGGCCAGGACGCCACTGTCGGATGTAGAAACTCGGATGGCTGGTAGATGAAATCTGCGTAGACTTGACAGGTTTGTACTTTCGTGCATAGTCTATTGCATCTGCAACCATCATGGGCCAGTAATAGCCCATTCGGCGAAGGCGGTCTTAAAATTTTGGGCCAGGATGATGGGCCCCGCAGATGCCATCGTGAGCTTCGCGTACATCTTCCTTGGCTTCTGTATTTGACAGACACCGAAGCTGTAATCTATCGTATGATCGCCGATACAGCATTTTTGTCACTGTATCATAGAAGAATCTTAAGGAACGTCTTCTGATAGAAGTGGCTTCCTTCGAATTCTCTGGCAGGATGTTGTAGACTACGAAGTCTATTAGTGGCTATCTCCAGTCTTGTGCATCGTCGACCATCTGAGTGGAGCAACTCTCAACATATTGAATATTATTCCTGGGACAGACCAACTCACGGCCTATTATGTCAACCAGATGATGAGCATGATTCGGTACCGCTAGGGAAGCGGCCAGGCCTGCTAGGGCATCGGCTTCAATATTCTGGAGTCTGAAAACATATTCTATGAAGAATCCTTCCAAGGACGAGATGATGTCGATTGCTATTTGGTGATAAGGGATCATATCTTCATGGCGAACCTCGTACGAACCCCGGATCTGATTGACGATTAACTGCGAATCGCCGTATGCTTCCAGATATTCTACTCTCGGATCCTTTGTAAGTCAGAGGCCAATGACCAAAGCGTTGTACTCGGCCAGATTGTTTGAATAGGGCTCCGTGAGGGAGTAAGCCCTATTGATCACCAGCCCGGAGGGAGAAATCAGCACCACTCCGACTCCAACGACGATGTTGCCTTTGGGCCCAGTTCTGGAAGCGCCGTCGAAGAACATTCGCCAGATGGCATCATGGGAGACCGCATTCGTATTGGCGACCTCATCTGGAATCTCTTCGTCTATTCTGGTTGACTCCGAATCGGGATGAGCTGCTAAAAAGTCTGCCAGAGCTTGACCTTTAACAGCCTTTTGCGGGACAAAGATCATGTTGTAGGGAGACAATAATATCGCCCAGGTAGTGAGGTGAGAGCTAAGTGCACCGAGCTTAGTCATGAGGACCCTGAGAGGGTTGACTCTTGATACGACATGGATGGTTTGTCCCGTGACGTAGTGTCGCGTCTTCTGAATGGCAAAAACCAGAGCAAGGCACTCTTTCTCCACGGCAGTGTATCGATGCTCCGGCCCCATCATCATTCGGCTGAGGTAATATATAGCTTGCTCGTGGCCTGCATCATTGTTTTGTTCTAGTAAAGCACCGAGAGAATGCTCCATTGCTCGCACATAGAGCAGGAATAGTTTTCCAGCAACCGGGGCCACCACGACTGGAGGGTTTGACATATATTCTTTGATGCTATCGAAGGTGCACTGGCATTCCTCATCCCATATGAATGAAATGTCCTTCTTCATGAGGTGGGTGAATGGCTGACATCGTCCGGAGAGGTTAGAGATAAACCTCCTGATGTAGGCCAGACTCCCTTGAAGGCCTCAAAGTTCACAGAGATTTCTCGAAGGACCCATCTCCATGATTGCCTTCGTCTTCTCTGGGTCTATGTGGATACCCTGGGAAGTAATGATAAAACCCAAAAACTTTCTGATGGATACGTCTAAGAAGGATTTTGTGGGATTCATCTACAAATTGTGCGCTCGCATCAGGTCGAACACTATCCTCAGATCATGCAGATGATCTTCCTTATCGCGGCTCTTGACGGCGATGTCGTCGATATAGCATTCCACTGTCTTACACAAGTGTTCTATAAAGATGGCGCTCATAGCTCTTTGATAAGTGGCGCCAGTATTCTTTAAATCGAAAGGCATGACTGTGTAGCAGTATGTGCCAATTGGTGTTCGGAATGATGTATGCTTTTCGTTATCAGGGAACATCTTGATTTGGTTGTACCCTGAGAAACCATCCATGAATGACATACGCTCGAAGTCGCAGGTGTTGTCAATCATGATGTCTGTGATAGGGAGGGGGAACTCATCCTTAGGACACGCCTCATTCAGGTTCCGGAAGTCGATGCAGATTCGAATCTTTTCGTTCTTTTTGAGGACTGGTACTATATTGGCTACCAAGTCTGGATGTTGTTCCTCGCGGATGAAGTCGCTAGCTATCAGTTTGTTGACCTCAGCTTCAATGGCATTTATGATGTCGGGACGGAACCGTCGTTGCTGTTGACTGACCGATTTTGCGTCCGGACGAATATTGAGTTTGTGAAGTACAACCTCGGGGTTCAGTCCTGGTATATCTTTGTAGCTCCAGGAGAACATGTCGATGTATTCTCTGACGAGTTGCAGTAGCAATTCCCGCTCTTCGTCTGTCAGATTCTTGTTGACGAAGATGGGCTTTGGAGAGGACTCATCACCGAGATCAACTTGCACAACCTCATCTTCGGTAGGAGGCTCTCTTTGTTCGAACCGCTTCTTCCATTGTGCATCTAGCTGTTGTGCCCACGGCTCTAACTTAAGACGTTCAGAAATGTCTTCATCTTCTTCGTAGGTGTCGGCAAATGCCATATTGACGGACCAGACTTGCCTGAGCATGTCCCCAATACTGACGTCTAAATCAGAAGTGGGTCACCCAGACGAATGAGAGTGCCATTCGCACTCCTCATCTAAGCTCTCAGGAGTCGTTGCAGGTGTAACATAACCTAGCCCACATCTGGTCTTGTTGTAGTAATCCCGTGGTTTTCCAGCCGGGACCGGCAATTGTAAGGGTAATCGTCGTCCAGTGTCGTAGTTTAAGCCTGGCATAGTTTCCAGATCATACCCCTGTTTTTGCATGAGGTACTTCGATCGGGAACTATACAGATAAAGGGGCAGTCTTCCGGTGTCGGGTTCGAGATAAACTTCTTCTATCCTGAAGGGTTGTGGATCATTCTTCCGGCAGAAGATGATTGGATGATCCTCTCTCTCGACTATGCGGTAAGCGTCTTCCACTGGTGTAAGTTGGTTTACGGTGTAGACATTTGTCACCTGTGTGTGTAGGTGGGTGCCTATACCGTGTTCCATAGCATACATTGTGCAAAGCTTATTAAGCTCGAGGTAGTTCAAAGATAGCCCTTTATTGATGAAGTAAGGTATCTTTTCCAGTGGGATTACATCATCTACGGAGGAAACATCAGTGTGAGCAGCCACATACTTGGCAAGCTCTAACTCTTCTTCAGCCACCCCCTGTGTCAATGAAGACTGAGAGGATGACTTGGGCAGCTTAATCATCAGGGGCTCCATAGGTGGAGCAGATCGTGGAGTCGTAGGCGTACTAGCGACTCCCAGTTTGGTGCTTGGAGCTGGGCGGGGAGTTATTGGCTGGCTAGCAGCCCCCGTCTTAGCGCTCGGCTGCCGATTCATTCTGGAAAGGCGAATCATTATCGGCTTGATGGAGGGATTCAGCTCCTCTGTTTGTTGTTGGCTAGCTCTAGGCAGCCTGATTGTTAGTGGCTATGTCATGGATCTTGGCGCTTGGCTAGACCTTGGCAGTCGGATTATCATCTGTCCCTCTTGTGCAGAGAGGCTGATTGCATCCTTATGCAGAGTGGCTGTAAGTGGTGTAGCCTGCCAGGTTTGCGGGCTTGAAGGTGGATTGTCAGAGGTTCTTTCGATCCAATTTTTGCCTCAATTTGAGCTTGAGTATCACCTTCGACAAGGTGTCTTTTTGACTTCTCGTACAAGATAAGTCTGAGTAGTAGGATTCGACCCCTTTAAAAAGATCGATGTCGGCAAATTTTGTCATGACGAAGCCATGCTTATCGATATATTTGAAGCATTGGTGCAGTATGGAAGGCACGATCATATAATCGTGTGTCCAAGGATGTCCCAGGAGAATATTATAGGAAGTCTCCGCACCTATAACATAACAGGTCACTTCTGACTGAAGGTCGCCTATTTGGCACTTCAAGCAAATCTTTCCGATCGGATAGCTTCTGCCTAAATTGAAACCGCTGATGACGGTGCTGGTCGGCATCAGACGATGCATTGTGATGCGCAGATGGAATAGCATGCTCTTCGGGATGATGCTTATGAAAGAACCGGGATCAATATGCATCTGATCCACCTTGATATCGCTAATGTATCCAGTATAATGTAGATGGCGATCGTGCAGATTGGTCTTGATAAGCATATCCTGCGGAGTGAAGACGATGTTGGGCATTGCACATGTGCAAGCGCTATCCTGGAGATCTGCAGGCGAGCTCTCCCCAGGGAGATTGGACTGAGCTAGATATGCGTCGGCATTCTGGAGTGCCTCTCTTAGTGCGATACGAACATCTTTGGAGAGCCTCAGGAGCTCGTATAGCGACAATTTGGCCAGTGTATTGGCCAATTGTGCTAAGTTGTCAAAGTTGTAGGGCCTCTCTAGCCCATAAGGCATCTCTCTTCGGAGTGGCTTGTCAAAGCGGGTCTCCTTCGACCTAGGCTTGTCGGTCGTCGAAGGCTGAAAAGGTCCTGGAGCATCAGCAGCTGTCGGCTGATGATCTTCAGCCGAGTTACCCGGTGGAGGTTGGGTTTGTGCGCCGAATCGGATAGCAACAACAGTAGCTTCTTCGACCTCTGTCTAGATTGTGCGGCATGATTTGACTTTCCCACTCTTTTTCTTGCTGGTGGAGGGTGGTGCGGAGTGAGTCACTTCAGGTACCAGGTCCGGATGGACCCACATGACCTTCCCTCATGATGTGTTGAGGGGAACTAGACCAGTGGCCTCGTCTCGGGGAGGTGGAAGGTTAGCGACCTCCATCATTGCTCTGGGACGGGCATTACTCTATCTTGAGTCTTTGTCAGAGGAAAGCTGCCGAATTGCATTGACACCATGTTGGCTGCTACGGTCACCTCTTTGAAATCAATGGACAGGGCCTTAGAATCGATGAGATACTGGATGTATCGCTCCAATTGGTAGCAGTCTTCTGTAGCATGGTGGACATAACGATGGTAGTGGCAGTACTTGGGATACTCCATCTCTGCAGGATGAGGTTCATGCCATGGGGGAGGGGGCTGAATTCGACCTCCTTGTATGAGAATGTCCAAGATGGGCTTGACATGGCCGTCCTCGAAGGAGTAGGTCATCTGAGGCCACTGCTTTTCTGCCGGCTTTGCTTCAGGCTTCGGAGCTGTGTCAGCTACCATAGCCTGTTTGCCCTTGTTGTCTCGATTATTGGAGAGGTTACCACTATTGTTGCTGATGGTGTTAGGGCGTTTACCCTTGTCCTCTCCCTCCGAGATGTGCAGTCCCAATTGGCGAGCTTTCTTCACCTTGGCTTCTGCACCATTGGCACTAATGATGAACATCTTCCAGTCCTGAAACTGACTTTCGCCCATCGAAAGGCTGATTGTGGGGAGCAGCCTCTTTTTGCAAATTTCAATTAAGGAGGAATCAGGGTTACCGGAAGGCAACTTCATCGCAGTTTGGCGAAACCGCTCGATATAGTTACTTGTCAGCTCCTTTTCTCTCTGAACAACGTCCATGAGGGTGGACATCGTCACGTTTTATCCTACTTCGTAGAACCTCTCTAGGAACATACGTTTGAAGCCGACGAAGGAATGGATGCAGTTGTTTGGCAAGTTGCGGTACCAGTCGAAGGCGACCCCTTCCAATGCCCCGATGAATAATCGCGTAAGGATGGCATCGTCATGGGGCAAAAGGTCAGTTATGACTTCGAAGTAGGTGATGTACCTGCTTACAGAAGTCTTCCCATCATACGGATTGATGTTGAATGGTTTATATTTTGGTGGGAAGGGAACATCTCTCCATGCAGTAGGATACGGTTATCGTATCCTGAGATCCTTGCAGGTTTATCAGGCATGGAATATAGCCCGGAGCTCTTGGACCTCCCATCTTGCCTCCCTGTCCTCGTCTGCAGTGGTGGGAGTCGATATTTCAGGAGGATTATCACCCGGATTCGGTGCAGCCGAGTTTGATTCCGCATTGACCGCGGGACCCAAGTTTGTTTGGCCAAGTATTCTTTCTTGCAGAGTTGGAAGGGCCGCTTTGATCTCGTCTACGGATTTGACCAATGTATGCAGTATGGCCTCCAGAGTGTCGATGCGTTGGCGATCACTAGGACCATCTTGGTTGCTGTCCGTCATGAACATCGTCCTCACATGAGAAGAGATTGAAGGAACGGTGGAGGACGTGCCCTCTGAGTCATACCCTTGTACAGAGAAGTCGTCAGGGTATGTGGGAATGTTCTCCTCTGGTTCGGACTCAGAAGGAGTGGTACCCCCAGCTTCAGAGCTTGCCTCGTCTTGATAGTAGTGGACGTCCTCGGGAACGTTGGAACCTGCTGTATCTGTTGGAGGAACCGTTTTCCCTGGATTATCTTTTTGGAACACTAGATTGTCGTAGATGTTTGGAGGAGTGCTACCCCCGACTCCAGTGCCTCCCAAAGATGTGGACGACGAATCTCCAAGTGTGGCAGATTTCGTCTTTGAGCGAGTACCTTGGAAAACTCCTACCGTAATGGTCGTGGACAACCGTTTAGAAGAGAGTTTCTTGGTTGAGATTTTCGGGCTGGAGACGTTTGTTTTTTTCCCTCTCCTGCTGTTAGGGATCTTCTGAGCAGAATTGCAAGAGGCGTCGAGAAGCGCCTCGTCTTCTGAGCTTGGTTGTTGCAGTCGTCGGAAGACGGATTATCGGTCCTCTTGTATGGTCGCCTTGCTGCAGTAATAGTTGACAATGACTTGAGTGTATTGATGTCCATGAAAGGACTCTCTGTACACCAAGTTTTCATCTCTTTCTTTGCGTTTGTGAAGAATCACGTTGCGCAAGTCACTCTTTTATGGGTCCGGGAGTCCTGAGCACATGAGTGTGTTGGCATCCTGCCTGCTCCCTGATGTGGGGGTAGTATGAGTACTTGCCCCTGATCATTGTTGGGAGATTCTTGATAACTATCTCGTTCGTTGGCTGCCGGGGGCTGGACACGGATAGTTTTATACAACTTTCCATCAGGGGCCCGCGTAATAGTCAGTAGGATGCCCTGATAGTCAGAAGTAGGGACAGCTGATTGAGCTCGACGAGCCCGCGCTGCCCGAGACTTCTTCCTTCTAGCACCTGAGAGTGCATAGTAGGAAGAGTCCACAGAGACTGGCACATGAGAGCATCTGGGGTCAGGACCGCCTGAGAGGCGATCGAAGACTGAGCCCGAGCCGCATGAAGCAGATGTCCTGCAGCTGAGATTGTTAGTCGCATAGCCTGCCTGCATGCGGTTGGCATTTGTGGCCGCATAAGCAGTCCGCATGCAGCTGGCAGTTTGCATGCGGCTGCGAGCTGTAGTGGCCTCGTGGGCCTCTTCCATCCGGCTGGAAGTCATGGTGGCCGCATGAGCCTCCTCCATGCGGCTGGCAGTTCTGGCCGCATGAGCCTTCTGTCTGCGGCTGGCGTCCTTCTGTGGCTTTTTTCTGGACCGTATAGAGTTACCCTTTGCCCCTGCAAGTCCAACATCATAGTGTTTTCCTCTGCCAAACTTGGGGACAACAGAGTCCATTATGGTCTGAAGTGGGGTCGCCTGCGATACTTCTCCACCGTCTTGGGCATCAGAGAGTACTCCTTCGAGAGCTTGGGGAGGAGCGAATGATTTGGGCCTCCACTTCCTGCGGGCCTTCTTCGTGCGGGCTCGCCGCTGGACCGGGCCAGCACTCCCGTCGGAGAGCATTTCTTCAAACGCCTGCTGGTCGAACCGGGCGACCAGCATCTGTTGAGTGGAGCCAAGTTTGGCTGTGTCCGATTGCGTCACCAACTCCTCAGCTGTGGAGAAGTTAGTCTCCAGCAGAGTCGCCATCGTGTTTGCCATTGATTATAAAAGAACAGAACAGTTTTATGGGAGGACTGGACTTTTACTTCACAACACAAACTCGCTCGTACAAAGAAAGCCTAGGGACGAAAACATAGGTACAGCAATCTAAGTACAATTGTTTATTTTTTCTGGAGGGTGACGGTAGAGGCTTGGGAGATTACTATCAACTCTGCCTTACTCCTTGGACGATCGGACGTAGCCTTGACTCTGATGAAGAAATGCTCTCGGGATGTGTGGGGAGATTCTTTTGTGCGCTGCCGCTCTCTCTGTGCCTTTTTCTCTCTGTGTGTCCAGGGTTTACAAGGGAATGGCACCTTACTATTTATAGGAGTGGGGTATGATAAGTGGGGTTTGCAATGATTGCCCCTTAAACAGTGGGCGGTTAGGAATTTGTTAAGATTTGCCATGATCTTGCTTTTATATTGATTGCAACAATTCTGCATCATTTGTTAGAAATTGATCCGGGTAATTATGATGATTGCAATAAATCTGATTGTTGTGATTTGTTGATAGTAACAAATCCGGGTGGGTAAATCTTGGTTGATCTTGTGCCACGTGTCTAACCGTCATTATGCTGCGAGCCGTAGGAACGCGGGGGATTAAGTCTTAACTGATCTTCTGCCACGTGTCCTAACCGTGAACCGCAAGGACAGGGTGTCCTGACAGAGCCGCATGCGTGTGGTCTGGTAATTGAGCCGCATGATGGTGCCCCCATGATCCGAGCCATATGAGGGTGGCAGCCACATAGGTGTGACCTCCGAAATCTGAGCCGCATGAGGGTGGCTCTCCATGATCCGAACCGCAAGGAAGTAGTAGCCGCATAGGGGTGGCCTCCAACTGAACCGCATAAGGATGGCCACATGTCAAAGTCGCATGGGTGTGACCTCCCAGAATCTGAGCCGCATGAGGATGGCCCCCATGATCCAAGCCGCATGAGAGTAGCAGCCGCATGGGGGTGGCCTCCAACTGAGCCGTATAAGTATGGCCACATGTCAAAGCCGCATAGGTGTGGCCTCCCAGAATCTGAGCCGCATGAGGATGGCCCCCCATGATCCGAGCCGCATGAGAATAGCAGCCGTATGGGGATGGCCTCCAACTGAACCGCATAAGGGTGGCCACGTGTTCAGAGCCGCATGGAAGACCTTGAAGCGATCCGCATGAAGAGCTTTAGAATTTTGGTGGATCGTGCCAGCTATAGAGATTTTCTTTATTTCTCTAGGAGCACGCCATTATGTCAGAGTCATCATTGCAGCTTTATGTCAGAGCTGTCAATTCTTCTTTATGTTAGAGCTTCCTTGTTGCGTCGGAGCATTAAATGAGGCCGATGCTTGATGGCCAGCTATAGAGGCGAACCGCATAAGACCATGTGTCTTTTACCCGAGCCGCATGGCTATGTTGGGGACTTTTGAGCCGCATGAAACTCTAGGGGATTCTTGAGCCACATGAAGCTCTGAGAGATTCTTTGAACCGCATGAGACTCCCTCTGTTTTGAGCCGCATGGACTTTCCTGTTCTTTTCCATGCTTCTACAATGCCTACTATAACAGTAATAACATGCAAGAAAAAATAAGAATAAGTAGAGAAAAGAATAACACATAAAGGAACTCTACAGATGGTGATATGTCATAAGAATATAATATTAATCATGGCTATAGGTACATGTGATATTATGCAGCCCGGTGAGGTACTAGCATTCCTTTAACAGGTTCTCTAACGTAGCCCGGTGAGGCATTAACAATAGAGGTATAGCCACGGCTAATAAAATACTCTCGCCTATGGTACTAAGAAGTCAAGTTTATCTATTCATGTCCAAGTCAAGTACGGGTCAAACAGGTCAGGGGAACATGGCATAGGCATAGCAACACTATCACTAGACATGAACAAGATAAGAAAGATAGAAAAAGTAATATGAAAAATGAGTAACAATCTACGTGTACGTAAAACTAGAAGATAATAGTGATAATAAGAGAGTAACATGAACAATAGGAAAAATATGAGCAAGTAAGATAGCAAAGTAACAACAATGCATGTAAATACTGTAAAGTTTGGCAAGGTGTACTTGCCTTTAGTCCAAGGCTGTGCTGAAACTCGACGATCAAAGTCCAATCTCAAATATCCAACTACCCTAACATAAATTTTTCACTAATTATTATTCCATAACTTATATATATAAATATAAAAATAAGCTTAGTATTTAGTTCATTCTAACGTTTATACCAATTCTGCAATTGTCTATTTGTTTTGGGTTTATATGAAACACTTATCTTTGTTTTGTCCTCTTTTAAAAGAGGAAGGAGCACGTGTCTCTTTTTGATGGATTTCTTTCCCAAAAGCGGCAAAAAAGACGCATGTGTCCCTTTTTTTCTCTTTCTTCACTTCATTTCTGTTGTTTGCTTCCTGCTTAGTTATTCCTTCTTCCTCTTCAATAATGCTTTAATATGCAAGTAGAATATCGAAGAGAAGGACTTGGCTAACTCAGCGCTCGATGTGTGCAGAGTCTTACGGGGTTGGGAACAGGCGATGGGTACAGCGTCATCGATGAAGTGCTTCGATTATAGGGGTCGCCGGCCATAGATAAGAGTTGGCATGCCTGAACTCTGTTTCGGCTGTCAGGTTTAGATAAACAGGTCATGGCCTCGTCCTATGGTGCTATTGTAGTCCAGTCGGTCACGTCGACGACCGGTCGATGGCAGGACGGGGATGAACGGTTGTATGGGCAGGTCGACCAAGGATTGCCGGGGTCGTAGAAACTCGCCGACCCTAGGGGTGGTCGGTGATGACGCTACACGGCTCGACGGAAGAAGAGGGCGCTACTTCGTTTCCAGTAAGGGCTGTCGGAGAGCTCGGCATGGTTCTGGTGATGTTCGACCATGCGGAAGGTCCAACCCTGCAAAGGCCATGGTGCTCTACGTGCAGCGGTTGTCCATTCAATGTTGGCCCAAGCTCAGGAGTATGCATACGAGGAGGCTGATTTGGGATGCTCCTTGCGGATTGGACGCGTATAGTCTTCGACCGCGGCCAGTCTCGCGATGGATTGCGTTCGTTTGGCATCGAAGATGGGTGGCAAGGCGTGGGAAGATGGTGATGTTCTTCGATATTGTCGAAGGGTCGTCTTGCTACTGTGAAGCCTCAGAAGATAAGTCTGATTACTGGAGCAGAAACGGGAGGTCCTTGCAGAAATATGAACCCGACGCTTGGTCAAGGAGGTGTTGGTTGTCGAATGTCACGCCCCGATCCCGCTAGGGTAGTTCGTCCTCGCTTTGATCCCTGCTGGGTCGTTCGTCCTCGCTAAGGCGTGATGCCGTGCAAGCCTAAGTTGCGCTTGCA
Organism: Iris pallida; assembly: GCA_029216955.1. Lineage (NCBI taxonomy): Eukaryota > Viridiplantae > Streptophyta > Magnoliopsida > Asparagales > Iridaceae > Iris > Iris pallida. Next base: position 19,738,582 of record JANAVB010010198.1, on the reverse strand, counting down.
CAAGGCCAGTACCTTCACAAATCAACTAGACAAAGCAAAACACACGCACACAACATATATGAACCGACATTGAACACGGAAGCTTTGAAATGAAGATACTTCTTTTATTGATAAACTTGATAGAAAATATAAGTACGAAGCTTTGCAAACTCAAAGTGCTTTATCTTGGCTACATGATTCTCTTTAAACTCTCTTTTGAAAATAGTCACAACACCTATACATCATATCCCTTTATTACATGCTTGAAATATAAAGACACCTTCAAAGGAAAGGAAACTTGTGCTCGCGGGTTTTAGACCATTATGAGTCACTGAGAAAGAGGATCCAATGAAATAGCAGTATTGTTGACACGATGAGAAGTCCGGGACTGTTGTAGTGTACTGGAGGGTCTGCTCAACATCGACACAATCCGACATTGGCAAGGAGGCACGCACGGTAGAGTCGGGCTGGGTTAAACTCGGCGGAGGTGGCCGCCTTGCCATGGCACGGTGAAAGAGAAGATTGGGGAACCTATGCCGGAATTGGCTTGGGGTCTGCGTGATGTCGGCAGCCTGTATGGGTGGCATGCTCTGACACTCGTACGGAGGTCATAATGAAGAGTGCTCGACTGACAGCGAAGGAGGCATGGATGCGTGCGGTCATAGGTGATAAAGAAGATGGTGATGGTGGTATTGGTCAGCCGTGTAGATGGCCACGATGATGATGATGTGGTTCGAAGGAGATGGAGGAAAAGAAGAAGATGACGAAGATAGGCATAGGTTCTTCTAGGAGGGTTTGACTTGTCAATATTATATATGAAGTCCACACAACCCTAAGATTATGGCTGGCTGGCCCTTGGGCTAAGGAGGAAGTTGCTTGGGCTGGATTTTAGTATTAATAGATAAGATAATGGGAATTATTTATGGGCCAATCTCTGAATTAGGAAGATACGTACGCTTTGGACTTTTAGAAAGGAAAAGAATAGATTCAAGGGAATAAGCCCAAAAGGGATAAAGTTAAGCTATGGTTAGAAGCCCAAACCATAAATCTATTTATTACCATATGATTTGAGGGTCCAAATAAAATATATTGTGAATACACTTATATTTATACAAGTTTATATATATAACCTAGAACTTCCAAAAAAATCTACAATAACATTCTAAAAATACTCATCGTATTCCCAAAATAATTAACAATACTAATATCAACAACCCTTATATTTATATATATCAATTATTTAGAAAAATAATTATCAGGCTATTAAAGTATAATCGTATATACATACAAAATTGTATCTAAATCTATTTGGCCCAAATGAATTCATAATAATTATATACTAAGTCATGGCAACCTAAGGTGGGTTTGGCTAGGTTAGAGTCCAAATATATTTTCTAATCAAATCGAACTCGAAAAGTCAACCCATGAGTCTCTTGTGCCATTCGCAAATAAATAGAACATGAAAACTCGATTGAGTGGCACACCCTAGGTGTGTGTATAGTAGGCTTAAAATGGGTCAAAATCATATATTGGGTCAAATGGTTTTAATCTATATCGAGTCCAGAACTCAAGTTGAAAGCTAGGTCTAGAGTTTCGGTAAATAATCAAATGGCCTAAATTTGACCCGAAGTTGTGTGAAGTCAAAATAATGTTAGGGAACAATTTTGGATGGAACATGATTTATCAACTTGAAGGTGGACTCGTCTACTTCAAAACTCATAAAGGAAGTTTCGGAAGATTGACACTTCTTGTGCTCCAAAAATCAAAGCTACAGAAAAGTGCATATATAGTCATAATTAAAAATAAAAATCTAATTTAATAAATGATAATCATATAAAATAAAATAAAATATAATTCCCAAAAATTAAGGTCCTTACAGCCTTGCCATTCCATAATGTAAATGAGATCATATCACTATGGATTTTTTTGTTGGCATGCCGAAAATACCACGGGAAAACGATGCCGGTCTGGGTCATCGTCGATCGATTAACCAAGTCAGCGCACTTTATTGCCATTAAAGTCACTTGGAGCATCGATCGCCTTGCTCAGATCTATCTTAATAAAATAGTTCGGCTGTACGGGATCCCAGAATCAATTATCTCAGATCAGGATGGACAATTCGTGTCACGCTTCTGGTGTAGTCTTCAGTCAGCAATGGGGACCAAGTTGAAGTTTAGCTCAGCTTATCATCCTCAGACCGATGACCAAACAGAGCGGGTGAATCAAATTCTCGAAGACATGTTACGCCTCTGTGTAATCGACTTAAAATCAAGATGGGACGTTCATCTATCTTTGGTCGAATTTGCATATAATAATGGATATCAGTCCAACATCCAAATGGCGTCGTACGAAGCTTTATACATACAAAAGTGCAGATCATCCATTTGTTGGAATGAAGTCGGGGAACGACAGATATTCGGCCCGAAACTAGTAGAGCAGACTGTACAAAAAGTTAGCTAATACGGAAGATATTAAAAATAGCACGAAGTCGGCAGAAGAGCTATACCGACACTCACTGATGACCCTTGAATTTCTGAAAGGCGACCACGGGTTTCTGAAAGTAACGGCCATACGAGGAGTCACGAGATTTGGAGCTAAGGGCAAGCTTAGTCCAAGATTTGTAAGTCCTTTCGAAATATTGAAGCGAGTCGCACCAGTAGCTTACCAAATTGCTTTGCCGTCAGCATTGTCGGATGTACACGATATCTTTCATGTCTCTCAGTTGTAGAAGTACGTGTACGATCCAAAAAATATGGTAGATTTTGGTCATCTGAATCTGAAGGCAGACTTATCATATGTAGAAGAGCATGCGCAAATTTTGGAGCGCAAGGATAAACTGCTTCGAAATCGTGATATCCCTCTCGTTCGCATGCTCTGGAAGAACCATACGGTCGAAGAGTTGACCTGGGAGCTTGAGTCGGAGATGAAAGAAAAATTTTGTTGTTGTTTTCCTAGTGGTAGGTTCTCTTCTTAAGTTTCGTGGATGAAATTTTTTCTTAGTTGGTTATGGTGTTGTGCCCCATCCCTACATCGTGCCTCGTTGTTCCGTCCACGAGGAGCACGAAAAAGGAACATTGTCGCTATCAATTAAGTCGGGACCAATTGATCGGGATCGATTGAATCGATTGAAGAAGACCGATTGAATTAAGATCCTTTCCTCGTTATGGAATGGCTTCTTCAGAATCAAGTACCATATTCAGTGGATTATGCCTCAAGGATGGACTCTACGGCTGAGTCGGATGAGACCTCCCGTTGCTCTGCTTTTCATGCTGCACTTGCTTCTTTGACTTTGGTTTTCTGAATGCGTCTTTGTGAATGTTTTCGATAGTTTTTATGGCTGGAGTTTTCGAACTTCGTATTCATATCAAACTCATTAAATGGCACAGTATTTTAATCAGTTGCTTATGCAATTTTAGGTGATCGCGTAGGAGTCGTCTAGTGCAGCCAACGGGTCTTTCGCCTCAATCAAACAATTAAGGTGAGTGGCTGACCCTTCTCCCCTTGACTCTCTTTCTCCAATAATTGCCGATACCAACATATGTTATGCTAGATGTAATACAATGACACAAAGTCTTATTCCAATAAACTGTTCCATGACATCTCACGTATACGGGCTATAGAACTGCTTATCATATAACTGTTACGTGCTTGGTTAATTCCATGCTATATAGAGCTGTGCTAAGCAAAGATCGAATCAATTAAATGAATGTCGCAACGATAAATTGAAATGTGCCTTGGATAACTTCTTAACTTAACACAGTAATGGACAACTTATGCACAAGGGCAATATTTCTTCGAACGGTAACCAGGGACCAAGGGACTGATTCGGCTTAAGGAAAATACGGTATAGCCAAGCTGGGTTTAAGCAACGGGTAATTCGGGGACCTACAACGGAGCTCGCTACTTGCGTTGAAAGGATCCCGTCTAACCAGGCTATGCCAGGTTGGCTAGTTAATGCCAGTGTCCTCCACATCATACACTTTTTTTTTATTGCTATCAAACTGACAGGGAAGATGATGGTAAGCTTTATGTTACACGGCACGCTCTATTGTGGGTAAATTCTAGCATAATTTACCTTGTTTATGTCTCGTCAAACTGCTTGCATGAAACTGACTATGAATGGCTAGAAAGATCACTAAAATATGCCGCGTGGCTTCTCATAAATTCTTGAACCAAATGAGAACAAGGAAATTAATTAACCACTCGCCAGTACCCGTGTAATATACTGATCCTCACTCTCCATGGGTACTACAAATCAAGAGGAGGGTGCCACCTAACTGAAGGCGGCACTCGTGTGTTTTGAAGGTTTACCCGTACGTGCAAAGACGTAATCAGATCTCTTTTGACGACCCCACAACTTTCTAAGCAAAGATGTCTCAACTCTCCCCTATTCAAGGTGTCTGCATATTTTGGCTGTATAAACGGGTGTGATGTATGGAACGACTATCTTATCGACGTTCATTTTGTAATAGAGTCAGTTTCTAAGACTGCATGGCACCTTTATATCGAGTCTGTGATATGATGTTCATTATCAATAAAGCTTAAATTTCTTCTATACAATGTATTCAATTTAGTCTGCACACTCTATTGCTGTTGTATTTCGGAGAACCTTATGAAAGTGCCTTGTGTGAGCGCAATCTAGGCTCGTACGGCATCACGTCCGGGGGACGACTATCGATTCTACCTAAATGGGGCATGACAATGATCTCCATGGACGGAGCTTCGATTGCTAGAGAAAAGGAAAAAAAGAGGGACGAAGGATCGATTTTGGCAGGGCTTTACCGGAACGATGAGGGATGAAGACAAATAGGTGAGGGGTTTAACTTATAGGCGGAGGAGGGTCACCGGCTGTTAAAAATCGATGACGAGGATCGATCAGATTAGGTCAGTTGTGAAGGGACGACACCGATAATTTCGACTAAGTCGGTGGAAACAAAACTTCAGGAAGCCCCTGAAACAGCCGAGAACCCATCTTGTACCACTGTGTTACGAGAATCACAACTGAGCGGCTGTCGGTCGGCCGCCAATGAAAGAGGAAGAAAGGGATCCAGGAAATTTTGGTAAAACTTGGAGACTGGTTGTAGCTAATTAGTTTGAGAGCTAACCGGTTATGGGCCACATTGCATGGGCTGAAACTGGTCTGGCTACGAAATGATTGACTTAATTGTATGGTGTAACAAAACTGGCTAGGTCAGCTCCTTAAGGCCTGGGTTGGTGATGTCTACCAATATTAGTTGGCTTTGGGCCATGGTGGATAACAAATGATAGGTTTAGGAAATTAAGAAGTTAGGCCTTTAGCTATGATGTAGGCCAAGATTAGTTACATAAAGATATAAAATTAAAATAGAGGAACACCATAAGTAAATAATTAGAGATAACATAATTATTCTAATTAATATTCAAGAGGAATATTATAAAATTCTATCAAAAGGACAAAGGAAGAATTGGCTAATAATATATGGGAAACATACTAATAATTAATCATAATATATTCAATAATCAAATAAAGGAATATACTAGATAACCATAGGAATATATGAGAAATGATCAAATTCTCTGATATTAGAAAAGTGTAGTTACAATAATACTTTACTAACTACGTTCTATCCAATGATGGAATAAATGGTTCACCAAGCATGAGCGTTCGTCCTTCTGAAAGAGGGAATGATGAGAATCCAAAACAAGGTGGTCAAATGACAATGGATAAATTCAAAAGAGTTTTCAAGGCAGTTGTGGATTGAGTTCCTATTATATTATCATATCGCAGGCCCCCTCGGTATAGTAACGTAATAGAAACGACTAACTCGACCTGCATGGGCCACAAGAAAAATATGCCATGCCCCAGTTCTAAAAATACTTGGGAACCCAAGGCATGAGCATGCCAACTGTACGGTTAGAATAAGTTTTCCTAATTTAATCGACTTACACTAATCATAATACGCTGTAAAGTAAACTAAATTGACTCTATCTCAACTATGTCTCAATCCACAATATTGAACGAAATAAAAAAATAAACAATATATGTCATGGTCTGCAGCCCATTAGTATATATGTTTAAAATGGACCCGAAGAATAATAGAGATCCAGTAAAACTAGGCTAAATGAGCAAGATATAACAGAAAAGAAAATAGAAAGTACGAGAAAAAGATAAACTAATACTACAAGCAATATCTGAACACGCCAGCCAAAATTATATCATCTATCTGTCTATTCTATAAGCTCAACAATAACCTGGAGAGATCACCAGGTCCTCAGAGAGACGTAACAAGATACAACAAGTAGCCACAATATGAACAGTAAAGTAATATACATGAACATGAATATAACTGACAAGGTAGACTAACCATCTAAATAAATGCACTTGAATACTACTTTGGGATCGTATAGGTAGGTAAGGAGTGATATTATCGTCAACTAATATCGTGAATATACTAGCATATTTTCGTACAAACCGGAGACTAGTTCGCAGAAGATAATGGAATATCCACTAGTACAGCCTATAAATTGGCACACTAAGGTTGATGAGGATAGGGTAATCACGTGGGCCTACTAATAGCCTTTCATGTACAGGAGTAGTACAAGATCATGTCCATGACTTGCACGACTCGTATCTCACATGCAAGTCCTCTAACAAACACAACTAGTCATATATGATTCGTCATACGAACCCCTTGTACCGGCCAAGTACAGAGTGTGTGCCAATACCAATGAAACTCTCACTCAAAGTGTCGTGTCATGAGTCGTGTCCAAGTCATAGAAGTCATTGAAGAATAACTTTAACACGAGGAAGTCTACTAGCACGCTAGGACACACACCCCCACTATATGTCATCGATGGCATCATCGACGACACCCAAGTCATACTCCGACGCTCTCCTAGCGCATCTAATCCTAACACACAACAATACGTCCATGTATAGCAGAAAATAAAATAAGATGACAGTGGCAAGGTATCTTGTCAGGAATTGTCACGAGGTTGTAGATTATGGATCCGGTTTCAACTTCTGCAGTCTCGGTCTCACGAACTCCTATATATATATATATATATATATATATATATATATATATATATATATATATATATATATATATATATATAACCAAAGCCCATGGACTAAAGCCACCCAGCCGGCTTTGGTCCGGGGACCGTGGACAAATGCCACCCAGCCACCTCTGTTTGGGCTCGATCCAGAGACGTCCCCCTAACATGCCAACGATCTTACCGCTAGACCGTGTATCATTGGGTAGAATGTAAACCCCCTAATTTTATGAAAACAGCAAAATTATGTAAAACTCGTTGAACGAGAATTGTAGGTAATCGAAATACGACTATTTTATTATATTTCATTTCTTGTACTTTTATAAAAGATTATTTTAATTTCGAGGATAAATTTTTTATAAGTTGGATAGAATGTAAACCTCCTAATTTTTAATTTTCTTTTCGTAATTTTTTATATTTATTTAGATTATATAGAGTATAGGTTACTATTTTTTTCATTTGATAAATATTTAAGTTATAAATAGTTTTAAGATTTTTAAATATTCTATTTTTAATTATCGGGAGGAGGAGGGGGGTCCGGAGGAGGAGGATATTTGGGAGGAAAATAACTTTTGGAGAAAATTTTGAGAATGAGAAGGAGAGGGGTCTTGTGACAATTTTAGTCGTGGCTATCGACGGAAGTATTTTGTCGCTACTCAGTCGGTATATGCTTACCGACGACTAGTGACACAGACAGCAACGTAAATATAAAACTTATTTTGCAAAAAAGATTTGTTGCTAGTAGGTCGCTAGTCAGTCGCTATAGCGACTGATTCACTTCCCTCGCTATTTAACAATATTTTTATAGTGATTTGTTTTGGTTAGAGAGCAAACTTTGAGTCATATGTCTTCGGAGACTATATATATATATATATATATATATATATATATATATATATATATATAGGATAAACTAACTATCGACTAGTCATAATATATACTAGTCATAATATCCTTCCTAAGACTAACAAAATTCTACAAAAATAGATATATATAAAATATTTAGAATTAACTCCAAAATAAATCTTTAACATTCTAGAAATACTTTTTATATAATTATTATTTCTTAAAAACTATTTAGAAGTCAATTTATGATCAAACTAATATCCACATTGATAAATCAACAATATTAGAAATTGTTTAACCATAAGTAAACTAACTTTAACAATATGAAGTAAATGTTAAACGATTATTTAAATTTCATGATCATTAGTGGAGGATCGATAATATGGAGCATTGGATGAACAAAAAATTATTTGGGACTCACAAGATGGTAATATCGATAGTTAGTTTTACGGCATAATTTTGTCCTTCAAAGATCGAATGATTCAAGCATTAAAACAGCAAAATTATGAAAAAACTCATTGAACGAGAATTGTAGGTAATCGAAATACGGTCATTTTCATGTATGATATCAATGGTAAAAGTGAAGTTGTATAGTTCAAAACTTTCTCGTACTGAACAGTGTCAATTCTGGACACTCTTTGGTAAAACATGTGTCCTAAAAAATTTAGAAATAATTTCGATATAAAATTTTATATGAAGGTAGAAGATACGTAGGAGAACCCAATATTTTTGGTCCCATGAAGTTTTGATGTCTAGAATTGGATAAAACACATTTGCAAGATGGATAAACCAGCTATATTTTCGGACAACAAATTGAGGGTGTCTTATGCGGGCTGTTACGACCTACAGGAGTAGTTTTCGATGATTGCTGGCCTTGGAAAGGTGTGGGGGCGTCTTGGGCACGTTGGGGATGAAGTAGTTGGGCTGGAGGTAGTCGACAATAGCTCTAAACAACAGCGCAAAAGAGAATAGTAGCAGCAACAGTTCAACAAAAGTAGAGTTGCGTTTTAGGGTTTGTAGATGAGGGTTTTGGTTAGATTAGTATGTTATATAGGTACATTTGCTAGGGAGTCGGCTATGGGCTGTATAGGTTGGTTTTTGGGTGAGTTTTGGTGGGTTTTGGAGTCCATATACAAGAGAGATTGACATATGAAGATACAAGTTTCCAAATTTAGAAACTTGTATTAATTGAGTTTCCCTAATAGGGTTGACCCAATTAAACTCTCCAAAAATCTGAAGTAAAAAATCTAGGATGGCCTATCTATATGGGGATGACCCTAACAAGTCATCTACAACTTGTTAGACAAGTTTAGGCTCAAGAATAATTACCCGATTTAGAAATAGGCTTAAAAAGTCACATAAGGGGTCTTATATGCCATTTGAATTTAAATAGCATATGGGGCCTCGATTGAGTGGGACACCCTAGGCATGTATGTAGTAGGCTCAAAAATAGTCAAAATTATTTATTGTATCGTTTAGGTTGGATCGATGTCGAGTCCTGAATTCAAGTTGGAAGTTATGACAAGTCTCACGGTAGATAACTTCTTGGCCTAAATTGACCCCAAAATTGTGCAAAGCAAATAGAATACAAGAAGACATATTTGAGTGGGACATGATATACCAATTCGAAGATCAACTTGTCTTGGTCAAAACTCATAAGGAAGTTTCTGGAGTTTGGCATTTTTTTTGTGCTCCAAAAATCAAAGATATGAAAGAGTATATTTTATGATCATGAATAAAAGTGGAAATATATATATATATATTAATAACTATATTAAACAAAATAATAAAAATAAAGTAACTCCAAAAATTTAGGGGGCTTACAAGGTCACAAAAATATCTCGTGTCTAGAAGATTTAATAATCTAAGATGATAGACAAAGAAATTTCCAACAATATTGTTCAGAAAATATTGATGTCAATATTATAGTTTCAAATAATACCAACATAAGCCATCTAAAAACAATACAATTCGAAATTATGCTACTAGTTATTCAGATACAATCTTCAGGATTGATGATTTAGAAACCAACTTATCCTTGGTATCAAGGGTGCATGCCATAATTTGGTAAGAGATGATGACACGATTTATTTTTGATAATTCTCATCATCATTGTAATAGGGTATCTTATCGATCATATCGCAGTTTAAAAGTTACAGGATCATTCGACTTCTAACTCATAATGGACCATTAAATTAAGCTTCTGGCTTATGGATGTTAGGAGTGAGCATTCGGTTTATTCGGTTCCAACGAGACGATTTGTCGAAAATCGAATAAACCAAATTTACAAAATCAAAAACCAAAACCGAATCAAATTCGATAAAAACCTAACTTAAACCTAAACCAAAATATTCGGTTCAGTTTTCGGTTTATTCGATTTATGCGAGCTTTTTTGTTAGCATTTTTTGTCAATAGACCAGATTCCAAAATTAGGCTTATTAACCTTTAAGAGTTCATCCACAATAGCACAATAGCTACTGCAGATCTCTGCCACTTAAAAATATATTTCAATATCGATCATTGTGAACACATGGAGCCACCATATATATTTTGCTTGAAGTGTTGATAAGGTCCCTTTTATAACCTCCTATAAGCCAACATTTTTTGCTACAAACGATGTGGGACTAAATATGAGCATTCGGTTGTTAACACTTTATTGGCAAGATTTGAGTTCATTGGTTGGTCATGCAAGCAAAGAAACATATGATATGGAAGGTTTTCACTTGAAGATGCTTGACAACAACCTCATTTTCTTCATTTTTATATAAATATCAAACTTAGATGGTGATGTATTTTCCTATCAAGGAAGAATTGGGTGTCAAGGAAGCAGCCGCATGTAGAGTATCTTATCACCTCTACTGCAATATTGAAGGCCAAGCACTCCTAAAGCAACAATACAGAGACTTGGGAGGTTAAATACTAGAATGAGAAAAATAGAATTTCTTATATCATAAAATATACATATATATGATAATTTTTACGTAATTGTACAAGTCTTATTCGATTTTCGATTTTGAACGGAAACCGAACTCCTAAACCGAAACCGAAACCGAAACCGAATAAGAAATTTTAGTATTTTAAAAACCGAAACCGAACCGAATTTGTTTCAAACCGAACCGAATCTCTTATTCGGTTTGATTTTCGGTCCAAAATCGAATAATGCTCACCCCTAATGGTAGTATGTGACTTGACTACCCCAATGTGAGTAAAGTAGATCCCTATTGAGCTGGAGAATATCTTTAGAACGAACTTCTGGTTCTTTTCTATGTTAGAGCTTATATAAATGTATTCAGTATTTTCCTCACTCATGGTTTCAATATGATATTCGTTTGTTCTTGTTTCTTTAAAACTCAATAATTTCTTCTGGAATTAAGAAATATAAGACATTTTGTATAAGTGGATGTATTTCGTTAGGTAAAATTAAGTGTGCTATGCCAAAGCCTTCAATAATATAAGTATGACCAGCTATCATAGATACTACATTCACACTAGTATTCTTGTTAGTGGAAAATATCATATTGTTAATGATAGTGTTGGTAGTAGCACTATCAGTCATGCATACGATATCACTATCTAGTTACTTCATGAATTTTAGTTTCTAGATATGGCAATATCTTACCAATAGTTGCAAATATAGACATTATTAATCAATAATAATAATTCTAAACATAGAACTTTAGATCTATAATAGTTGGTAGGACAATGAAGCATCCATAGTATCCCTACGGACATAACAACCTTATGTATCCAACTTTAAAGTTTTCTAATTTATATGAGATTTGTAGCTTTAAAATATATGCACCTATGAAATACCAACATTCAAGTTGGTATATATATTACCAAATGTATTATATTACCGTGTCTGACAACAACTATATGTCTTGAATCTAACTTCGCGGATTGCTTCGCTTTGTAGAACAGATCACTTGCATTATTAGCTAGAGCATGGTATTGAATAGATGCTACAACATTGACATAAACATCCAAATGAACGAATTAGTCAAGCTTTAACAACATTGATGATTTTATTCCAGTAAAGAATGCACAAATTGATGGTAAGAAATAATAATCTGTCAAATTCTAAATTCTATAAAATTCTAAATTCTATAGTAAATGATAAAAGATAAATATTTTCCCATAAGTGGCATGTTTTCCAAGTTGTAACAACATTCTTGTTCCCTGAAATTGGATGTTGTTTGACACATCCTGAATAGTTAGTAGGATAAATAGTAATGGGGACCAGAAGATGGGGTGCCTGATATTTAGATAATTTATGACACCAAAGGTTCTTTAAATAATTTCAGAATCAAACACTACCCTATATTTATGACCAAAGGTTTCTTAAATAATTTTAGAATCTATATCATTGTTCTAACATATTGAAACTGAAAAAAATAAAAAAAAAGCTCAAATCTTATCCTAACAAAATAGAAATCAAGAACTAATTTTCATATCCAATTGATCTATGGAAAACAAAATGTAAAAGGATTTTCCTCTTGTTGGAGTGGGTGGGGTTCCCAACCTATGTGGAGAAGCTCCCGGAGTGCGAGGAGCGTCGTCTGTGTGTCAGAGAAGCTCGAAGAGGTGACGAGGCCATTCGGAAACGAAGAAGAAGCTCGGGAGCTACCAGAGTACTTTCTGGAACAAGGGAGGCAGAGTTCTGGCCGAACTCTGCCCTCTTAGTTCCAAAATTGTTCTTTCATGAAAACACAGAGTTCTGGCCAAACTATGTGTCGACGGGCTGAGGCCGATTTCAGGATATTTTATACCGTTGGATAGTATCCTATGGTCCAGGTTTTGAAATGGATTAGGAAGTTTATACATGGTTTTTTCTAACCCTAATCATAACACAACGTTGAGGAAAATAGAGAGAAAAGAGGCAAGAGTGTCATTGCAACTTTGGAAGAGAAGAAGGAGGATTGAAGGTCATTTTCGAAGGAGGATCGTGTTCGGGTAATCTCTACTCGTCACCTTTGTTCTTCATGGCCTTGTAATCAATTATTCTTCCTCTCAAGTGTTGTGGGGATCCGTATTGGATCGAAAAAAGTTTGTAGAGGGTGTACTCCTTTATTTTATTAGTGAAGGCTTCTCAAGGGTTGGACACCGATCATCCCGTGCTTTTTCCTGCAAGGATTTTCTACGTCAAAAATTCTCTATGTCTGTGTGGATTGTGTTTGGTGTTTGGTTTGTGCGTTGTATTGCTCGGTTCTCTCGTAGGTATCCGTGCTTCTTTCCCAACCAACTGGTATCAGAGCCAGGTTCTAAAATTCAGAAGGGTGTCAGGAGTTGATAGGAAAACCATAGGGGAGAGATGGACACGATGCCGGTGCGCATGGTGAACCTGAACATCACAAACTATCATTATTTGCGGAGCAGGATGAAAGATTTATTGTTTTTCAAGAAGCTGCATCTGCACGTATTTGCTTTCGAGCGACCAGTTGATAAATCCAAGAAAGACTAGAATTTTAAGCACATACAGGTGTACGAATATATCAGACAGTTCGTTGATGAGAACGTATATAACCACGTTTCCAATATTGAGTACACAAAGAAGTTATAGGATGAGCCGAAATCTTTGTATGCGAAGAAGATCGGGGGATAAACAAGTTATTCCTGATCTGGACGATGATGGGTCTAAGGTACAAAGTTAGGGCATCTATTATGGATCACTTGTCACGACCCGCACCCACTGTGAGGGTACGAGAACATAACAACGCCCAGCCTACGCCGCAGAGTCGACGGTAGAACGCTGTCCTAGGTCACAACATCTAACAATATATCTCTAAACAGTTTATACTCCCCGAATGGGGGTGACATAGCAATAGTAAACTCAATCACAACTAAGGAAGAGATAGCACGATATGAACAGAACTCAAGGAAAAGAAATAGATAAAAGCAGTCTAAGATAATCCCAGCAATATCCAACAGTACAAGGTCTCAGATGAAAGAATATATACAATACTGAGCTCCAGAATAAAGTCTATCTAGAACATGTCTCCAGACTACAAATGATAAACAGCCTAACTAATCTAACCTAGGCAGTGGGGGTAAAATCCTCAGCTAGAGCTGGGTCCTCCTGAGGGTCCAGCTCGCAGGTGTCATCTAAGGCTGCCCCGTAGTAAGTATCCAGACCAGCCTCCTCCTCGTCCTCTGTAATATTTTCAACAGGTCCAGTCAGGACAGGAGCGAGCACAATACATCTCATGCAGTTTATATCATGTCAGGAAATATAAAGCAGGCAATAGAATAAAATACATGAAACGCTGTAAGAAGATGTACATAAAAATAGGAGAGGTATTTGATAACTGGAAATATATATACATGATAAGTAAGAACTGTAAGTGACTAGTGATTTAGAGTATGAGATGGCATGTAATTGGCTTAGGTTGTACATGATGAACATGAAAAGTAACAGAGTGTACATGATGGGTAAATCACATGACCATTTATACTCACCCCTACCCACAATCAATACACAAGGATCTATTCAAGTTACATTACGGACATGATGTTTTGGTTATACAAGAGACACATGGGCAAACATGAGCGTACATGAAAGAACATGAGAGTACATGAACGTACATGTAAGAACATGAGAGAACATGAGTGTACATGAATAACGCAGATACAAGGAATACATGATGTACATAAAACACATGTCATAAAGTATTCGATGCGCCCGCTAAGAGGGTAACATCCCAAGAAGAGATCCGTATAGTACCAATCCGTGATGATAACGTGACAGCATCAAGTAAAAGTAATCTAGAGCGAGAATATAAGTCGTGACAAGTATGAAACAATCAGAGAATGTACTCGCCTGTATCTGAGTGTCCAATATGAAAAGTACCGTCTGAGGAGTGGTGTCTGGCTCCTAATCAGAACAGCACAAGTCACAACAAGTCCAGAATAGTAAAATGGAGTCCTACTATGCATTCTACATGATTCTAAGTCAATCTAGGCCAAAGTCAACTCTTGGTCAACTCTGGTCAACCCTAGAAGTCAAACCAGGTCAATCAATTCTAACTAGGCTATGCTAAGTCTAATATTGTAGTACAAGCCCTATCTAGTCTCACCAGGCTACACCAAACTTCCTAGGCCTATTCTAACACACATAACCTATATATAGTAAATACCCAAGTTATATGGCATAACATATACTAGTATGACCCATACCCCCATGTGTGTACTAACACATGGCAACCCCAATCATACACAATATATATATATTTATATATAAAACCACACTCATATATATAGGAGCATATATGTCACAAAGCATATATTAACTTACATATATATAATACATTACATTACAATATATATAGTCCTATAATAGACTGCACATGAGATAGGCATATAGGAAGAGCAGTGTGATGTGTGTGGGTGTGAGATAGTGTGCAGGAAACAGTAAATAGAGAGGAACTTGTGTTAGTGTGTGTGAGCAGTTGTGTTACACATGGCAGGAAACACAACAGTGAACAGAAGAGGAAAGTTAGTTAATACCAATCTCAGGTTGAATATCAAAGCTAACCCAAGGTTCAGTCATGCATGAATTCAAGTGTGTGAAATGCTTGGACTTGTGTGTGATGTGTATACATGTAACTGTCATGAGGAGAGACATTGTGTGTGTGTGTGCTCTGTTGCAGGAAAATATGACAGTAAATAAGGAGTAGTGTGTGTCAAGGGTGTTTGCAGGAATATCAAGAATGCAACCAGTGAAGAGGGGAAGGCCTGTGTGAGAGCAGTGCAACAGGACTTGTGTGTGATATAAAATCCTTAGGTTCAGTCTACAGTTCACATCTCAGGTATCATGAATTCAGTAAAGCCTACCATATCCCAGGTCACACCACATGAGAAAACACCCAAAAAATCAGTTAGAACCCAAGGGAAAAACAGGGTAATGGTCACTGCTATCAGTAAAAGAAACTATTTTCAGTTTTACAACAAGTCCACACATCAAGTTATCTCAGTTAAAAAGGAAAGAGGAAATCAATTCATTGTTTCCTTTTCTTCAATCTCAGTTTTAATCCATACCTAAAATCCGGAATTAGCAACAGTAAAAAAAATGATAGGCAAATCATTGAACTATGTGAAAAAACCTGGAACCTACAGTTAACAGTTTCCCCAAGAGTCCCAAAACAGTTTGCAACAGTACCCCATATTCAGTTTTAAACTCAAAATACACCCAAACAGTCCAAATTTGATATCTCAGTTTTCTGAATCAAAATAGACCCAATTCACCTAAAAATCGACACACACATAGGATTTAAGTAGATGAACATGTTAGGGGTTTAAACTACACTAATTAACAGTGTTAAAAGGGTTTAATAGGATGACAAAACTCAGTTTGCAAAAACTAAAAAAAAAAACAGAAATGGGTACTGCTACTCAGTTTCAGAAAAATGGAAAAGGGCAAATTAACCAATAAAATTCGAATTACATATCACGACCCGCACCGTAGAGTAAGGGCACGAGACGTGAATACGTCCAGCCTACGCCGCAGTGTCGGCGGTAGAACGCTGTCCTAGGTCACAACATCTAGCAATGTAAATATCTAAACAGTTTATACTCCCCGAATGGGGGTGACATAGCAATAGAAACTCAATCACAACTAAGGAAGATATAGCACGATATAAATAGAACTCAAGGAAATGAAATAGATAAAACAGTAGTCTAAGATAATCCCAGCAATATAAGGTCTCAGATAAAAGAATATATACAACTGATCTCCAAAAAGAGTCTAACTAGAACATGATCCAACTACATGAAGATAATAGCCTAACTATCTAGTCTAGGCAGTCGGGGGAAAGCCCTCAGCTACTGCTGGATCCTCCTGAGGGTCCAGCTCACAGGTATCATCTAGGGCTGCCCCGTAGTAGGTGTCCAGGCAGTCATCCTCCTCGTCCTCTATAATATTTTCAACAGGTCCAGTCAGGACAGGAGCGAGCACAGTACATCTCAACAGATCATAGCAGGTTAGAAAACATATAACATGCAGTAAAGTAAGATACGAGTATTGAAGAAATGCGGTATGTAAACAGGAAGAGACTGTAATGTAAATATCTACTATACATAGAGAACTAGCAGTGACTAGTGAGTCAGATTACGAGATAGCACATGTGAACAGGACAGATTTGCACATGATCGAGGTGCACAAGATCTACACTACTTTGGAATTATTCACACAACTACTAGCACTCCCCCGTATCCCCAATCAATACACAAGGATCTAAACAGGTTATGTTATTGCACAAGATATCACACGGGGGCCCATATAGGGTGCACATGATAGTATACATGGGGGCTCCGTGAACATGAGAGTACAAGATTCACAGGAGTGCACATGTAAAATAGAAGCACAGGAGTACATGATGAAAGTTAAATGCACATGACACAATGTACCCGATGCTCCCGAGGGGGATAACATCGCATGTAGAGATCCATATAGTACCAATCCGTGTGACCAACGTGACAGTACAAGTAAAGTAATCTACTGCAGGAAATAATTCTAAGCAGGATATAAAATTATCAGAGAATGTACCCGCCTGTAACTGAATGTCCAGAATGAAATGTACTGTCTAAGGAGCGGTGTCTGGCTCCTAATCAGAACAGCACAAGTCACAACAAGTCCAGAATAGTATAATGGAGTCCTACTATGCATTTTACATGATTCTAGGTCAATCTAAGCCAAAGTCAACTCTTGGTCAACTCTGGTCAACCCTAGAAGTCAAACTAGGTCAACCAAGTCTAATTTAGTCTAAACTAGGCTAAACTCAACTAGCTAGGTCTAATAAGGCTATACTAGGCAACACACACATTCAAGTACTCATTACACCTATACATATACACACCATATGTAGATACAATATATTAAACTATCACTAAGTATACCTAGGCCAACACTATAGGTATATTCATATAGACATAAAGCATTTCACACACCATAGGCATTCCTATCTAGGATGCATAAACATATGGATATAGGGAAAAAGCATGTGTGTGTAGACAATTAAGGGTGTGTGCATACAAGTGTCCACAAGGATATGCATACAAGAAATAAAGTAATGAAGAAGAGGACAGTGGTGAGAGTGTGCACCAGTGTCAACATGGGTGCAGGAATCAATGGCAGTGAAAGGGAACAAAATAGTGTGCATATAGTGATACATGACAATGTGCAGGAATTATAAATATGACAGTGTACAATATGAAGGGTTGTGTGTGTGTGTACATAGGCTAACATGTGTGCAGAAAATACTCCAACAGTGAGCAGTGAAGGCAAAAACTGTGTATATGTATATACTATACTCATGAGAACAGTGAGATATAGAGTGACATGTAAGCAGGGATTGCAAAACAGTAAACAAGCCCAGGTTATGTATCAATTGGGAACTTAAATCAAATGGGAAGAAAGGTAGGGAACCAATACATTTCCTTCCAACTCAGTTTTACATAACTAAAACTAAACCCAGTTTTCACAATCTCAGATTTTAACAACTATACCAAAACCATTTCCCAGTTTCCTTCAAAACTAATTTCAGTTGAAACATACACCATAGGCCATATGACAGTTAGTTGAAATTTAGGACTGCAATTTAGTACACATGAACACTCATCAATCTCAGGAAATTTGGGAAACCCATTGGCAGTTCACTTGATTAAGACTCACCACCAAATTCGAACCCCCATTCAATCCCTTTGTTATCATCAACCAACAGTTAACCCAAACTAACATAAACTTACATGAACAACCTAGCAGTGAACTAACATAAAGTAAATGAATTAAACATGGCAAATAACCATCAAAAAAATCAGTCTTAACAGAATTCAAAATCAGAATTTACAAAACTGGGACTTGGGTATCAGTCCACTCATTGCACAGCCCCAAACCCCATTCAAATAACAACAACTCATTCCAAAACTTAACTATAGTTAGGTAACACATAGGAGAACAGAATTGGGTTTTAAAACATGCTATTAACAATGATTTTGCAGGTTAATTTACTCAACCAAAATGAAATATTAAAACTGGAACACAGGACTGATATATTGTTTCAGAAAAAGGAAAAAATGGCAAAATGCTAATAAAATTGATTTAAAACCTAATTACATAGTTTGGTAATTAATATATACAATTATTGTATGCTACACAAGTTGTTTGTGTCCCTGAGATTGGACACAAACGTGTCCACACAAACAGTGCACAAGACAGAGCCTAAAGTGCTGTGTCCTCGTGCACGAGTGCACGAGTCTCGTGTACACAACAGGGATCAACCCAAGACACGTGTCCACTAACATAGGTTCATCACATATAGGGCTATCCATAAGACACCCTGAAACGTGTCCAGGTCGAGCGTGTACAACAGGACACGCGCGTATCAGTGCATAAATACACAGGCGCACTGCATAGGCCACTTCCAGTGCGTCGAGGATATCTCCCTCGATACGCCACGTGGGCCCACAAAACTTGACACATGGAGTGTCAGTGGGTGCCCCGTGGCTCCCACAAAGTTTCGTGTCCAGAGGGTTTGTGTCGTGTCCGCTACAGGGCCCGATAGGCAGGGGATCCCTGTAGCAGCGCGTGGCCGTGTGCACGCGCGTGTCCAAGCTATCAAAACGACACGAAAATGACACGACACTAATACGTAAGCACAAGGATCAAAAGACAACATCAGATCTATTACTCCTATTCAAAAATAATGAAATAAATCGATCGAAATACCCTTTGAGGCATTTCGTCGAACACAATGCATGGTCACTGATACGTGTCCAGAACGGACATGAAAGCTCCGACACCAGGAACAAAACCTATACAAACCCTAGGGGGACACTTAGGGGTTCCTATACATGAAAACTAACTGAAGTTTCATGAAGAAATGAAGGAGATACCTCTTTGTGAAGTTTCAATGGAAAGAGCCTCTTCCTAGCTATTTGCTTGGTGTCCAAATCACTTCCAATCAATGCCAAACTGAACCAAAACAATTACAACAGCAAGAATGACAGATTTAGAAACTAATGCAACTAATTTGGGGATTTTAGGATCTATTATGGAATTAAAATGAATTAATGAAGACAAGAACTCACCTCCTTGAAAATAGGCTCTTCCTAAAGAAAAGAGGCAACCCTAGATTTGGGAGGGGTTTTATATGGTGGGAATCCCCATGTGGATATTGTGGCCGACCACTAGGCTTGGGTTTAGGGTCTAGTCCAATGGTTGGGCCTTGGGCCAAGCTACCAAGCTAAATGTAGATTAGATATAAACAAGGTTCTAAAACCACAAGTCATGACTTATGACTTCTATTCCTATTTGCTAAAATGACTTAAACCAAGTACTAGGCTAGGTTAGACTAGAGTCACTTGACCTAACCATGGCCCACTAACTAGGGTTAGCTTCTAAGTAGGTCTACAAAGTCAACACTAGCCAAAAGTCAACCTAATCAAACAATTCCAAATAAATTCCTAAAAATTCCCATAAATTCTAATTAATTCTAATAAATTTAAAATACCCCAAAAATGACAAAAATACCCTCACACTAGAAATGTGGTAGTGACAAATCTACCCTCCTTAAAAGAATTTTGTCCTCGAAATTGAAAGGCGAAATGCAACTGATGAGAAGGATAGAAAGTATACCTCAAGGTCCAAAAAGATAAGGGTACCGCTCGCGCATCTCGTCCTCCCGCTCCCAGGTAGACTCTCCTGGAGAATGATGCTGTTGGCCCATTGGTCATAGTCAACCTGATTTTAATAATTGATCAAAACTCTGTCTGGATATACGAAGCTTGTTGGGACATCTCAGCTTCTTGGACATAAGCAAGATTGGATATTCACTCCGTTCAAGACTGAAGATCTGTTTGCCTACTTGAGTCTGTACTTCCTATGCAATGTAATTTTTCACTTTATTTTGAGTCTAGGAATACGTTGTACACCAAGTCGTACTGGCAAATAGGCTATCCCCAAAATAGTTCAAAATGTTTTTAAAATGACCTATCAAAATGTTTACAAAAAGGTTTTCAAAAATGTTTTCAAAAATCACCAAAAATCTATTTTAAAACCCTAACCTAACCCTGACAGAACTCGGCCAGAGTTCGGCCAGAGTTCGGCCAGAGTTCGGTTGGTGGCCGTTTGATTTTTGAATTCTCTGGAACTTGGTCCTCCTGCAGTTGCGGATTTGACCGAGATTTGCTCATCGAGTTCTGCCCGAATTCTGCCCGAATTCTGACAGAGTTCTCCCTTTGGAATTCCTATAAATAGAGATAGATTTCGATCATTTCAATTCACTTATTCACTTTCAATCTTCTCTCTATCTAAAAAGCTTTCTGCCTTCCAAAGAGTTTTCTAGAGCTTTCATTTTCAGATCCCAAGCCAGTTACAATCCTCTAGTCGATTTGCCAGTACGGTACGGTCTAGAAGTTTCTGAGAGATTGTAATCAGAAGGCTTGATTGAAGAATACCTCTTCACATTTGAAGTTGGACGAGTTCTTCGTATCAAAGCTCGCATTGTAGAAGTTGCAAGGACTTCGTAAGAAAACTTGCGGTTTTTTCTATAGTGGATTCAACTGGTAGCAAGAGTTCTACCGACTGGATTAGTCCTCAAAGAGGGATACCAGTATACATCGCTGTCTTTGCGTTTGCTTTCTGAACTCTGCCTTTACATTATTTCAACTGTGATTATATACTGTGATTGTGTTGCTAACATTTTTTTAATTAGCATTATTCCGCTGCCAACTCTATTCACCCCCCTCTAGAGTATTATGCTTTACTATATCGTTCCTACAATTGGTATCAGAGCGGGTGTTACAGGTAAAGCGAGATAACAGTGCTATTATTTATTCATTATTTATTAGATCACAGCACATCACATGGCTACTATGAAATTCACAAGTGAAGGTCAGGCCACAAACAGACCCCCTCTGTTTGATGGTACTAACTACACTTATTGGAAAACACGGATGAGTTTCTTCTTGAAATCTCTTGATTTTGACTTATGGGCTATTATTCTTGATGGCTATCAGAAGCCACCTCGTATAAATATCGAGGGAGTTTTGGTTGAAAAACCCCAAAGCAGTTATACAGAGGAAGAAAAGAAAAAGGCCAGTCTTGACGCACGTGCCATTAATGCTCTTTTTTGTGCCTTAGACAGAACAGAATTTAACAGGGTATCTACATGCACAACGGCAAATAGTGTGTGGAAGCTTCTCGAAGTTACACATGAAGGCACGACTCAAGTCAAGGAGTCAAAAGTCAGCAGACTTACTCAAGAGTATGAGGCGTTCAAAATGAAGCCAAATGAAACAGTCACACAAATGTTCGAGAGGTTCTTGGATATTATAAACCCTTTGTCCTCCTTAGGCAAAGATTACAGTAACCACGAAAAGATTCACAAACTCCTGCGAGCTCTCACCAAGAACTGGATTCCGAAGGCTACAGCTATCATTGAAGGAAACGACCTCACCACAATGTCACTTGAAGTACTCATGGGTAAACTACTCACTCATGAACTGGAGCTACAAGATTTTGAAGAACCTGCACCAAAGGAGAAGACTATCGCCCTCAAGGCTCAGCACAGAAAAGCTGCTGAAGATGACTCAGACAGCAGTGGATCTGACGCTGAAGATCAAGCTCTCCTAGCAAGGAAGTTCAAAAGATTCATGAGACATGAGAAGAGAGTCAAAGAGAACAACAGCAACAACTGGTACCAAGAAGATGTTGTCTGCTATGGCTGCAAGAAGAAGGGACATATGAAGAAGGACTGTCCCATCAACTCATCATCGAGCAAGAAGAACAACAAGTATGAAAAAGGCAACCTGAAAAGATCAACGTCTCGAAAATATGCCAACACCAGCATATGGCATGAGAGTGAAGCTAGCGACTCAGAAGATGAACATTCAGAGGACGCTGCAAACATCTGCTTTATGGCAATCGATCAGGTACCTACTGAACCTGTAGAAACATATGATGACTTCACCTTTGAGCAATTAGGAGATGCCTTCAGTGACCTGATGCTTGACTACAGGAAACTGCATAGTAAATATCAGACCGCTAAGAAGGTACTCAAAGAGTACAAAGGAGAAATAGGAAGACTTACCGACCTACTAGCTGAGGTTAGAGCTAATGTTAGTGAGTCTGGTGAGCTTTCCTCTATAAAGCTCTTATTACACGAGACTAAACAGTCATCCGAAGAGAAAGACAAGATTATAGACCAATTGAGAGAAGATCTTTCTAGAGAAAAGAAAAGTCTTCAATCTGCACAAATCAGAATGGAATCACTCACTTCTGATTATACTAAGTTATATGACACTTCCAAAAGGTTGGAAATTAGGTTAGGAAAACAGCCTGAGCCTGCTGCTTCCTATCCTAACACGTGTCACTTACCGAGAATTCGGAACATTCCCAAGCCAAACACTGTCAGACCAAACCATATAAAACCTTTACCCCAAAAGGTTAAGCCCAAACATGATCATAGGTATGCATTCTTCTATACTAGAAAACCCAAACCTACCAACCATGCACACCACTCAGCTTTCAACACTCGACATGCACAATATCATTATTGTGGCCTCATTGGTCATATATCATCTGCATGTAGAATAAGAAAGCTTGTAGATTTAATTGTTTATGCTTGGATACCTAAAGCTAACAATTCAGGACCCTACAAGAAATGGGTACCAAAGGTTTCATCTGCAAACTGTTTTGTAGGTGGAACACCCTTCACATGCTAGAAGCAAATGGATCCTCGACAGCGGTTGCTCACGGCATATGACCGGTGACGCTACCCTATTTGCAACACTGTCGAAGAAGAAGAAGGAAGGTTATGTTTCCTTCGGTAATAATTTGAAAGGGTATATTATTGGTATCGGTGATGTTGGTAAGTCTCCCTATCCCATGATTAAAGATGTCTGTCTGGTTACCGAGTTAAAACATAATCTGCTCAGCATAAGTCATCTAGCTGATCATGGTTATGGTATCAACTTTGGCAAAGACAAATGTACTATAGTTGATAGCTCAACTGGTAGTACTATGTTTGAAGGAATCAGGGAAGACAATATATATGTTTTCTATCTGTTGGAAGAAGCTAACATTTCAGGTAGATGCTTAATGGCCAAAAGTGATGAGAGTCATCTATGGCACATGAGACTCGGTCATGCAAACATGGATACAATTTCAAGATTATCCACAAAGAAGATAGTACGCGGTTTACCAGACATAACATTCAAGAAGGATTCGGTATGCAGCCAATGTGAAAAGAACAAGGCTACCAAATCCACATTCAAGTCTGTAAACGTAGTATGTACTACTAGACCTCTACAATTGCTACACATGGATTTATTCGGTCCTAGCAGAGTTGCTAGCCTCGGAGGTAAATTTTATGCATTTGTTATTGTAGATGATTTTTCTAGATACACGTGGGTATATTTCTTGACACGCAAGAATGACGCATTATCCGAATTTGTCGCCTTTTGCAAGAAAGTACAAAATGAAAAAGGTTACATGATCACTCGAATTAGAAGCGATCATGGAGGCGAATTCGAGAATGCTGATTTCGAGCAATTTTGTGACACACACGGTTTCATACATGAGTTCTCCTGTCCTAGAACTCCACAACAAAATGGAGTTGTGGAACGTAAGAACAGAACTCTAACCGAAATGGCCAGAGTGATGTTAAATCAATTTAGCCTACCCAAATACTTCTGGGCTGAAGCTGTTAATACAGCTTGCTTTGTGCTCAATAGAGTTCTAATTCGACCCAAATCGAAGAAGACTCCATTTGAGTTATGGTTTGATAGAATTCCTTCAGTTTCATACTTTAAGATTTTTGGCTGTAAGTGCTTTATTCTTAATACTAAAGACAACTTGGGAAAGTTTGACGAAAAGGCCGATGAAGGTATATTTCTAGGTTATGCGGCAAAGAGCAAAGGGTACAGAGTCTTCAACAAACGTACCATGATCATCGAAGAATCAATCAACGTCACTTTTGATGAAATGAACCAAATGACTCACGATGATAGTGATGAAGATCTGCCTACATCAAGTTCAACATCAGCTGAACCTGAATCAAGCTCTGCACTAGCTGAACCCCCCAGAGGAGATCCAGGAACCAGCTACCTACAGAGTCTACCGAAGAGGTTAAAATTCACAGCTGATCATCCACAAGATTTGGTAATTGGTGACATTACCAAAGGAGTAAGTACTCGATCATCCAGTAGAGATATTGTTTCTAGTGTTGCATTTATTTTACAGCTAGAACCTAAATCTATTGATGAAGCATGTAGTGATAGTTTATGGATAGATGCCATGCAAGAGGAATTGAACCAATTCGAACGGAATCAAGTTTGGGAACTTGTTCCCAAGCCTATTGATCATCCGGTCATTGGCACCCGTTGGGTATTCCGAAACAAACTAAATGAGGATGGTTTAGTAACTCGTAACAAGGCTCGACTCGTAGCTCAAGGATACAATCAAGAAGAGGGTATCGACTACGATGAGACTTATGCCCCAGTTGCGAGATTAGAATCCATTCGAATGTTATGTACATTTGCATGTTTTCATGATTTCAAACTTTTTCAAATGGATGTAAAAAGTTCTTTTCTAAATGGCTTTATAAAAGAAGAAGTTTTTGTAGCACAACCTCCGGGTTTCACGGATTTCAAAAATTCTGACCATGTTTTCAAGTTGAATAAAGCCTTATATGGTTTGAAACAAGCCCCTCGTGCTTGGTATGACCGTCTAAGCTTTTTCTACTTGACAACGGTTTTTCAAAAGGAAAGGTTGACACTACACTATTTATTAAATCTTTTAATGGCAAGCTGCTTTTAATTCAAATTTATGTTGATGATATCATTTTTGGATCCACTGATGAATCTCTTTGTCAAGAATTTTCTAAGTGTATGCAGAATGAGTTTGAGATGAGCATGATGGGAGAGCTGAAGTTCTTTCTCGGATTGCAAATCAAACAAACCGACAATGGGACGTTCATTAATCAAGCCAAGTACACAAAAGATTTGCTAAAGAAGTTCGATCTGGACAATGTCAAACCTATTGGCACTCCGATGGCAACTTCAACAAAGCTTGATTTTGACGAACAAGGCTAGCCAGTCGACACACGTAAGTATCGAGGTATGATTGGTAGTTTACTTTACTTAACTGCTAGTCGTCCAGATATAATGTTTAGTGTTTGCCTGCGTGCACGTTTTCAAGCTAACCCAAAGGAATCACATCTGACCGCAGTTAAGCGTATCTTCCGATACCTTAAGGGCACTTCTTCTGTCGGCTTGTGGTATCCCAAAACTAAATCCTTTGACCTTATTGGTTATTCGGATGCAGATTTTGCGGGATACAAGGTTGATAGAAAAAGTACGAGCGGTACATGTCATTTCTTAGGCAAGGCTCTAGTCTCTTGGTTTAGTAAAAAGCAAAATTTTGTAGCCTTATCAACAACAGAGGCTGAGTATATCGCCGTAGGACGTTGTTGCGCTCAAATTTTGTGGATGAAACAAACACTAGAAGACTTTGATTTATTTTTCACACATATTCCCATTTTCTGTGATAACACGAGCACCATTAATTTGACTAAGAATCCTGTATGTCATTCTCGTACTAAACATATCGAGATTAGACATCATTTTCTTAGAGATCATCATCAAAATGGAGATATAAACCTTGTGTACATAGATACTGAAAATCAATTAGCTGACATCTTCACTAAACCTCTAGCAGAAGATCGTTTCAATTATTTACGTCGAGAATTAGAAATTTTGGACGTCAATAATATTAATTGATTTTATTTTATGATTATATATCATTATGCAAAAACTGTGTTAGAGACAAGCTAATAAAGAGTCTGTCTGTCACCACAACTACGGTTGAAGCGAAACGGTACTTAAGAGTTCCCCGGTGAACCTTCGCCAGCTGGGACAGTACTCCTACAGCTAATCTGAGACAATCGCTGTGTAACGACATTTAATTCATAAAATATTATTAATTATGTTATTTGAAGACTAAAATAACTAATCTTTGAATTAAATATTTGCAACGAGTCAATGAAAAAGAAGTAGCAAAAAAAAAAATCAACTTTGGTAGAACCCTAGGCGAATTCGGCCAGAGCTCTGACCGAATTCGGCCCGAGTTCGGTTGAGGGTGTATGTGTATATATACAGAACCCGAGAGCTTCTTCTCTTTTATTACTTCCAAACTAATTACAACAGCAGCAGCAGCCGACCCCGACCTCCAAACCCTAGTTCTTCACCAATCTATTGCTTCCAATCTACTTGGTGAAATCCTTCCAAAATTTGGAATCGTGCGGAGATCGTTCTTCTCTATGACATATCTAATTTTCGTGAGGTATAACTCCCTCTCTCTCCACCTTTTAAATTAGTGCTTTTTATTTCAATGGCACCTAGATTTAATCCGTCTAAGAGGAAGAAGACCACTCCTAGTGAGAAAGGGTCCTCTTCGAATCCTCACACGGATTCTTTGTTTTCGCCGGTCCAAAAGAGCGACGGCGCTTTCGATGGGTTCTTCTTTCAAACCCTCGATCAAGCTTTATTATGGTACGGTGACTTTTCCACCCGATCCATATGTAGCGGCGCTTCGGTTAAATGGACGGTATTCTCTGATCATCGTCACTTATTTGAGGCATTAGGGTTACACTTACTTGTTAAACTGTGCTTCCCAATAGCTACTAATGCCATTAGATTGTTCTATTGCAATCTCGTAGTTAACACTTTTGACGTGAGCACACGTGTCGGAGGCATAGACATTGACTTCAATGATGTCCTTCTAGCGGAGATTCTTGGTATTCCCAATGAAGGTGAACTGCTAGTTGATATTACGGAATTTGATTTCCCCGAAGGCACTACACTCACGAGTTTCAAAACGGAACTTTGTGTACCTGACAGAGTACGTTCTGGAAAGTTCAAGGCTAACAACCTGAACTTGTTTAACTACGAATTGCATCGCATCATCTACTCTACTCTTCTTCCAAAATCCACTTCCAAGGATGATGTGACTTCGCTTGAGCTGTCCGCCATGTACCATCTTATCAAGGGGATTCCTTTTTCCGTCCCTAAGACAATCATTCAGATGATGGGACGTTGTCGTGCTAGAGATCAAAATCTCTCTTACGCGATGATTCTCTCTCGTATCTTTCAACGATTCGAGATCGATCTATCGACTTGTACTCAGGACTCTGAGCCCAAGTTACTCCAGCTTTCTCGTCGCAGCCAGACTGCTTCAGCTCCACCTCCTGCTCCTCCTACTGCACCATCTTCACCATATCAGCCGTATGCCATGACTTTTGAGGGCATACATCAGCATTTATCAGCTTTGCACGTCTCGATGACGGATATGGCTCGCGAGCGAGAGTTTCGCGATGTCACCCGTTACCAGGCGATAGCAAACTCCTTGGTCGATCTGCATTTTGCCCAGACTGGTCACTCTGCTGCTTCCATCCCTCGTGATCCAGCTTTTTCAGGTTACCGCTGTGAGGATGAGGCTGTTCATGCCTACTTCCAGCTAGGTAACGCCTATGACTGGTATCGTGCACCCCGAGATTATGTTGGTGAGTTCTATGCTGGCGCCCCTACTCATCCTACTGGCGCTGGTACTTCTGGTGCTGGTACTTCCGGTCATGCTGGCCACGCTGCTGATGATATTGATGAGGATAGTGATGATAAGATCTGATTTGATTATTAGTGATATTCTATTGTATACTTGGAAATGCTTCGACATTCCAAGTTTTTATCATTTACTTTTTATCAGTACTTTGTAGTTTGCTATCAGTACTTTTTATCTTCATGGACATGTTTATGATGTTTGTTTACTCTTATACTTTTTATTTGTTATGTTTTCTCACTTTTGTTCCTTATGCTTTAATTGCGGGGGAGCCTTCTGCATTTAATACGGGGGAGCCTTCTCTTGTGCAATTATTTTGCTAAGTGACAAAGGGGGAGACAATTAAAAATGATCTAACATTTTTTTTGAGTTAAATACAGGTTATGAACAATTTCTACTTTTTGATATTTTTGAACAAGCTTGAACAAGCTTAATGTTATATCATTCATAGTTTGTCAATTATCAAAATGGGGGAGATTGTTGGCCCATTGGTCATAGTCAACCTGATTTTAATAATTGATCAAAACTCTGTCTGGATATACGAAGCTTGTTAGGACATCTCAGCTTCTTGGACATAAACAAGATTGGATATTCACTCCTTTCAAGACTGAAGATCTGTTTGCCTACTTGAGTCTGTACTTCCTATGCAATGTAATTTTTTACTTTATTTTAAGTCTAGGAATACGTTGTACACCGAGTCGTACTGGCAAATAGGCTATCCCCAAAATAGTTCAAAATGTTTTTAAAATGACCTATCAAAATGTTTACAAAAAGGTTTTCAAAAAGGTTTTCAAAAATCACCAAAAATCTATTTTAAAACCCTAACCTAACCCTGACAGAACTCGGCCAGAGTTCGGCCAGAGTTCGGTTGGTGGCCGTTTGATTTTTGAATTCTCTGGAACTTGGTCCTCCTGCAATTGCGAATTTGACCGAGATTTGCTCATCGAGTTCTGTCCGAATTCTGCCCGAATTCTGACAGAGTTCTTCCTTTAGAATTCCTATAAATAGTGATGGATTTCGATCATTTCAATTCACTCATTCACTTTCAATCTTCTCTCTATCTAAAAAGCTTTCTGCCTTCCAAAGAGTTTTCTAGAGCTTTCATTTTCAGATCCCAAGCCAGTTACAATCCTCTAGTCGATTTGCCAGTGAGGTACGGTCTAGAAGTTTCTGAGAGATTGTAATCAGAAGGCTTGATTGAAGAATACCTCTTCACATTTGAAGTTGGACGAGTTCTTCGTATCAAATCTCGCGTTGTAGAAGTTGCAAGGACTTCGTAAGAAAACTTGCGGTTTTTCCTATAGTGGATTCAACTGGTAGCAAGGGTTCTACCGACTGGATTAGTCCTCAACAGAGGGATACCAGTATACATCGCTGTCTTTGCGTTTGCTTTCTGAACTCTGCCTTTACATTATTTCAACTGTGATTATATACTGTGATTGTGTTGCTAACATTTTTTTAATTAGCATTATTCCGCTGCCAACTCTATTCACCCCCCTCTAGAGTATTACGCTTTACTATATCGTTCCTACAGATGCCACCATGCGACGCGTACCAAAGGTATCACCTGGTTCCTCAGAACCTTCTTCCGTCGATCCAGAATCTTCACAGGCTGCTCTGGATAGCTGAGAGAAGGCCCCACCTCAATCTCTGAATGATCGAGCACATGGCTAGGGTCAGCCACGTACCGTCTCAACTGTGATACATGGAATACGTTGTGGACCCCCACAAGTGCAGGCGGCAAGTCTAGCCTGTAAGCCACGTCACCGACTCTCCCGCTGATAACGAAAGGGCCGATGAAGCGCGGGCTAAGCTTTCCGCCTCCACCAAAACGTATCGTACCACGAGTCGGAGATATCCTCAAGAAAACATGGTCTCCGACCTAATCACAAACAAGGTCTCAATTAATAATAACAAACATGATCAAAAATCACATACAACAACCTAAATCTAATCCTACTCTAATCTGTACCTCAAACTCCAAGGGTCTACGGTGGCTATCGGCCCAGTGCCGATGTCTGTCCTGCGCCATGCGAAGTCTGTCCCTGATGAGCTTCACCTTTTCGGCCGCATCCACAATCATCTCTCGCCCCAGCAAAGCTCGCTCACCAACATCATCCCAGGATAAGGGTGTACGGCACCTACGCCCATATAGAGCCTCGAAAGGTAAC
This sequence comes from Iris pallida, assembly GCA_029216955.1. Classification (NCBI taxonomy): domain Eukaryota; kingdom Viridiplantae; phylum Streptophyta; class Magnoliopsida; order Asparagales; family Iridaceae; genus Iris; species Iris pallida. Next base: position 19,707,940 of record JANAVB010010198.1, on the reverse strand, counting down.
ATCTCGATGCTGGCCTGGAAACTATTATTATAGGCAAACTCCACCAAATGAAGATGATCCTCCCAGGAACCTCCAAAGTCCAGGACGCACGTCCGCAGCATATCCTCAAGGGTCTGAATAGTCCGCTTTGACTGTCCGTCCGTCTGGGGGCGGTATGCAGTACTAAACTTGAGCTGAGTACCCAAGCTGGTCTGCAGACTCCTCCAGAAATAGGAAGTAAAACGGCTATCCCGATCTGAGATGATGCTGACCGAAACTCCGTGGATCCTGACTATCTGTCGCATATACATCTCCGCCAGTCTCTCTGTAGACGTACCCACCTTGAATGGCAAGAAGTGGGCCGATTTGGTCAACCTGTCCACGATGACCCAAATCGCGTCTTTCCCTCCTGGAGTACGCGACAATCCTGATACGAAGTCCATCGTGATATGCTCCCATTTCCACTCGGGAATGGGCAGCGGCTGCAACAATCCACCGGGCCTCTGTCTCTCCGCCTTGACCTGCTGACTGACCAAGCACCTAGCCACGAAGTGGGACACCTCCCGCTTCATTCCTGACCACCATACATGCTCCTGTAGATCTCGGTACATCTTGTTGGCACCCGGGTGTATAGAGTACTGAGATCTGTGGGCCTCCTGCATAATCTGCTCTCTGATACTCTGAAAAGCCACATCCTGAAATTGAGCCGCCTTGATCCTGTCTATCAAGTCTGACTGTATCTGCATCCCCCACAGCTGCATCTGTACTTCCGGCACAATCAACTCAATCCCAAGGCTCTCCAAGTCGGCAAGCAAATACCTATCCATGGTCAAACACATGGCTGTCGGATACCTACTCAAGGCATCGGCAACCACGTTGGCCTTTCCTGGATGATACTGCAGTACAATGTCGAAGTCCTTCATCAACTCCAACCATCTGCGCTGTCTCATGTTCAACTCTTTCTGAGTGAACACATACTTAAGGCTCTTGTGATCTGTGAAGATCTCCACCCTCTCACCATACAGATAATGCTTCTAGAGCTTCAAAGCAAAAATTACTGCTGCCAGCTCCAGGTCGTGGGTAGGGTAGTTCTTCTCGTAGGGACGTAACTGTCTGGAAGCATAGGCAATCATCTTCCCGTGCTGCTACAACACACAACCCAGCCCCTTCCCTGAAGCATCACTATAAATAGTGAATCCACTTGATCCTGAAGGCAACGTCAGAATCGGAGCCGTCGTCAGCCGCTTCTTCAACTCATCAAAAGCTGCCTGACACTCCTCTGACCATACATACTCAGCATCCTTCCGGGTCAACCGTGTCAACGGCTCTGCGATCCGGGAGAAATCCTGCACGAATCTCCGATAATATCCTGCCAGCCCCAGGAAGCTCCTGATCTCTGCAACTGAAGTCGGCGCTGCCCATGCCTCAACTGCTACAATCTTCTTGGGGTCAACTGAGATACCTTCTCCAGTCACCACATGCCCCAAGAAGTCTACCCGGTCCAAGAAGAACTCACACTTGGAGAGCTTCCCGTAAAGCTGCTCCTTCCTGAGAACCTCTGCAATCATTGAACTATGTGAAGAAACCTGGAACCTACAGTTAACAGTTTCCCCAAGAGTCCCAAAACAGTTTGCAACAGTACCCCATATTCAGTTTTAAACTCAAAATACACCCAAACAGTCCAAATTTGATATCTCAGTTTTCTGAATCAAAATAGACCCAATTCACCTAAAAATCGACACACACATAGGATTTAAGTAGATGAACATGTTAGGGGTTTAAACTACACTAATTAACAGTGTTAAAAGGGTTTAATAGGATGACAAAACTCAGTTTGCAAAAACTGAAAAAAAAACAGAAATGGGTACTGATACTCAGTTTCAGAAAAATGTGAAAGGGCAAATTAACCAATGAAATTCGAATTACATACAATTACAGAGGTAGGTAATGATTAAACTTAATGTGCACATGCTATACAAGTGGTTTGTGTCCACAAAAGTGGACACAAATGTGTCCAACAATTTAAACTACACATTTCAGTAAAACTGTGCACACAGGGAACTAATCGTCGTGCACGTGTTCCCGACTCTCGTGTGCACGACACGACACGACACAACCCATAAGGTTGTGTCCCAGTGTCAACCTAGACTAGGGCTAGTGACTGCACACCCTGAATCGTGTCCAAGTCGAGTGTGCACGACACGACACGCGCGTATCAGTGCACGAAAATACACGCACACTTCACAGGCAAAATCCAGTACGTCGAGGATTTCTTCCTCGATACGCCACGTGGGCCCACCAAATTTGACACATGGCGTGTCAGTGGGTGCCCCAAGGCTCCCACAAAAACTCGTGTTAAAACACGTCGTGTCGTGTCCGGCACAACCCCCGCACAGCAGGGCATGCAGCCCCGAACGCGCGCGAGCGTGTCCCCGTGTCCAAAATAACATGACACGTGCACGAATTCATCTCAGTGCACAAGAAACGTGTAAGCGACACAGAAAAGAAAATTTACATTCAAACACAATTCGAAAATGATACGAAAAATCCTACTGTGACATTCCATCAAACACAAAGAAATAGGCATTGATACGTGTCCAGTTTGGACACGAAAGGACACGAAAACTTAGGTTTTCCTATTCCTACTGTTAGGTTAGGTCTAGGGCTCCCTAATGATGCAAAAATCTTAGGATTCTATGGTGAGAATAAGAAGTTACCTCTATGTATCAAAACCCCCAAAAACTCTAAAAAGAGATGCTCCTTTTGATGGTAAAACTCCTCCAAATTGATTTGAATCTGAGAATAAATTGTCACAACAGCAAGAATACTCAAATTAAAACATGTTGCAATTTGTTTGGATTAAAAAGGAGGTAAAACGAATTTTCTAGGGATTTTTGAAGTAGGGAAAATACCTCTTTCTAAACTTGCTCCTTCCTAAAGAGGCTAGCCCTAATTTCTAAGAGATTATTTATAAGGGGGGAATCCCTAGGAGGGTTAAGTTGGTTGGACAAAATTGTTAGGGTTTGGGTTTGGGCACTTGACTAATGGGCTTTGGGCTTAGGCATAAATCAATGACTTAAAATCACAAGTCATGACTTGTGGTAAAAATCCTTCCATTCAAAACTCAACATTCCTAATTTGTTTCCCTAACTAGAGTATGGTTAACTTAACTTAACCTAGGATATCATATCTAGTCAAGTCCAACTTAACTAGGGTTAGGTCACAAAGTCAAAGCTAGTCAAAGTCAACCTAGTCAACCCTTATTTAAACAATTCCACAATAATTCCTAAAAATTCCCAAAAATTCAAATAAATTCTATTAAATCTAAATAATAATTAATAATCCCAAATAATTCTTAAAATTACAAAAATGACTAAAATACCCCTCAGTCTGGAAATGAACACTAGCAAGACACCAAATCATAAGTCATAAATTTAAATAGTTAAAAATAATTAAAAATCACTAAAAATCATAACATAAAATAAATATCATTAAATAATAATTATAATTACAAAATTTCAAAATTACCCCTTGTGGAAAACTGGGTGTTACAATCCTACCCACCTTATAAAAATTTTGTCCACGAAATTAAAATGGTAGTAGTTCTTCTAGGTCATACACCCCACAATCAAAGTCTCAAAAATACCGTCAGATAATCATATACGTCTGTCCAAAATCATGATACTCAGAATCTTCATCGTGCTAGTGAGCATGGCTACAATATTCACAGAGTCCTCGACTAAGGCACATACCTCTAGAATCATGGTATTTAAAATTTCTGCATTGTCGCATGCGACGGAGAAAACCTTAAATTCCTATACCCGAAAAATACATCCAAAATCTGACTATATGTCCTCACTATGCCAACTAACACGACCATCAAAGATTCTAGATCCCATAACTGAGGTGACCTAGCCCATATAATTTTCTCAGAAGAAAAACAAACATAACGAAACACCAGATCAAACTTATCAACAATGAGGAAACAGATAGAAATAGATGGAATAGAATTTCAGGATAGGTATAATAAGACAAGGTAGAATGGAATCGAGAAGATCAGAACCTGCTAGCACCTCTCCTACTGCCTGAGTATCCTCAAGTGTCATGGCGTAAGCTCGTCCTTGCTGGCCTTCCCTAGCCTGCTGCTGATGCTGTGCGAACCTCTGTTGCTGAGTCTGCAATGCTGGTCCTCTCTGTTGTCCTGCCGGAGCCCTAGCTCCTGCTCCCTGAGCTGTCCGTCCCGCAGACTTAGGACACTCTCTCAGCTGATGATCTGATGATCCGCAGAGTAGGCACTTGCCTAGCCTCAGCCGGCATTCACCCCAATCGTGCCCTGGTTTCTTACAGAAGGGGCAAAAGGTAACATGCTGATGCCTCTGCTGCTGCTGCTGTTGTCTCTGCTAGAATGGTTGCGGCTGGAACTGCCTCGGCTGCTGGTGCTGAAGGTGAGGCCTCTTGGCCTGGCCTCCGCTGCTGCTGCTGCCCCCAACTGGGTCTATCCTCCTCTTGAGCCTAAGCTCAAGATCATCCTCTGCCAACAAGGCTCCCGTCAGGATCTCCTCGAATGTGGCATCCCGGTTGCCCTTGGTCAAGGACTTGACCTCCTTGACTAGACCCTTCCGGAATCTCTGGGCCTTCACCGTCTCGCTCAGGCCCTCTACGAACCTCCCGAGGCGGCCAAACTCTCCCGTATACTCCTCCACTGAAAGACTCCCTTGGACTAGGCTCTCGAACTGCGCCTCCAAGGCTCTGAGTGCTGAATCTGGGAAGAACTTCTTTTTGAAGAAGCCCTTGAACTGCTCCCAAGTCTGCCCAGCTACCCCCACCCTGGGGTCTGACTGATACCAGGTGCGAGCAAGATCTCGCATCCGGCTAGCTGCAGCCTCGATCTGAAGATCTGCCGGTATCCTGGCCAAGCGAAATATCTCCTCTATATGCTCGATCCACTCATCGGCATATAGGATCCCCTCTGTCCCCAGAAAGTCTCTGGGGCTCATATTCTGAAACTGCTCGATCCCCGGTGTCTTCGGCTGCTGGACTACTGGTCGAGCTACGGCCGTCGTAACGGCCAACTCTATGCCTATGTCCTGCCGAGCCTGCTGTCGGTCCATGAACTGCTGGAAATACGCGAACATCTGAGCTGCGTCCACATGTCCTGGAGGTGGTGGCGGCTGGAAGGGATCCTCTGGAGTGACCGGGTCCTGCCTCCGAGTCGGTGGATGCATACCCCCTGCTGCTACTGCCGAGGTCTCAATACGAACTGAGGTAGCAGGAGCTGCAGTCCCCTGGCCTCGCCGTACTGGATGAGAGGTAGCAGTCCCCTCTATAGCATCCTCATGGGTGGCACGCTACAATCGAGTCTCTACCATCCTGAAGATAGATAAACAAGATTATCAATTTCTGAGAAAGAAGCGAAATAACAAAGGTGGACAATTATAATTCAAAGGATCAGCTGACAAAGGGTTTAGAAGGCAATAAGAGAATTTTTCCTAATGTGATTGAGTACCCTTAAAATTAATGTCCTATATCCTACTGCAGGCTGTAGTGCTACTCTAATTCGAATACCACTACACTTCTAGTCGAGACCTGCATGGGCCACCACTAAAAACGTGTCACGACCCGCACCCACTGTGAGGGTACAAGAACGTAACAACGCCCAGCCTACGCCGCAGAGTCGGCGGTAGAACGCTGTCCTAGGTCACAACATCTAACAATATATCTCTAAACATTTATACTTCCCGAATGGGGGTGACATAGCAATAGTAAACTCAATCATAACTAAGGAAGAGATAGCACGATATGAACAAAACTCAAGAAAAAGAAATAGATAAAAGCAGTCTAAGATAATCCCAGTAATATCCAACAGTACAAGGTCTCAGATGAAAGAATATATACAATACTGAGCTCCAGAATAAAGTCTATCTAGAACATGTCTCCAGACTACAAATGATAAACAGTCTAACTAATCTAGCCTAGGCAGTGGGGGTAAAATCCTCAGCTAGAGCTGGGTCCTCCTGAGGGTCCAGCTCGCAGGTGTCATCTAAGGCTGCCCCGTAGTAAGTATCCAGACCAGCCTCCTCCTCGTCCTCTGTAATATTTTCAACAGGTCCAGTCAGGACAGGAGCGAGCACAATACATCTCATGCAGTTCATATCATGTCAGGAAATATAAAGCAGGCAATAGAATAAAATACATAAAATGCTGTAAGAAGATGTACATAAAAACATGAGAGGTATTTGATAACTGGAAATATATATATTGTGTATGATTGGGGTTGCCATGTGTTAGTACACACATGGGGGTATGGGTCATACTAGTATATGTTTATGCCATATAACTTGGGTATTTACTATATATAGGTTATGTGTGTTAGAATAGGCCTAGGAAGTTTGGTGTAGCCTGGTGAGACTAGATAGGGCTTGTACTACAATATTAGACTTAGCATAGCCTAGTTAGAATTGATTGACCTGGTTTGACTTCTAGGGTTGACCAGAGTTGACCAAGAGTTGACTTTAGCCTAGATTGACATAGAATCATGTAGAATGCATAGTAGGACTCCATTTTACTATTCTGGACTTATTGTAACTTGTGCTGTTCTGATTAGGAGCCAGACACCACTCCTCGGACGGTACTTTTCATATTGGACACTCAGCGAGTACATTCTCTGATCGTTTCATACTATTATGGATCACTTGAGTAATTTCCAGGGCGTGATTGACCAGCTATCTTCGATGGGAGTCAAGTTCGAGGACAAGGTTCATGGACTATGGCTGCTGTGTAAATTGCCAGACTCATGGGAGACCTTACGAGCATCTATAATCGCTTCTGCTCCAGAAGGCATGGTCAGTCTAGAGTTTGCCAAGAGCGGGGTGTTGAATGAAGAGATGCGGCGACGTTCTCAGGGCACTTCATCCACATCCCACCACCCAGAGGCACTAGTTTCAGAGAGCCGCAAAAGGGGCAAAAGCAGGGGTCCAGGTGGTGGCAGAGACAAGAGCAGGAGAAGTCCAAGGGTCGGTACGAGGACTCGGAGTGTTACCATTGCGGTAAGAAGGGCCACATCAAGCAAAAATGTTTCGCTTGGAAGAGAGAGAAGAAGGGCAACAAGGGAAAACAAGATAAGAACACTACAGTGGCGGTCTCGATACATGGAGGTGCTGTGATCGTCGTAGGTGATGAGATTATCATAAACCTCGCATGCGATGACAATTCTTGGCTGGTGGACTCAGGGGCTTCAGTGCACGTATCTCATAACAGGGCACTATTTGTCACTTATACGATAGGCGACTATGGAGTATTGAAGATGGGCAATGGAGATGTGTCGAAGGCGGTTGCCATTGGAGATGTGCATTTACGGACGAAGACAGTTGTAGTTCTTATTCTCAAAGATGTTCGTCATATCCCTGATATTCGTTTTAACCTGGTGTCGGTTGGAATATTGGATGACGAGGGATTCTTCGGTTTCTTCGAAAATGGTCAGTGGAAGCTTTCCAGAGGTTCGATGGTGATTGTCAAAGGAAGCAAGAAGTCCGGTCTCTACTATATAGAGGTGAGCGCACAGGGGGCATAGGAGGTAAACACAATTTCTGACGCATCTATCGGGTTGTGGCACAGGCGGCTTGGCCATATCAGTGAGAAGGGGATGAGCTACTTGGTGAACAGGAAGATGATTCCAGGGCTCAAGTTTAAAAGTTGGAGAAGTGCACGTACTGCTTAGCTGGGAAGCAAAATAGAGTGTATTTCTAAAGTCATCCAAGTTCATGGAACCCGACGTTGCTTGATTTGATTCACTCGGATATCTACGGTCCTATGAAGGTAAAATCTATTGGTGGTGCTTCTTACTTTGTAACTTTTATTGATGACTGTTCCAGGAAGGTTCGGGTTTATGCCTTAAAGACCATGATCTGGTGCTGCCCACTTTCAAAGATTTTTAGGCCTTTGTTGAAAGAGAGATGGGCAAGAAGTTATTGTGTGTTCGGTCCGACAAGACGGCGAATACATTGGTCCCTTTGATGCTTATTACAAAGAGCAAGGGATACGACACTAGAAGACTCCGCCTGAGACACCTCAGCTCAATGGTGTAGTGGAGCGCATGAACAGGACACTGATGGAGAGGGTGCGGTGTTTGTTGTCAGAAGCAAATTTGCCAGGTAGTTATTGGGGTGAGGCTCTTCCCACAGCTGCTTATGTTATTAATTTATCTCCTAGTACTCCTTTGCAGGGTAATGTGCCTAACAAAGTATGGTACGGCAAAGAGCCATCATACAATTACCTGCGAGTGTTTGGTTTTAAGGCCTTCGTGCGTGTACCGAAGGACGAGATGTCCAAACTTGAGCTGAAGATGAGGCGGTACAACTTTGTCGGCTACGGTCGGGATGAGTTTAGCTATAGACTCTACGACCCACTGGAAAGAAAGCTCTACAGAAGTAGGGACGTGGTATTCGTCGAGGATCAGACAATGACCAACACTTAGGATTTTGAGATACCTTCTGAGGCTGAGGAATTACCTGAGTTAGAGTCATTTTGCTTCGAACAGTTTCCATAGGACATCGCAGATGATCCAGTTATGAGGGAGCCAGTACATGGAGTTGCTCCCAACCTTGATCATCAGCTGTTGATGGTTGTCAGGGTGTCCCACAGAAGGATGAGCATATTAGAAAGACAGTTCCTAAAGGGGAGGAGGCTGTTGGTATACAGCCAGCACCAGTGGCTCCATTGAGAAGGAGCAACAGAGAGCGTCGACCATCTACGAAATACTCACCAGGTGAGTATGTGCTACTGACTAACGAGGAAGAGCCCGAAAGTTTTGCAAAGGCTATAGAAGACGAACACAGAAAGGAGTGGATGCAGGCTATGTAGGAGAAGATGGGTTCCTTACATGCCAATTCTACTTATGAGCTGGTACGGTTACCAAATGGCAAGAAGGCTTTGAAGAATCGATGGATGTTTAGAGTGAAGTAGACGGATGATGCTACTCGCCCTCGATACAAAGTGAGACTGGTAGTTAAAGGCTACGGTCATCAGAAAGGCGTGGATTATGATGAGATATTTTCGTCGGTCGTCAAGCAGTCGTCTATTCGGGTGGTGCTAGCATTGATAGCCAGTTTAGACTTGAAGGTCGAGTAAATGCACGTGAAGATGACATTCCTCCATGGTGATATTGAGGAGAAGCTATACATAGAGCAGCCAAAGGAATTCTGTGAGAAGGGCAAGTCACATTTGGTCTGTAGGTTGAGGAAGAGCTTGTATGGTCTGAAGCAGGCTCCGAGGCAGTGGTACAAGAAGTTCGAGTCGTTTATAGAGGAGCATGGTTATACACGGACGACGTCGGACTATTGTATATTTATGAGGTACTTTGCCGAGGATGATTTTATTATTTTATTGCTCTACGTTGATGACATACTATTAGTGGGTCAGAATGCCACTAGGATAGCAGAGTTAAAGCGCCAACTGGGCGTAGCCTTCTCTATGAAGGATTTGGGCACAACAAAGACTATTCTTGGGATAGAAATCAGCTGAGAGAGAGAGTCCAAGTTGCTACACATGTCTTAAAAGAAATACATCCATCGGATACTTCAGCATTTCAGAATGGACGGGTCGAAGAAAGTGAGTTGCCCCCTTGTAGCTTACTTTAAGCTCATTGAGGAGCAGTATTCATCTACCGATGACAAAAAAGAAGATATGGAGCGGGTTCCATATGTCTCAGCTATAGGAAGCCTTATGTATGCTATGGTATGTATGAGGCCAGACATCGCTCATGTAGTTGGCCCAGTTAGCAGGTATCTTTCAAATCCTGGAATGGTACATTGGAGTGCGATTAAATGGATTCTACGATACCTTTAGGGTACTGCCGATTGGAGACTTTATTTTGGTGGTGACGAGCCGAAGCTGGTTGGATATATCGACGCTAATATGACTGGAGATGTACACACGAGGCGATCGACTTCGGGCTATGTGATGATGTTTGCTGGAGGAGCGGTATCGTGGCAGTCGCGGTTGCAAAAGTATGTTGTCTTATCGATGAAAATGGCAGAGTACATTACGGCAATAGAGGCATGCAAGGAGTTGTTGTGGATGAAAAAGCTGTTGCAGGAAATGTGGCTGAAGTAAGAGTAGTATACTATGCTTTGCGACAGTTAGAGTGCTATTCACCTTGTGAAGAATCAGACCTTTCATAGTCGGTCCAAGCAAATCGAGACTCGGTATCATTAGATACGGGATGTGGTTGAGAAGAAGGACGCGGAGCTTGAGAAGGTTCATACAGATGATAACGGAACAGATATGTTCACCAAGATTCTACCAAGGGGAAAGTTTGAGTTCTGCAAGCAAATTGTCGGCATGACGACCTCCTCCACAAAGTTGTGAAGAAGGAGAAATATTAGAGTGGGTAGGGTTCCCAACCTATATGGAGAAGACCCCAGAGTACGACGAGCACCGTATGTGTGTCAAAGAAGCTCGGGGAGGTGACGAGGCCATTTGGAGACGATGAAGAAGCTCGGGAGCTGTTTGCCATTAAAATATCAAGAACAAGAATTACAGAAGAATTGAACTTGATTGCAAACTCGCTTGTACAAAAGAAAGCCTAGAAAGAAATCCTAGGAAACAATCTAAGTACAATTATTTAATTTTTAATTCTGGGGGGTGATGATGGAGGCTCAGGAAAATGTAGCTACTCTGCCTTACTCCTTGGACTATGAGACGCAGTCTTGGCTCTCGAAGAAATTTGCCAACCATTGATTGTGTGATACCCTGCTATTTATAGTGATTCCGGCCTAAAGCAGATTTCGGGCCGTATAGAGAGCCACGTGGCCACGTGTCTGTAACAGAACCAAAAGACTCGATCTTGGGCTGCCAGCTGGTGGGGATGTTGAGATTTCTTTGTTATAAATTCGGGTAGTTGGGACTTGGTCAAATTGCCATGTGTCCCCCTCACAAAGTAGAGCCTGAGCCGTCTTGGCCGCATAGTGGCCTCAGGAACCTTTCTTCTGCGGCTCGGCTCCGCTTGGCCGCATGGGATCTTTGAGAGCCTTACTTCTGCGGCTTGGTTCTACTTAGCCGCATGGGATCCTCGAAAGCCTTGTTTCTGCGGCTTGATTTTTTTTGGCCGTATGGGATCTTCGAGAGCCTTCCCTCTGTGGCTCAAATCCACTTAGCTGCAGGAGGTCTTCGAAAGCCTTACTTCTGCGGCTCGAGTTTTGTTTGCCGCATGGGGTCTCCAGGAGCACTCTTTCTGCGGCTTAGTTTCACTTGGCCATAGGGGATCTTCGAGAGTCTTCCCTCTGCGGCTTGATTTCTCTTGGCCGCATGGAATAATGATCCGTATAAACTCCATATTTTCCATGCTTCTATAAGACCCCTTCAAAGTTTTCAAATTGCAAATTTGAAATACTTTGAATAAAAAGTATGGAGTCATGCATAAAAACGTCAAGCCACAGGGAAGCTTCGAGCCGCAGGGAGATTTCATCCAAGCTGTCCAGCTGTCATAGCTGTATTTAATGCTCTAATTAGATTTTGGATTTGGTGCAATCTTTTCGGTTACTGTGACGGTTATAAAGGATAGAATCCCGAGAGTCATCATTATCTCTTAGTGGGCGTGATAACCGAAGCGGCGCCTATCCATTTACGCTTCTTGGTGGCCTATAAATATGTAGGCGATACGGCAACGAGAGAACTTCTATTGCTTTCTCTTTTCATCTTCTTTTCTTCTAACATCCTTTTCCACTCCCGATCAGCCATGGCCCCCGACGCCTCCAAGTTGACCAGAGGAAAGGGGTTTGCCTCTTCGTCGATAGTTGCGGACTCATTCTCTGCTCATCTTGACGTACAGCCTCCTATCCATGGTAAGGAAAGTGGGAGAACGAGTGGTTTGAACTCAGATGGCCATGTCGTATGCTTTATGCGCGGGTCTGATCACATTTTGCCGTTGTATCATGGCTTCAATGCCTTTAGCACACAGTTGGCCTTCATGGGGCCTGTGCCGCATGTGCTATATATCAGTGGGCCACATGGGCCGTGTCACAACCCGCTCCCGAATAATCGAACACGAGTCGGACACGCCCAGCCTTTGTCGTTAAACACAACAAAGTAAGCTGTACCAATCTAGGGAAACTAACAAGATATCAAGACAAGTATAAAAATACAGCATCTATAAATGTATTCCAGAAAAGAAGTACAAGTCTAAGTATTTTATTACATTCCAGCAAATGAAAGTAAGTCTACTAATCTCAATACAAGAATATAATATGGAATACTAAGGTAAGCTCTAGGCTTCTGCAGCCTCTAAGTCAAGAGCAGTACCAGCTAGCTCTCCTGCATCAATTGGCTCCTCGCCATAGTACGTGTCGCACAGAGCCTCCAACTCACCTGCAACATATCCTAGTCAGGAGCGGAGCTAAGTATATCCAAGGAATGAACATGTACATCATGGTATGAACAAGAAACAGGAATATATGTAAATTACAGAAAAATAGAATCAAGACATTAACTGAACAGGAAATACTGAAAGTAAAACAGGGAACATGGTAAGAGTCCTGAATCATGAAGTACAATCTGAACATGAAGTATAACCTGAACATGAAATACAACAATGAATCTTGAAATACAACCTGAAATCTTGACATGTGCAATATTAAAATACATCTAGATTGTGATCGACTTGGGTAGATGCAAGGAACATGAAATGGTACGACTTTGGTTCCGCGTGCACGGTGCGGGACCCAAGCTATTCACATGAGTAGTAACAGGGTTTGATCACATATCTATAGTATTTTCCCTCCCAGATGTAAGTAATACATGAAACATGAAACCAGACAATATCGTGATACATCGTGTCAATCAAGGAGATTCAAGAATGAACATGCAAGACATAAGAAATAAACAAATCCGAGGAGTATACTTGCCTTGCTCCGGATGATCGAGAAAAGGTAGTAAGGTTGGAAATCCTCCTGTTATGAATTTACAAGTTTGATTAATAAACTGGCTAAATCTAGTTTGTTATCAACAAATCTAACCATGAACAAATTCTAATATAAGTCTTAGTTATAGGGGTTCCCTCTTCTTAGTCTTTCTATATAATATCATTAACAATAATTATTAGTAAACTAATTTACAACTTCTTAACTTTAACCAAGCCTTGAAATCATAGAAATTTATAAACTAACTATGCTAGTTGTATAGAACCAAATGGTTAACATATGGTTTCCCAAGGTTGATTAAGACTTGGACTCTCTAGGTTTGCACTTTCCTGACTGAACCATGCTATCCTCTTCATAGGTTTATGTACAATGATCTCTCACTAAGGTTTAATCAAAACATCCTAGTGATGTTAAACCATCTACTGGACATTCCCCTATCATGTTCAGTTGGGAACATGGCTTGAATTAACCTTAATACATTTCTAAATGATATCAGCCAAGCCTTAGTTCCAGGTCAGGCAGGACTGGTACACAGTCCTGTCCTAACACTTCTGCTAGGGGACTAGTATACCATAGTTCAGTCCTATACCCTGTCCAATGGGTTTTCAAAATCAGTCCCAAAATACATCAACTTGAATTTGAATGATACCACCATTCATTTCTTGATTTCTCAGCTATATATCAGTGGTATACAATCATCTTAGCTAAGGTTATAAGACTGATATACTCAGTCCTGCAACATCTTGGAACCAACTCGGGTTTGTATATAAATGCTAAAATACAATCCTATCTTATTGGGATATCAGTTCATACAAAAACCTATACACTAGTCCTACACTCTTCAATTATCAGTTCATACCATATTCTATGATTTCTTAGGTTCAAGAATGAATCTAACTGGGAACTCATGATTCAGTCCCCAATCCTAACACAGGTGCTACTGTTAACATATGATTGCAGCAGTAGCAGGATATTGTTCAAGTATCAGGACAATGTACAATAAAATCAGATATCATTCAATCTCTAATTAGTTAACAACTCAATAATATGTCAAATGCATAACAGTTGCTAAATCTCAGTCCCAGTTCAGGACTCAATCAGTCCATACTGATTTGAACCAGTTAATCCCACCCTAAAATGATTTTCCAGCTTCATTCCCAGGTAATCTCAGTCCTGATTTGATTCTCATTCCAGTCAACTGAAAATAATGTGTTACATTCAAAAGTAAGATACTCTGCTTCCCTATTAATCTGATACAATTATCATAACTAAAACTGATACATTCAATCATACTCAAACACTAGCAGCAATAAAAAGAACAACACCCAAACACTGATTTATAGGAATCGGTTCACCAGGCTTGTAAGAATCAATCACAACACGGGCACTTTATCACAGGGCCAACATCTTCCTAGTTTAGTTTATACATTCCTCAATCCCAGGTCAATATCCTAGTTCAATATCAGAGAATATCAACTAAAACAAATTAGGTTTCAAGTGGTCAGTCCTGAAACAGGACTAATATATCACAAGCTATCAGTTCAACATCAGTCCTCTACTGTTTCAAAGTGACTGAACCCACACCAATTTCCTGTTTGAACTGAACTTTGGTTACACTAAAATCAAGAAATAATTCAACTCAGTTCTCAGGAGTTTCAAACATTCCTGACAATACTCTTCTCAACTTGACTTCATTCTCAGCTAGAGTTTATAAAAGTTCTCCAAATATATAATCATATGCACTAGACATCCAAGAGTTAGAAAACAGATTAAAGACCACGGTATATAGATCATAATCCTTATTCAATTTCTTTTACCCCGCTAACAGTCTACAGAGCAAGGCTCAAATAATCTAAACTCAACATGATTCAAACCACAGCATTTCCCAACCATTCTAAAGAAAATCTAAATAAGGTTCAAAGAATTACCTGGAGGCGAGATCAACCTGTCGTAGCAACACTGCTACAAGACTCGGCACAGAACAATTGATATCCAACAAATCAGTCTCTGTTGAGGCAATTCAACAAGCATACTTCAGGTATAAACAGAGAATACCCTTGTTAGCTTAAAATGGAAATTTCTATACTCCAAGGAGACGATGAGAATCAAAATACTCACAAAATAATCTCGATAGAGGCAGCTTTAGATCAGCCAGACTTCACAATGCAACTAATCTTCTGGAATTCGAAACAGAGTAAAAATGAATCCAAGACAAAAGCCTACACCAGTATTCTTCACCAATTGATTCATGAAGGATTTATACTCACCAGATTTGTAAATCAGAGCACGAGAGGAGTGCTACTCGCTTGTCTTGATTGTGAAATCAGATCAACCTCTAGTTACTTGCTCTGATCGAAGAATTAGTTAACTGGTTGGATCTGGAAATTTAGATCTTTAGATCAAACCGATTCATCAAGTGGAGTTCCATAATACTCAAGATCAATTCGAGATCATCAAAGGACTTACTTAGATGCAGATCGCCTCCGTGTCCGGCTCGGTGGTCAGCGGATCACCACGTGCTTGCAGGAAGAAAGAAAGCTTCAACAGTTGTCTTCTTCGTTGAGCTTGCTAGGCATGGCCGATCAGAAATTCCTCAGGAACAATTCGTGGAAGAGAAAATTTGTTAGGAGTGAAGAAATTTCAGCTCAACAATGGTGAAGAGGAAAAAAAAAGAGATGATGCTGCTTATAAGGGTGGTTGAGCGTGGAGAGTAAGCAAACTTGAGCGAGAATTCGAAATCCTCTGCCAAACGGTTAGAAGAAGGATTGAAATCGTTGGTTGCTGTTTGAAAGAGTAAAATGAAGAATACTCTTCATTAAAAGAAAAGAACCCAACCTTAAATCATTCTCTAGAAATCAAGCCCATCTGAAGTTGGCCCAAGCCTTAAACACCAATATGATTTATTGGACAGAATTTAAAAGTAGGCTTTTAATGAGAAAGTCCAAAAAAATCAATACAATTATATAATCCAATATTTCTATCATTAAACAAATAAAAGTTTTATTTAAACTTATTTACATAATAATAAATTTTTTTAGAATTTTTAGAAAACTGGGGTTACAAATCTCCCCCCTTGAAAAATTTCGTCCTCGAAATTCAGAAATATTATGAAACTGATTCACAAAACACCACAAAATTTTTATTGAAAAAGGAATTTCCAAAATGCTAAATACAATCAAGTAAACAATCTAGGATAGCGCTCTCGCATCTCATCCTCACGCTCCCATGTGGACTCTTCCGGAGAGTGGTGTCTCCACATGACACGAACAAGTGGAATAGTCTTGTTCCGCAGGCGCTTCTTCCTCCAATCAAGATTCTCCACTGGCTGCTCCTCGTAGGTCAAGCTAGGACCCACCTCTAACTCCGAGTAGTCCACTACATGACTCGGGTCTGGAATTGTTACCCCCAGTTTTCAGAAACAGGGGTATTTTTGTCATTTTATATTTTTGAATATTTTTAAAATTTATTTTATTATTTATGATATTATTTTGGGGTTGAAATTTATTTTATTATTTATGATATTATTTTGGGGTTATTTGAGTCGGGTTCGAATTTCAACTCAATCCGACTTGAAACGGGGATCTGGGGGTAGTTTGACTCTAGTGGGACCCACACACTAGTTAGGCATGGACCACATGATATTAATTTTAGTCCACATGATAGAAATATTTTAGTTAGAGGTTAGACTAATTATTATGGATAAGGTTAGTGTGATTAGAGACTTTAGAATGACTAATTTAGCCCCAACCAATTAGCCATTTTCTAATACTCATAGAATAGGTTAGTGGGGGCATTTTGGACCTTACCATAATAGGACAAATAGCTCCATATGGCCAGCCACTTTGGGAGAGGATAGGCTCAAGTTCATTTCATTATTCTCATCCACACTCTCTCTCTTGTTCTTCCCCAAATTCCTAGAGAGCAATCCCTAGCAATTTCTCCACCAAATCCTTCCATTTCGCCACCAAATCTTCTTCTTTCCTTCTCCATTCTATCCAAGGAGGAAGCTACCCAAGTTTGGGAGGATTCGGAGCTCGTTCGTGTCCTTTTGGAATCTCTACGTGTCGGTGTCGCTCCGGGAAGACTTTTCTTCGATTCGATCTACCGGGAGGTATAAATCCCTTCTTCTTTTCATTTCCTCATGCATATAGGTCTATTTTGAACCCATAGGAATGACCCCCATGGTTGTATCTCCATTTGTGTCCATTTCGTGTCCATTTGGAGGTATGTCTTTTGTGTTATGGTTGTGTCCATATGGAAAAACCCCAAATTTGGACACACTATGTGTTGTTGTTATGTATGAATGAATTATTACATATTTAATCTCATATTTTTGTATTGGAGATGTGTTCTATAGTGTCTCATATATATATATATATATATATATATATATATATATATATATATATTAGAAAAAAAAAAAAAAAATATATATATATATATATATATTAGTGTAGAGAGTGAGTTCTTGATATATTATGTTATATACTTGTGTTCTTTTGTCTCAAACTACCCAAATCCGTCATGATTTTTATTCACGTTTTTAATTTCAGCCCTAACTTAGAAATGTCATAACTTCTGGCTCAAAGCTCGGTTTAATCTCCCGTTTTTTTAAAAGAAACATATTGAAGTTAGCTTTCCAAAAACATATATTAATAGGCCTAATTCTTTCTGTAACTTTCTGGAGAATTATTTGAGTGTCAGCTGTACGAAAGACAAACGCGTTCTCGGTGTTTTCGCGATTCCGGGAGTTTTCGGAAATGAAAACACGATCCGTTTGAAGTTTCGGAAATCTAACACATAGATCTATAACATACTTTAATCCTAGATTTTAATTCATACTGAGATGGTACAGTATTGATTATTAGTAGGAGTTACTATTCGGCATATGCATTTTGTGCACCCTTGTGTGTAATATAATGTTCTATTTGATTTTAACCCATGTTAATGTATATACATTATGTAATTAAATAAAAAATGCAAGCATGAGTAAATGTTTAAATAAATGATGTATGAGGTGTAAGTATCCTATCTAATGTAAGCATGTATAAGTATGGCTTGTAATGAATATGTAGGTTCCATAGTATGTAATGTATGGTGCATATAGTAGTGCAAGAGAATAAATGAATGATGAATGAATGCAAGCATGAATGCAATATAATAATAGATGAAATGTATGCAATATACAAGTTAATGAGATGTAATGTTCTATGTTAACACAAATCCTATATTACCTCATGTACCCCTTACACTATGTAGACACTATCACATTTGACACTTTATTCACTTACACTTTGACACTCTTTGATATGTATATACTATGTATGTCCATTTAACCCTCACTTGTCCCTTTACCATGTTCACATACACACACATAGCTTCTTAAACAAGTATTTATGAATACAGTTAACTTAGCTATGTATGTATATTATATATATGTTAGCATATTGTGTTGTAATATATAAGTTTATATAACCATTTGAAATGCCATGATTATAGACCTAATGTTGAATACTAATATATGCATGTGTATATATGTGTAGACATATATAGTTTAAAGTAATAGATTACCTAGTGTATATCCAATATGAATTCTTGCCTATTTGAGTATTGAATAATTGCATGCTATATAGAGTTGGGTGTATGTTGGCTTGTATAGCCTTGTATTGATGTGTGCTTGCTAGGATAGTCTTGGTTAGGCCTAGTAAGACTTGCTGGGTTAGGACATGACCTAGTTTGACCTAGTTTGACTAGTGCAGTTGACCAGAGTTGACCAAGGGTTGACTTTGGCCTAGTTTGACCTAGATTCATGTAGAATGCATTGTAGTGCTTTATATTACCCTTCTGGATATGTTGTGACTTGTGCTGTTCTAATTAGGAGCCAGACACCTCTCCTCGGACAGTATCTTTACCTTGGACATTCAGATATCAGGCGAGCACATTCTCTGATCATTTTATATCCTGCTTAGAATTATATTCCTGCTTTAGATTACTATACTTGATGCTGTCACGACATTATCACGGATTAGTACTATACGGATCTCTTTATGCGATGTTATCCCCCTCGGGAGCATCGGGTACATTATGTCATGTGCGTTTCACTTTCATCATGTACTCCTGTGCTTTCACCATACATGTACACTCTTGTGAATCTTGTACTCTCATGTTCACAGAGCCTTCATGTATACTATCATGTGCACCCTTTTAAGGGCCCCATGTGATATCATGTACAATAACATAACCTACTTAGATCCTTGTGTACTGATTGGGGAAAACGGGGGAGGGCTAGTAGTCATGTGAACAATTCTTTAGTAGTGTAGATCATGTACAACTCTTTAGTGTAGATCATGTACAAATCTGTTTCGTTCACATGTGCTATCCTGTACTCTACATCACTAGCCACTGTTAGTTCTCTATTTATAGTAGATATTTCTATTACTGTTCTCTCTCTGTTTACATACTGTATTTCTTCAGATCTTGTATCTTACTTTACTGCATGATTATATTTTCTAACCTGCTATGAACTGTTGAGATGTAATGTGCTCGCTCCTATCCTGACTGGACCTGTTGATAAATTTTGCAGATAGCCTGGGATTGCCTGCTAGCCTAGAGGAGACACAGTAGAGGTTGTTTAGATAGTTATTTCATTTTGTCTGGAGTTGTATTTACTTGTGGATTACTATATTTGAGTTTTGAGATGTATTTCTGGGATTATGTATCTTAGACACTTAGACTTCTATCTCCTGTATCTCTTTTGGATTTCATGTTTATCTATCTTTATCATTCTACCTTAGATTGTGATTGAGTTGTACCTCTGTGTTGGCCTCCTTATGGAGAGTATTCATATTATGCTAGTTATAGTTCATGACCTAGAACAGCGTTCTACCGCCGACACTGCAGCGTAGGCTGGGCGTTGTTACGTACTCGTACCCTCACGGTGGGTGCGAGTCGTGACAGGAATGTAGCGTCGAAGCTGGGACACGTGGAAGACATCGTGTACCCCCTCCAAGCTAGCTGGAAGCTGTAGCACCCAGTTTCCCAAATGAGGATAATTTTGAAATTTCGTGTTTATAATTATTTTAATAATGATATTTAATTCATGATATGATTTTTGGTGATTTTAAATCATTTTAAAATTATTTAAATCAATGACTTGTAGTTTTAACGTTTTGCTAGTGAAACCCTAGAGACTGTTTGACCTAGAGCCTAACCATGTGATTATGATATTTTAATGTCATTTTTTGCCTAAAGATATTTTTGCATTTGACCTCTTCGAATTATTTTGATATTATTTTATTATTTATGATATTGTTTTGGGGTTATTTGAGTCGGGTTCGAATTTTAACTCAATCCGACTTGAAACGGGGACCCGTGGTAGTTTGACTCTAGTGGGACCCACACGCTAGTTAGGCATGGCCCACATTATATTAATTTTAGTCCACATGATAGAAATATTTTAGTTAGAGGTTAGACTAATTATTATGGATAAGGTTAGTGTGATTAGAGACTTTAGAATGACTAATTTAGCCCCAACCAATTAGTCCTTTTCTAATACTCATAGAATAGGTTAGTGGGGGCATTTTGGACCTTACCATAATAGGACAAATAGCCCCATATGGCCAGCCACTTTAGGAGAGGATAGGCTCAAGTTCATTTCATTATTCTCATCCACACCCTCTCTCTTGTTCTTCCCCAAATTCCTAGAGAGCAATCCCTAGCAATTTCTCCACCAAATCTTTCCATTTCGCCACCAAATCTTCTTATTTCCTTCTCCATTCTAGCCAAGGAGGAAGCTACCCAAGTTTGGGAGGATTCGGAGCTCGTTCGTGTCCTTTTTGAATCTCTATGTGTCGGTGTCGCTCCGGGAAGACTTTTCTTCGATTCGATCTACCGGGAGGTATAAATCCCTTCTCCTTTTCATTTCCTCATGCATATAGGTCTATTTTGAACCCATAGGAATGACCCCCATGGTTGTATCTCTATTTGTGTCCATTTCGTGTCCATTTGGAGGTCATAGGAGTGTCCTTTGTGTTGTGGTTGTGTCCATGTGGGAAAATCCCAAATTTGGACACACTATGTGTTGTTGTTATGTATGAATGAATTATTACATGTTTAATCTCATATTTTTGTATTGGAGATGTGTTCTATAGTGTCTCATATATATATATATCAGTGTAGAGAGTGAGTTCTTGATATATTATGTTATATACTTGTGTTCTTTTGTCTCAAACTACCCAAATCCGTCATGATCTTTATCCACGTTTTTAATTTCAGCCCTAACTTAGAAATGTCATAACTTCTAGCTCAAAGCTCGGTTTAATCTTCCGTTTTTTTTAAAAGAAGCGTATTGAAGTTAGCTTTCCAAAAACATGTACTAATAGGCCTATTTCTTTATGTAACTTTCTGGAGAATTACTTGAGTGTCAGCTGTACGAAAGATAAACGCGTTCTCGGTATTTTTGCGATTCCGGGAGTTTCAGGAAACGAAAATGCGATCCGTTTGAAGTTTCGGAAAGCTAACACATAGATCTATAACATACTTTAATCCTAGATTTTAATTCATGCTGAGATGGTGTCACGACCCGCACCCTGATTAGGGACACAAGAACGTGGGTACGTCCAGCCTACGCCGCAGTGTCGGCGGTAGAACGCTGTATAGGTCATCT
This sequence comes from Iris pallida, assembly GCA_029216955.1. NCBI lineage: Eukaryota > Viridiplantae > Streptophyta > Magnoliopsida > Asparagales > Iridaceae > Iris > Iris pallida. The sequence goes on along the minus strand of JANAVB010010198.1, from coordinate 19,686,382 downwards.
ATAACATCTAACATCTAACAAGATATATAAACATGTCATCTCCGCATGGAGGTATAACATAACATCTCAACTCTATATCTCAATCACAAGTCTAGGAAAGATAGAGCACGATATGGAATCAGATAAAAGAAAGAAACTGAAATATAAATAGAGTTATCACACTACACAAAGTAGATGTCCAACACAAATAAGTACAAAACCTGAAATATAACTAAGTCACAACTAACAATCGGAACAATCCGATACAAAATGAAAACTATAAACACTAGACTAGACTAGGCACCCTCTACTGAGCTAGATGCTCCTCAGGCTCCTGAAGGTCACCCTCATGTGTCCCATAGAAGGTAGGACAGTCACCATCATCATCTGTAATATTTTCAACAGGTCCATTCAGGACAGGAACGAGCACAATACATCTCACGTAGTTCATATCATGTTGGGAAATGTAAAGCATGCATAGAGTAAGATACATGGACTGTAAAGAATATATGTAAAAACGAGAGAGATTTGATAACTGGAAATATCTATATATATGATAAGTAAGAACTGTAGGTAACCTGTGATTTAGAGCATGATATGGTTATATAAACGAGTTTAGGACATATACAAGATTTCACAAGATTTCACAAGATTTGTACAAGATGGGATTTTGATCACATAACCATTTCCTACTCACCCTTCCCAATCAATACACAAGGATCCAGTCAAGTTACGTTACCTTATACAAGAGGTTTTTATCATGTTTGCTCACGTGATCATGAGAGTACAAGATTGCACAAGAGTATACATGAAAGCGGCGTACATGAAATACAAGATGTTCATGAAAAGCACATGACAACTGTATCTGATGCACCCCGAGGGAGATAACATCGCATGACAAGATCCATATAGTACCAATCCGTGATAATGACGTGACAGCATCATGTAAGGTATTCTAGGGCAAGAATATAAATCCTAACAAGTATGAAAAGATCAGAGAATGTACTCGCCTGTCACCCTGTATGACTGATATAAATAGATGTCCGAACTGGTGTCACAGAGTCCTATTTAGAGTAAAACAGGTCACAATATATCCACAATGGTAAAAATAGAGTATACAATGCATACTACATGATTCTAGGTCAATTTGGTCAAAAGTCAACTCTTGGTCAACTCTAACAGTCAAACTAGGTCAACTTAAGTCATACTAGGTCATAAGGAGTCAACTAAGTCAAACAAGTTTTAGGCAAGTCAAGGTTAGTCAAATCTAGGTCAAACTTAGACTAACTAAGGTTTTGGTCAACATAGACTAGTCACAAGGTCATTAGGTTAAGGGTCAACCATTAACAATCTAAGTCAACTCTATAGGGCTAACCCAAATCACGACACAACTCCTAATTATCCTACTTAACCCCATGCATATCTTCATCTATATAGGATTACCCTCATAATCTATATGGTTAACCTAATCATCTAGTTAGGGTTTAGTCAAATCTTAGTCATCAAGTCCTTTAAAGTCCATCCAAGTCAATTCTAGGTCAAGGTTGACCTATAGTTGACTTTGGTCAACAATGGTCAACAAGGGTCAACTATCTAGTCAAACTAGGTCTACTAAGCCTATTGGTCAATTCTAACTTGCTACTAACCATAAGCTAGTGTAACTAGATACCATGTATAGATATCTCATATAGGTGTCTATAGCCATACATCTATACAATATATATCTAATACCATATAGTCTCACCTATATATAATACCATAATCTATATATATATATATACCCATTATATAACATATATATATACTCTCATATATATACCAACTATATATAGATAACCAAATATATATATATATATATATATATATATATATATATATATATATATATATATATATATATATATATATATATATATAATACATATATATATACATATATAGATAGCTAACATATATACACATATATAACATACATATATATATATATATATATATATATATATATATATATATATATATATATATATATATATATATATATAATACCCTATATATATAACATATATATATATATAATACCCTATATATATATATAACATATATATATATACCATATATAACATATATACATATATAGATAGAGAGAGAGAGGAATAAGAGAGAGATGTGAGTGAGAGAGATAGAGAGTGAACAAGAGAGAGAGAGAGATAGATGTGGGTGTGTGTGTGTCACTGTGTACACAGAACAGGGGGGCTGTCAATTCTCAGAAAACTGAGAATTGGCAAACAACACACACACACATTACCTATCTATATACACACACCTATACATACTACATATACACATATATACACTCACATACACATACTCATATACCCACACACTTATATACATATATACATACATATACAGTGTATATACAGGAAAATACACATTTATATATACATAAAAATCGATCCAAAATCCATTTTCAAAATCTGGGAAATACTGGAACTATTAAAACTGATACACAGTCAGGATATTGGGAGAAAACCCAAACCCGAGTCCAAAACGACCTAAGGCCCAAAACCCTAGGTTGGTAAACGTGTCCCCTAGTGTCCCCTAGTGTCTAGGGTGCCTGAGTGTCCATCTTGACATGACACGACGTGTCCAAGACGAGAAAACCCAAATCGGGTAACACAGACACAGTGAATTGTCACCGCGTCGTACACGCGTGCACTTAGCTCTAGGACACGACACACGTGTCTAGGAGTCTCGTGCTCGTGTCCCTAGGTTCGCCTAGGGTTGGTCTAGGGTTAGGATAGCCTGTCTCGTGTCCACGTGTCACCAGGACACTACACGAGACGCGTATCAGTCGAGAAAACTCGACTGATACACACTGTGCAGCACAGTGTGGTGCGGTGGGTTCGACGCCTCGTGGACACGACACACACCACGTGGGGCCACGTGGTCATGCCCATGTGTAGCCCATATGTTGGGCTACACACTCGTGTCACCACGAGGTGTCCACGACGTGTCCAGAGTCGACACGACTCACGTGTTAGTGAGGAAAAACGTGTTCGTGCAGTGCAGTGTGTGGTCAGTGTGTGTCGAATTTCTCACTCGACACGACACGACTTGACACGAAACTTTAGGGATGTCTTGTCAGACATTGCCCCTAGGTTTGTGTCAAGTTTCACGTGTCCACGTGTCCAGGTGAAGAAGAAAAGGGGGTCGAGTAGCAGGACACTATACGTGTGCTGTGCGCAGCGTGTCCGTGTCGATTTTCGATACGAAAATGACACAGGGTCGTGCTCAGTGTTAGGGTTCTATGATCTACACCTATAGGACTAGAAGATTGATCAATTAGTTTTTGAAAATATTAACAGTTAATTTACAGTGGCAAATCATCAAACACTTGAATAATAACCCAGATACGTGTCCGATACGGACACCAAACCCAATCTATTTTCTACCAAACTTAGCCTACAGGTCCCTGGTACCTAGATGCATGCAACCATGAAGAAAAAACGCAATATTAATAGGTTTTAGGGCATGTTACCTATTGAGTGAAAACTTAATAAAAAACCAAGGTAGGGGGGTGTCCTCTTCAATTGATGATGCCCAAAATGCTATGCAACCCTGCTAGCTAGCTCCCCTTAGCACCCTCAATGTTGTAGGGTCCCAATGCAAAAGACTTGGGTGAATTTAGAGCTAATTTGAAGAAGTTATGAAGGTTTGATGGAAGGGGATTTTCTAGGTTTTAAAACATGTAATTTTTTGTATTGGAATGAATGGATGGGGTTATATAGGAAGGGGCATGCTAGGGTTCACAATGTGTGGCCATGATTCTAACTTAGCTATTAAGTCTAGATCAAAGGCTTACATGCAAAGTAGGTTTCCTTTAGAAATATCTATGTAAAATATCTATTATGCAAATATCTAGATATTTATACTACTTTAACCAATGACTAATATCTATCCTCAAGCTTCTTGTTTAGTAGCTAACCTCTAGGTTAGGGTAAACTAGGTTGGGGACTAACATGGTACTTAACAATAATTAAAATAATATTAAAATCACATAATTCAAATAATTTCAATAAATCCTAGAAAATTACCAAAATATCCTTTAGGCTAAAAAAGCCCTAATTTGATGTTCTAAGCCTATGGCTAGGCTCACATGGTCATGGCAACTTCTAGGTTAAGGAAAACTAGGGTTTACACTAAGGTTTTGCTAGTAAGTCACAAAGTCATAAGTCATGACTTAGAAAATGGTTTTAATTACACTAATAATCACCAAAAATCATATCATGACTAAAATACTATTAATTAATAATAAAAATAATAAATTTTCAAAAATACCCCAATTTTAGAAAACTGGGTGCTACAAGTCTACCCTCCTTAGAAAATTTCGTCCTCGAAATTAGAATGGTCATACTCCTTCTAGGTCAAACACCCCAACAATCACAGTCTCAAACACACAGTCCGATAATCATATGCGTCTGTCCGAAATCATGATATTCAGAATCTTCGTCATGCTAGTGAGCAAGGCTACGATATTCACAGAGTCCTCGACTAAGGTACATACCACTAGAATCATGGTATTTAAAATTTTTGCATTGTCGCATGCCTGGCCGCAAAAACCTTAAATTCCTACATTCGAGAAATACGTCCAAAATTCGACTATATGTCCTCACTATGCCAGCTAACATGACTATAGAAGACTCTAGATCCCATGATCGAGACGACCTAGCCCATACGACTTATCTCAGAAGAAAAATAATTCACAATGAAATATCCGAACAAAATTTATCAACTATAAGGAACAGATAGAATCAAAATTCTAAGACAGTTATAAGGAGGCAAATGCAAAAATTGAATCGAAAAGGTTGGAACCTGCAATCAGCTCTCCCTCTGTCTGTGCATCATCGACTGCCATGGCGAAAGCTCGCCCCGGCTGGCCTCCCTTGGCCTGCTGCTGATGCTGGACGAACCTCTGCTGCTGAGTCTGCAACGGTGGTCCCGTCTGCTGCCCTGTCGGAGCCCTAGCTCCTGTTGCTGCCTAAACCAATCGTGCCAAGCTCTTGGGACACTCCTTCAACTGATGCTCTACTGAACCACAAAGCAAACACAGGCTCTGCCACTTCCTGCAGTCGTCCTATCCGTGACCTTGCTTCTTACAGAAGTTACATGTAGGGTGCTGTTGTTGCCTGGGTACCTGCTGGTGAAGTATATGTCCCTGGCCCTGAAACGGCTGCTGAACTGGCCTCTGCTGTATGTGAGGGCGCTTGGCTGGCCCTGCACTAGAACTAGCCCCTAAGGTATCACTACCCCTCTTCGGCTTGAGGTCGAAGTCCTCCTCTGCAATCTGTGCGTCCATCAATATCTGATCGAACGTCGCATCACGGCGTCCCGAGGTGCGGGTGCGCACAGCATGAATAAGTCCCCTGCGGAACTTACGAGCCTTCTGCCCCTCATCCTGGATCATATCGGGAGCGAACCTGCTAAGGCGGAAGAACTCAGCTGCATACTCGTCCACCGACGAGTTCCCCTGTACTAAACCCACGAATTGGCCCTCCAATGCTGTAAGAGCCACATCCGGGAAGAACTTCTCCTTGAAGAGCCTCCGAAAGTTCTCCCAAGTCAGCCCTCTCACCGACACACGAGGATCCGTGCGATACCATGTCAGCACAATATCGAAGAATCGGCTGGCTGCGGCCGAAACCCAAAGTGCTCTAGGAAGCTCTGCCAGCTCCATGCTCCGCTGCACATCCTCTAGCCAATAATCTGTATAGAGGATGCCCTCCGTGCCGGTGAAGTCCCTGGAGCTCATCTTCCTGAAGTCTAATACTGTCCCCGGCCTAGACTACTGCTGGTACGGCTGCTGGCCAGTAGGGCCCTGCATCGTACCCGGTACCACTCTCTCTACTGCTGCCAGGGCAAGCTGATGCGAGTTCTCCATACTCTGCCTCAGCATCTCGATCTGTCGGTGTGACGCCTCCGACTGGCGCTGCGATGCCTCTGCCTGGGCCCGCTGTGTCTTCATCATCTGCTGAAGGAAAAGGAACATATGATGCGTATCCGTCGGTACCGGTGGTGGTGGCGGCAGTATCTCTGGAAGAACGGCCGTAACCCTCTGGGGTGGAGGTGGTAGACCTCCCTGTACAACTGCCTGGGTCTCCAGAATAGTAGAATCACTGGGGGCAGTCTCGTGAACCTCCTCCTCTGCCTGATCAGATCTCTCAGGCAAATTACTCGATCCAGTGGCCTGCGGGTGCGTCTTCGTCATCCTGGAGACGAATTGAAACAAAGAGGTCAATATGGCACATGAGTAGATTTATCAAGGAAGGACAGTTAAATTAATACAAGGGAAGTAATCATGATAATCAAAAGATCGGAAATTTCCTAGATGTGATTGAGAAACTCCTATCATGTCCTAGGTCCTACGTCCTAATTGTAGGCTCGTAATTAGTACTCTAAGTCGAGCACTATTACGAGATCGTACTAATTGCGACACAGACCTGCATGGGCCACCACAAAAATGTGTCACGACCTGCACCCTGATTAGGGGCACGAGAACGTGGGTACGTCCAGCCTACGCCGCAGTGTCGGCGGTAGAACGCTGTATAGGTCATCTATAACATCTAACATCTAACAAGATATATAAACCTGTCATCTCCGCACGGAGGTATAACATAACATCTCAACTCTATATCTCAATCACAAGTCTAGGAAAGATAGAGCACGATATGGAATCAGATAAAAGAAAGAAACTGAAATATAAATAGAGTTATCACACTACACAAAGTAGATGTCCAACACAAATAAGTACAAAACCTGAAATATAACTAAGTCACAACTAACAATCGGAACAATCCGATACAAAATGAAAACTATAAACACTAGACTAGACTAGGCACCCTCTACTGAGCTAGATGCTCCTCAGGCTCCTGAAGGTCACCCTCATGTGTCCCATAGAAGGTAGGACAGTCACCATCATCATCTGTAATATTTTTAACAGGTCCAGTCAGGACAGGAACGAGCACAATACATCTCACGCAATTCATATCATGTTGGGAAATGTAAAGCATGCATAGAGTAAGATACATGGACTGTAAAGAATATATGTAAAAACGAAAGAGATTTGATAATTGGAAATATCTATATATATAATAAGTAAGAACTGTAGGTAACCTGTGATTTAGAGCATGATATGGTTATATAAACGGGTTTAGGACATATGCAAGATTTCACAAGATTTCACAAGATTTGTACAAGATAGGATTTTGATCACATAACCATTTTCTACTCACCCTCCCCAATCAATACACAAGGATCCAGTCAAGTTACGTTACCTTATACAAGAGGTTTTTATCATGTTTGCTCACGTGATCATGAGAGTACAAGATTGCACAAGAGTATACATGAAAGCGGCGTACATGAAATACAAGATGTTCGTGAAAAGCACATGACAACTATATCTGATGCACCCCGAGGAAGATAACATCGCATGACAAGATCCATATAGTACCAATCCGTGATAATGACGTGACAGCATCATGTAGGGTATTCTAGAGCAAGAATATAAATCCTAACAAGTATAAAAAGATCAGAGAATGTACTCGCCTGTCACCCTATATGACTGATATGAATAGATGTCCGAACTGGTGTCACAGAGTCCTATTTAGAGTAAAACAGGACACAATATATCCACAATGGTAAAAATAGAGTATACAATGCATACTACATGATTCTAAGTCAATTTGGTCAAAAGTCAACTCTTGGTCAACTCTAACAGTCAAACTAGGTCAACTTAAGTCATACTAGGTCATAAGGAGTCAACTAAGTCAAACAAGTTTTAAGCAAGTCAAGGTTAGTCAAATCTAGGTCAAACTTAGACTAACTAAGGTTTTGGCCAACATAGACTAGTCACAAGGTCATTAGGTTAAGGGTCAACCATTAACAATCTAAGTCAACTCTATAGGGCTAACCCAAATTACGACACAACTCCTAATTATCCCACTTAACCCCATGCATATCTTCATCTAAATAGGATTATCCTCATAATCTATATGGTTAACCTAATAATCTAGTTAGGGTTTAGTCAAATCTTAGTCATCAAGTCCTTTAAAGTCCATCCAAGTCAATTCTAGGTCAAGGTTGACCTATAGTTGACTTTGGTCAACAATGGTCAACAAGGGTCAACTATCTAGTCAAACTAGGTCTACTAAGCCTATTGGTCAATTCTAACTTGCTACTAACCATAGGCTAGTGTAACTAGATACCATGTATAGATATCTCATATAGGTGTCTATAGCCATACATCTATACAATATATATCTAATACCATATAGTCTCACCTATATATAATACCATAATCTATATATATATATACCCATTATATAACATATATATATACTCTCATATATATACCAACGATATATAGATGACCAAATATATATATATAATACATATATATATATACATATATAGATAGCTAACATATATACACATATATAACATACATTTTTTTTTACATATATAACATACATATATATATATATATAATACCCTATATATATATATAACATATATATATATATATATAATACCCTATATATATATATATATAACATATATATATATACCATATATAACATATATACATATATAGATAGAGAGAGAGAGGAATGAGAGAGAGATGTGAGTGAGAGAGATAGAGAGTGAACAAGAGAGAGAGAGATAGATGTGGGTGTGTGTGTGTCACTGTGTACACAGAACAGGGGAGGGGCAGTCAATTCTCAGAAAACTGAGAATTGGCAAACAACACACACACACATTACCTATCTGTATACACACACCTATACATACTACATATACACGTATATACACTCACATACACATACTCATATACCCACACACTTATATACATATATACATACATATACAGTATATATACAGGAAAATACACATTTATATATACATAAAAATCGATCCAAAATCCATTTTCAAAATCTGGGAAATACTGGAACTATTAAAACTGATACACAGTCAGGATATTGGGAGAAAACCCAAACCCGAGTCCAAAACGACCTAAGGCCCAAAATCCTAGGTTGGTAAACGTGTCCCCCAGTGTCCCCTAGTGTCTAGGGTGCCTGAGTGTCCATCTTGACACGACACGACGTGTCCAAGACGAGAAAACCCAAATCGGGTAACACAGACACAGTGAATTGTCACCGCATCGTGCACGTATGCACTTAGCTCTAGGACACGACACGCGTGTCTAGGAGTCTCGTGCTCGTGTCCCTAGGTTCGCCTAGGGTTGGTCTAGGGTTAGGATAGCCTATCTCGTGTCCACGTGTCACCAGGACACTACACGAGACGCGTATCAGTCGAGAAAACTCGACTGATACACACTGTGCCGCACAGTGTGGTGCGGTGGGTTCGACGCCTCGTGGACACGACACACACCACGTGGGGCCACGTGGTCATGCCCACGTGTAGCCCATATGTTGGGCTATACACTCGTGTCACCACGAGGTGTCCACGACGTGTCCAGAGTCGACACGACTCACGTGTTAGTGAGGAAAAACGTGTTCGTGCAGTGCTGTGTGTGGTCAGTGCGTGTCGAATTTCTCACTCGACACGACACGACTTGACACGAAACTTTGGGGATGTCTTGTCAGACATTGCCCCTAGGTTTGTGTCAAGTTTCACGTGTCCACGTGTCCAGGTGAAGGAGAAAAGGGGTCGAGTAGCAGGACACTATGCGTGTGCTGTGCGCAGCGTGTCCGTGTCGATTTTCGATACGAAAATGACACAGGGTCGTGCTCAGTGTTAGGGTTCTATGATCTACACCTATAGGACTAGAAGATTGCTCAATTAGTTTTCGAAAATATTAACATTTAATTTACAGTGGCAAATCATCAAACACTTGAATAATAACCCAGATACGTGTCCGATACGGACACCAAACCCAATCTATTTCCTACCAAACTTAGCCTACAGGTCCCTGGTACCTGATGCATGCAACCATGAAGAGAAAACGCAATATTAATAGGTTTTAGGGCATGTTACCTATTGAGTGAAAACTCAATGAAAAACCAAGGTAGGGGGGTGTCCTCTTCAATTGATGATGCCCAAAATGCTATGCAACCCTGCTAGCTAGCTCCCCTTAGCACCCTCAATGTTGTAGGGTCCCAATGCAAAAGACTTGGGCGAATTTAGAGCTAATTTGAAGAAGTTATGAAGGTTTGATGGAAGGGGATTTTCTAGGTTTTAAAACATGTAATTTTTTGTATGGGAATGAATGGATGGGGTTATATAGGAAGGGGGCATGCTAGGGTTCACAATGTGTGGCCATGATTCTAACTTAGCTATTAAGTCTAGATCAAAGGCTTACATGCAAAGTAGGTTTCCTTTAGAAATATCTATGTAAAATATCTATTATGTAAATATCTAGATATTTATACTACTTTAACCAATGACTAATATCTATCCTCAAGCTTCTAGTTTAGTAGCTAACCTCTAGGTTAGGGTAAACTAGGTTGGGGACTAACATGGTACTTAACAATAATTAAAATAATATTAAAATCACATAATTCAAATAATTTCAATAAATCCTAGAAAATTACCAAAATACCCTTTAGGCTAAAAAAGCCGTAATTTGATGTTCTAAGCCTATGGCTAGGCTCACATGGTCATGGCAACTTCTAGGTTAAGGAAAACTATGGTTTACACTAAGGTTTTGCTAGTAAGTCACAAAGTCATAAGTCATGACTTAGAAAATGGTTTTAATTACACTAATAATCACCAAAAATTATATCATGACTAAAATACTATTAATTAATAATAAAAATAATAAATTTTCAAAAATATCCCAATTTCAGAAAACTGGGTGCTACAGATGGTACAGTATTGATTATTGGTAGGAGTTACTATTCGGCATATGCATTTTGTGCACCCTTATGTGTAATATAATGTTCTATTTGATTTTAACCCATGTTAATGTATATACATTATGTAATTAAATAGAGAATGCAAGCATGAGTAAATGGTTAAATAAATAATGTATGAGGTGTAAGTATCCTATCTAATGTAAGCATGTATAAGTATGCCTTGTAATGAATATGTAGGTTCCATAGTATGTAATGTATGGTGCATATAGTGGTGCAAGAGAATAAATGAATGATGAATGAATGCAAGCATGAATGTAATGTAATAATAGATGTAATGTATGCAATATACAAGTTAATGAGATGTAATATTCTATGTTAACACAAATCCTATATTACCTCATGTACCCCCTTACACTATGTTGACACTATCACACTTGACACATTGTTCACTTACACTTTGACACTCTTTGATATGTATACACTATGTATGCCCATTTAACCCTCACTTGCCCCTTTGCCATGTTTACATACACACACATAGCCTCTTAAATAAGTATTTATGAATATAGTTAACTTAGCAATGTATGTATATTATATATATGTTAGCATATTGTGTTGTAATATATAAGTTTATATAACCATTTGAAATGCCATGATTATAGACCTAATGTTGAATACCAATATATGCATGTGTATATATATGTAGACATATATAGCTTAAAGTAATAGATTATCTAGTGTATATCCAATATGAATTCTTGTCTATTTGAGTATTGAATAATTGTATGCTATATAGAGTCGGGTGTATGTTGGCTTGTATAGCCTTGTATTGATGTGTGCTTGCTAGGATAGTCTTGGTTAGGCCTAGTAAGACTTGCTGGGTTAGGACATGACCTAGTTTGACTAGTGCAGTTGACCAGAGTTGACCAAGGGTTGACTTTGGCCTAGTTTGACCTAGATTCATGTAGAATGCATTGTAGTGCTTTATATTACCCTTCTGGACATGTTGTGACTTGTGCTGTTCTAATTAGGAGCCAGACACCTCTCCTCGGACAGTATCTTTACCTTGGACATTCAGATATCAGGCGAGTACATTCTCTGATCATTTTATATCCTGCTTAGAATTATATTCCTGCTTTACATTACTATACTTGATGTTGTCACGACATTATCACGGATTAGTACTATACGGATCTCTTCATGCGATGTTATCCCCTCGAAAGCATCGGGTACATTGTGTCATGTGCGTTTCACTTTCATCATGTACTCCTGTGCTTTCACCATACATGTACACTCTTGTGAATCTTGTACTCTCATGTTCACAGAGCCTTCATGTATACTATCATGTGCACCCTTTTAAGGGCCCCATGTGATATCATGTACAATAACATAATCTGTTTAGATCCTTGTGTATTGATTGGGGAAACGGGAGAGTGCTAGTAGTCATATGAACAATTCCATAGTAGTGTAGATCATGTACAACTCTTTAGTGTAGATCATGTACAAATCTGTCCCGTTCACATGTGCTATCTTGTACTCTACATCACTAGCCACTGTTAGTTCTCTATTTATAGTAGATATTTCTATTACAGTTCTCTCTCCATGTTTACATACTATATTTCTTCAGATCCTGTATCTTACTTTACTGCATGATTATATTTTCTAACCTGCTATGATTTATTGAGATGTATTGTGCTCGCTCCTGTCCTGACTGGACCTGTTGATAAATTTTACAGATGGCCTGGGATTGCCTGCTAGCCTAGAGGAGACACAGTAGAGGTTATTTAGGTAGTTATTTTATTTTGTCTGGAGTTGTATTTACTTGTGGATTACTGTATCTGTATTTGAGTTTTGAGATGTATTTCTGGGTTTATGTATCTTAGACACTTAGAATTCTATCTCCTGTATCTCTTTTGGATTTCATGTTTTATCTATCCTTATCATGCTCTACCTTAGATGTGATTGAGTCTGTATCTGCTATGTTACCCCCATTCGGGGAGTATAAACTGCTTAGCATTATTTTGTTAAATGTTGTGACCTAGGACAGCGTTATATTGCCGACACTGCCGCGTAGGCTGGGCGTAGTTACGTTCTCGTACCCTAATAGTGGGTGCGGGTCATGACAAAAGTGCTAAAGGATATGCCACCTCGTCAATTCGTACCTTCACATCGAAAGGCCCGATGTACCTCGGACTGAGCTTCCCGTCTCTGCTGAACCGAATGACACTTCTGGTCGGCGAGATCTTCATGAACACTCCATCACCAACCGCAAACTCCAATGGTCGTCTGCTGCTGTCTGCCCAGTGCTTCTGCCGATCCTGTGCAACTCTGAGATGCTCCCTGATCAGCTTGATCTTCTCAGCTGAGTCTACCACCATCTCTGGCCCAAGCAAAGCTCTTTCACCAACGTCGTCCCAAGATAGAGGCGTGCGACATCTCCACCCATACAGTGCCTCGAACGGGATCATCTCGATGCTAGCCTGATAAATGTTGTTATAAGCAAACTCCACTAGATGCAAGTGATCCTCCCACGAACCGCCGAAGTCGAGTGCACAAACCAGTAGCATATCCTCCAGTGTCTGAATGGTCCTCTCGGACTGCCCGTCTGTCAGTGGATGATAGGCGGTGCTAAACTTCAACTGTGATCCCAAGCTCAGCTGTAGACTCCTCCAGAAATATGATATAAAGCGGCTATCCCTGTCTGAAATGATGCTAACTGGCACTCCATGAATCTGCACAATCTGCCGCATGTAGAGGTCTGCAAGCTTCTCGATCGATAGCCCAACCTTGAACGGAATAAAATGGACAGACTTCGTCAGTCTGTCCACGATCACCCAAATAGCGTCTTTGCCACTGGGCATACACGGTAATCCAGAGACGAAGTCCATGGTGATATGCTCTCACTTCCATTCCAGAATAGGTAAAGGCTGGAGTAGTCCTGCTGGTCTCTGGCGCTCCGCCTTGACTTGCAGGCACACAAGGCATCTGGAAACAAATCTGGCAACCTCTCTCTTCATCCCATACCACCAAACATACTCTCGCAGGTCCTTGTATATCTTGGTAGACCCAGGATGTATAGAATACTGCGACTGGTGGGCTTCCTACATCACCTCCTCCCGCAAATCCTTGGGCACACAAAACTGGGTTTCGTGCCTCAGGGATCCATCCTCTGCAATGGTGAAGTCGTCGAGCAATCCTGCCTCTGCCTGGCCTCTGAGACATCGGAGTCCCTCATCAAGAAACTGGGTCTTCTTGATCTTCTCTATCAGTCCTGACTGTATCTGCATGTGCATCAGCTGTCCTCCAACTCCTGGAAGAACAATCTCAATCCCAAGACTCTCAAGATCATCCAAAAGATGCCGGTCCATAGTGAGACCATAGCAACAGGATATCGACTGAGAGCATCTGCTACCACATTCGCCTTCCCAGGGTGGTACTGCAGATTGATGTCGAAATTCTTTATGAGTTCCAGCCATCTGCGCTGCCTCATATTCAGCTCTTTCTGAGTGAAAACATACTTCAGGCTTTTGTGGTTCGTGAAGATGTCCACTCGCTCTCCATACAAATAGTGCTTTTACAATTTTAAGGCAAATATGACTGCTGCAAGCTCCAAGTCATGTGTGGGGTAATTCTTCTCATGAGGCCTCAACCGTCTATAAGCATAAGCTATAACCTTCTTGTTCTGCTCAAGCACACATCCCAAGCCTTTTCCTGAAGCATCGCTGTAGATGACGAATCCTCCCGATCCCGATGGCAACGCTAGAACTGGCTCTGTCGTTAGTCTTCTCTTCAATTCTTCAAATGCTGACTGGCAGGCGTCGCTCCAGATGAACTCCTCGTCCTTCCGCGTAAGCTTCGTCATAGGCTCTGCTATCCTGGAAAAGTCCTTCACGATCTTTCTGTAGTATCCTGCTAGCCACAAAAAATTACGAATCTCTGCTACTGACTTGGGAGGTGTCCACGCTTCCACAGCTTCAATCTTCTTGGGATCCACAGAAATCCCCTCACCAGTCACCACATGTCCCAAAAACTCCACCCGGTCCAAGAAAAACTCACATTTAGAGAGTTTCCCGTACAGCTTCTTCTTCCGCAGTATCTCCAATACAATCCGCAGGTGCTCCACATGCTCCTCCTCGGTCTTCGAATATATCAGAATATCGTCAATGAAGACTACGACAAACTTGTCCAAATACTTGTGAAAAACCTTATTTATCAAGTTCATAAACACTGCTGGGGCATTGGTGAGTCCGATCGGCATCACCAGGAACTCATACTGGCTGTATCGGATGTTAAAGGCTGTCTTCGGAATATCCTGCTCCCGAACCTTCATCTGATGATACCCCGACCGAAGGTCAATCTTGGAAAAGACCATCGCCCCACTCAGCTGATCAAACAGCTCATCAATCCGCGACAACGGGTATCTATTCTAGATCGTGATATTGTTGAGTGCACGGTAATCGATGCACATCCTCACCGTCCCATCCTTCTTGGACACGAAGAGTACTGGTGCTCCCCAGGATGAAGCACTGGACCGAATAAAACCCTTGCCTTCCAACTCATCAATCTGGGCCTTCAACTCTGCACCTTCCTTCGGGTTGATCTTGTAACAATGCTAGGATTTCGACGCTGATCCGGGCACTAGGTCGATGTTGAACTCCACGTCTCGATCTGGCGGCAATCCTGGCAACTCCTCGGAAAATACGTTAAGATACTCTGCAATCAGCGGATGCGAAAACTCTTGGTCTTCTGCAACTGCTCTGAAATAGACTCCCTCGGGCCTCTCTGCAACTCGTCTGCTGATCTCGAACGGTGGAAGTCCTGGCGGGCTGAAAGTTACCTTTCCTTCATGGCAGTCTATTACGGCAAACTGCTCGCTCATCCAGTCGATGCCAAGGACTACATCGAATCTGGGCAAAGACATCACTAGAAGTCGAGCCCTAAGCTCCCGTCCAGCTATAGTGATAGGGCAATCCACCATCTCACTGACTGGCACAATTCCTCCTCCTGTCATAATCCGACAGTTCCTCCTAGTGGGCTTAGGTATGAAGCCGTGTCTATGCAGAAACTCATATGATACAAAGCTATGTGTGGCTCCAGAATCAAATAAGGCAATGGCAGGAAATGAATAAATGAAAACAGAACCTGAGATGACATCTGGAGCTGCCTCCTCCACTTCAACTGCGGCCATGACGTAAGCATGTCCCCGCTATGGTCCTCCCTTCTGCTGCTGGTGGTGCTGTGCCAACCTCTGCTACTGGGGTGGTAGAGCTTCTCCTCTCTGGAGTGCAGCAGGTAATGCTCTGGATGGTGCAGGCGGTGGTCCTCCAACTCCTCGGGGTCCTCCTGCTAGTCGAGCTGTAGCCTGAGCGCAGTCCCTCATCTGATGTGCATCTGATCCGTAAAAGAGACAAAGTCCAAACCTCTTGCGACAGATCTCTACGTGGTGTCCCGGCCGATGACAGTATGTGCAAGAGATCTCCTGCTGCCTCTGATGTTGAGCTGCTGGAACTCTAGCAGGACGGTGCTACACTGCTGCCTGTTGATGTGGCATCGCCCGAGTCTGCATCTGCACCCTCTTCGCCGGTGCCTGGTAACTGCTGTTGCCGACGTCCCTATCCCTCTTGGACCTCGGGTCCATCTCCTTCTCAACTGCCTGGACGATCTTAAGGATGCTAGAGTAGGTAGTCGCCTGGCTAATAGCTACTGCATGTCGCAACTCCCTGGTCAGACCCTTCTTGAATCTCCAGGCCCTGTCCTCTGGTGCTCTGACTAGGCTCTCTGCGAACCTGCTGAGCCTAGTAAAGTCGGAAGTGTACTCCACTACTGTCATCGTCCCCTGCTGCAAGGCCTCGAACTGCATGCGAAGCTCATCCCTCTCGATATCTAGAAAAAAAATTTCCTTGAACAGTGTCTTGAAATCTGTCCAAGAAACCTGCTGTGCTGCCAACTGGGGCTCCTCGCGGTACCAGGCTCTGGCAAGGTCGAACAGTCGCATGCTTGCCACCTCTACCTTCAGGTCGTTTGGAATCTGCACCATCATCAAGGTCCTCTTCGCATTCTCCAGCCATTTGTCTGCATAGACGATACCCTCATTGCCCCAAAAGTCCATCGTGCAGAGATTCTGGTATTTTTTGGCTGTCCCTGATCTCGGTGCTCGTGGTGCTGGTGCTACTGGTGCCGGTGCTGCTGTCTCTCGAGTCCTGAGTGCGTCGACGACGATCGCTCTGAACTGTGCTGCCTAGTGATTCTGGGCCTCCAGAAACTGCTGGAACATCGCCATCACCTAGGCGCCGTCAAACATCATCGTCGAAGGCAGCGGTGGAAAGATAGGAGGCGCGGCTGGAAGCTTATCTGCCAGAATATCTGATGCAACCTGCTGATCTGAACTGCCTGCGACTCCGAGCTGATCCGCGGTCTTCCTCGTAGTGACCATCCTGTAATAGAAAGAAAAGTTCGTTGATTGACAAACCCTAAAACCTAATAAACAATATTTTATAATATTAATGTACCTGAAAAACCTGATAAACCTGATATATTCTTATTTCCCGATTTTCCTATGCCGTGTTCAAGTTTTTTTTCTAGTGAAAAACCTGATAAACCTGATATACCCTGCATGGGCCACCACTAAAAACATGTCATGACCCACTCCCGAATAATCGGACACGAGTCGGACACGCCCAGCCTTTGTCGTTAGACACAACAAAATAAGCTGTACTAATCTAGAAAAACTAACCAGATATCAAGAGAAGTATAAAAACACAGCATCTATAAATGTATCCCAGAAAAGAAGTACAAGTCTAAGTATTTTATTACATTCCAGCAAATGAAAGTAAGTCTACTAGTCTCAATACAAGAAGATAATATAGAATACTAAGGTAACCTCTAGGCTTCTGCAGCCTCTAAGTCAAGAACAGCACCTGCTAGCTCTCCTGCATCAATTGGCTCCTCGCCATAGTACATGTCGCACAGAGCCTCCAACTCACCTGCAACATATCCTAGTCAGGAGCGGAGCTAAGTATATCCAAAGAATAAACATATACATCATGGTATGAACAAGAAATAGGAATACATGTAAAGTACAGGAAAAGAGAATCAAGACATGAACTGAACAGGAAATACTGAAAGTAAAACAGGGAACATGGTAAGAGTCCTGAATCATAAAATATAATATGAACATGAAGTATAACCTGAACATGAAATACAACCTGAACATGAAATACAACCATAAATCTTGAAATACAACCTGAAATCCTTACGTGTGTAATATTAAAATACATCTAGATTGTGATCGGCTTGGGTAGATGCAATGAACATGAAATGGTACGGCTTTGGTCCCGCGTGTACGGTGCTGGACCCAAGCTATTTACATGAGTAGTGACAGGGTTTAATCACATATCTATAGTATTTTCCCTCCCAGATGCAAGTAATACATGAAACATGAAACCAAACAATATCGTAATACATCGTGTCAATCAAGGAGATTCAAGAATGAACATGCAAGACATGAGAAATAAACAAATTCGAGGAGTATACTAGCCTTGCTCCGGGTGATCGAAAAAAGGTAGTAAGACTGGAAATCCTTCTGTTATGAATTTACAAGTTTGATTAATAAACTGGCTAAATCTAGTTTGTTATCAACAAATCTAACCATGATCAATTTCTAATATAAATCTTAGTTATAGGGGTTCCCTCTTCTTAGTATTTCTATAGAATATCATTAACAATAATTATTAGTAAACTAATTTACAACTTCCTACCTTTAACCAAGCCTTGAAATCATAGAAATTTATAAACTAACTATGCTAGTTGTATAGAACCAAATGGTTAACATATGGTTTCCCAAGGTTGATTAAGACTTGGACTCTCTAGGTTTTCACTTTCCTAACTGAACCATGCTATCCTCTTCATAGGTTTATGTACAATGATCTCTCACTAAGGTTTAATCAAAACATCCTAGTGATGCTAAACCATCTACTGGACATTCCCCTATCATGTTCAGTTGGGAACATGGCTTGAATTAACCTTAATACATTGCTAAATGATATCAGCCAAGCCTTAGTTCCAGGTCAGACAGGACCGGTACACAATCCAGTCCTAACACTTCTGCTAGGGGACTGGTATACCATAGTTCAGTCCTATACCCTGTCCAATGGGTTTTCAAAATCAGTCCCAAAATACATCAACTTGAATTTGACAGATACCACCATTCATTTCTTGATTTCTCAGCTATATATCAGTGGTATACAATCATCTTAGCTAAGGTTATAAGACTGATATACTCAGTCCGGCAATATCTTGGAACCAACTCAGGTTTGTATATAAATACTAAAATACAATCCTATCTTATTGGGATATCAGTTCATACAAAAACCAATACACCAGTCCTACACTCTTCAATTATCAGTTCAGACCATATTCTATGATTTCTCAGGTTCAAGAATGAATCTAACTGGGAACTCATGATTCAGTCCCCAGTCGTAACACAGGTGCTACTGTTAACATACGATTGCAGAAGTGGCAGGATATTGTTCAAGCATCAGGACAATGTACAATAAAATCAGATATCATTCAATCTCTAATCAGTTAACAACTCAATAATATGTCAAATGCATAACAGTTGCTAAATCTCAGTCCCAGTTCAGGACTCAATCAGTCCATACTGATTTGAACCAGTTAATCCAACCCTAAAATGATTTGCCAGCTTCATTCCCATGTAATCTCATTCCTGGTTTGATTCTCATTCCAGCCAACTGAAAATAATGTGTTACATTCAAAAGTAAGATACTCTGTTTTCCCATTAATCTGATGCAATAATCCTAACTAAAACTGATACATTCAATCATACTCAAATACCAGCAGCAATAAAAAGAACAACACCCAAGCACTGATTTATAGGAATCAGTTCACCAGGCTTGTAAGAATCAATCACAACCCGGACACTTTATCACAAGGCCAACATCTTCCTAGTTCAGTTTATACATTCCTCAATCCCAGTTTAATATCCCAGGTCAATATCCTAGTTCAATATCAGAGAATATCAACTAAAACAAATTAGGTTTCAAGTGGTCAGTCCTGAAACAGGACTGATATATCACAAGCTATCAGTTCAACATCAGTCCTCTACTGTTTCCAAGTGACTGAACCCACACCAATTCCCTGTTTGAATTGAACTTTGGTTACACTAAAATCAAGGAATAATTCAACTCAGTTCTCAGGAGTTTCAAACATTCCTGACAATGCTCTTCTCAACTTGACTTTATTCTCAGCTAGAGTTTATAAAAGTTCTCCAAATATATAATCATATGCACTAGACATCCAGGAGTTAGAAAACAGATTAAAGACCACGGTATATAGATCATAATCCTTATTCAACTTCTTCTACCCCGCTAACAGTCTACAGAACAAGGCTCAAATAATCTAAACTCATCATGATTCAAACCACAGCATTTCTCAACCATTCCAAAGAAAATCTAAATAAGGTTCAAAGAATTACCTGGAGGCGAGATCAACCTGTCGTAGCAACACTGCTACAAGACTCGGCACAGACCAATTGATATCCAACAAATCAGTCTCTGTTGAGGCAATTCAACAAGCATACTTCAGGTATAAATAGAGAATACCCTTGTTAGCTTAAAATGGAAATTCCTATACTCCAAGGAGACAATGAGAATCAAAATACTCACAAAATAATTCGATAGAGGCAACTTTAGATCAGCCAGACTTCACAAATGCAACTAATCTTCTGGAATTCGAAACAGAGTAAAAATGAATCCAAGACAAAAGCCTACACCAGTGTTCTTCACCAATTGATTCATGAAGGATTTGCACTCACCAGATTTGTAAATCAGAGCACGAGAGGAGTGCTACTCGCTTGTATTGATTGTGAAATCAGATCAACCTCTAGTTAATTGCTCTGGTCGAAGAATTAGTTAACTGGTTGGATCTGGAAATTTAGATCTATAGATCAAACCGATTCATCAAGAGGAGTTCCATAATACTCAAGATCAATTCGAGATCATCAAAGGACTTACTGAGATGCAAATCGCCTCCGTGTCCGGCTCGGTGGTCAGCGGATCACCACGTGCTTGCAGGAAGAAAGAAGGCTTCAGCAGTTGTCTTCTTCGTTGAGCTTGCTTGCCATGGCCGATCAGAAATTCCTCAGGAACAATTCGTGGAAGAGAAAATTTGTGAAGAGTGAAGAAATTTTAGCTCAACAATGGTGAAGAGGAAAAGAAAAGAGATGATGCTGCTTATAAGGGTGGTTGAGCGTGGAGAGTAAGCAAACTTGGGCGGGAATTCGAAATCCTCTGCCAAACGGTTAGAAGAAGGATTGAAATCGTTGGTTGTTGTTTGAAAGAGTAAAATGAAGAATACTCTTCATTAAAAGAAAAGAACCCATCCTTAAATCATTCTCTAAAAATCAAGCCCATCTGAAGTTGGCCCAAGCCTTAAACACCAATATGATTTATTTGACAGAATTTAAAAGTAGGCTTTTAATGAGAAAGTCCAAAAAAAATCAATACAATTATATAATCCAATATTTCTATAATTAAACAAATAAAAGTTTTATTTAAACTTATTTACGTAATAATAATAAAAAATTAGAATTTTTAGAAAATTGGGGTTACAGGCCGAGCCGCATAAGTATCATAGCACATGCGGCTTGTACACTATCTGTATCTGGGCTGCATAGATTCCATCCGATTGAGCCGCATGAGCTCTCCCCTGATCTGGGTCGCATGTGTTCTATTGTGGCTGGGTCGCATGAACTAAGATAGAAACCCATTCGCTTTGTTTTCTTCTGACTACTAACCTCTTTCCCTTTTTATATTTCATAGGAATCTAGCTAGAAAATTTCCCCAGGACCGGTATCGACGATTTTGGATATGGTAAAGATGCAACATTTGACACACACATCAGACAGCTCAGAACTCTTCATGCTTCGTGTCACGCCCCAGAACCAGAATACTGGAGAGCGGGGGCGTACATAGCCAGCTACGTATATTGAAATAGAATACATCTCAACTATACGGTCACGGCTGTCTAGATATGAGGGTTTACTACAAGCCAACGGTCTCTTATGGTCAAGCCTATTGTCCCAATCTCAAGCAAGTAATATGATCACAAGATGTTTGACCACCAAATATACAATAAGAGGCGTCCCAAATATTACATATCAGCTGATCATGAAGCTAGTCGTACAAAATGCTAGGACTAGCAAGAGTTAAGTCATACATGATCAACCCTAGGATTTGTTAATCATGTTTACAGCCCGTAGGCAGACAGTAAGTAAAGTGCATCGAGCTAACAGGTGCTCGTCGGTTAAACGCCTCAAAAGAATAGTTTTACAATAGAGTGAGCGAAACAAAATAGAAAACCCACTCGTAGCCCGGGTTCCTTCTAGTCGCCACCATTGGGCTGGAAGCTCGGAAGATCCTCGAGAGCTGCTCCAAAATCTAGCCACACAAAACCTGTTGGGTCAACCCCAGAAAGAGCAAGTGCCACAAGGGGGCCACGAAATAAGAACAAAAGCCAGCAATCAGCACAAGAAAATCTAATATTAAAATTAAAACTTACGAAAACATGGCAGGGTGATATACGACGAGATAACCATGGAACTATTCCGATAGCCAGGTTACAACCCGTAAACCAAACAAGGACCGGGGTTGTAACCCTTCATCTGAACAGAACTTGGTTTCCCACCATTTATCGGCAAGATAATAATGTAAGAAATCAAGACAGAAAGCAATCTTGTATTGGATCAAGACATGACTAGACTGGTTATACCTCATTCAATCATTCACGGCTAAGTAGATACTACGGCTTACTACTTTAACTAACTAGGGTTATCACAGGCCTAATTACTAACAAGATGCAGTGAGATTGTTCCACAGCCACAAGCCCTGCAGACCATCCAGGTTACCCAGGTCGAAAATTAGTGGTTGAATCCAGGTGGGTACATCGCCCGGGAGACAAATGTACCCTTAGGTGACTTAGAGGGTGCAACACGCGACGGTGTGCTGGAAATGTGCCCTACTCGACGGCAGGCTACAGATCCCAAGAGCGCCCAGGTAACGGGATTGCCTGTAGCTGTGTCATCTCTTCATGACTACTGTGTTATTCTAGTTATTAACCTTAATCCATTTTAGTAGGTACTCCTGACCGTGGTACTCAGGAGCCCCATCCTAGACATGATGCAAGACAGGACGAGTGGATTTAACAAGCAAGCAAGAAAGAACTACCCACGGTGTAAAGGCAGGTCAAGTTAAGCTAGCCGTCGCAACAGCATTAAGTTATCAAGACAAATCATGTCAAGGTACTTGTCAGGAGTGCGCCACGACGGGACACTATCATGTCATGTTGGTCATGTCAGGAGTGCACCACTACGGGTCACTGTCGTGTTATGCTAGTTCCTTGTCATACCATGCCATGTACAATAGTCATTCCAAACATATTAAGTAAAATCAAGTTCATGACAAAAGGCGTAAGGATATAAAATGGGCATAAAATATCTAATAAAATATCAATATACAGGGCTATAGAAGAGCCAAGCTTAAAGAAATAAGACCAAAACTCCAAGAGCCAATGGGTTAAGCAAGGGGTTCAGGGTGCAGCGTACGCACAAGACACGTACGCAGGAGAGCTGCATACGTGATAGGTCACGCACGCGGAAGAGCTGCATACGTGAAAAGTCACGCACGCAGGAGAGCTGCGTACGTGAAAAGTCACGCACGCAGGAGAGCTGCATACGTGAAAAGTCACGCACGCAGGAGAGGAAAAGTCACGCACGCAAGAGAGCTGTATACGTGAAAAGTCACGCACGCAGGAGAGCGGCATACGTGAAAAGTCACGCATGCAGGAGAGCGGCATACGTGAAAAGTCACGCACGCAGGAGAGCTGCGTACGTGAAAAGTCACGCACGCGGGAGAGATGCATACGTGAAAAGTCACGCACGCAGGAGAGAAAAAGTCACGCACGCAAGAGAGCTGCATACGTGAAAAGTCACGCACGCAGTAGAGCAGCATACGTGAAAAGTCACGCACGCAGGAGAGCGACATACGTGAAAAGTCACGCACGCCAGAGAGCTGCGTACGTGCAAAAGCACGCAAGCAGAGAGCTGCGTACGCGTAAAAACACGCACGCAGGGTCTGGGTCTTCTTCTCCATGGCTGAGAAGAAGCTCCAATGGCTCCAAAACTTCAAGGCATCACAACTTGGCCATCCAAACTCCAAATCCAGATTTCCAAAGTTCTAACCAGGGTGGAATTGAACTCTCTTCCACATGGAAACATCAAAACCCATAAAAATCCAACTTAAGTAGATCAAAATCATACAAAACCAAAAATAGGGAAAACCTAGATCTAGAGCAATGGAGACTCCAAATCACAAAATGCTAAGTTCTAATGTTGATCACCATGTCCTAAACTAGCAAATGGACAAATAAAAGAGGGTTCTCATGTGGTGACAAGGTGCACTTGCCTATGGGTGGGTGTGTGTAGAGGAAGGAGAAGAGTGTTGTGTAGAGGAAGGAGAAGAAGAAATAAATGGTGGTTTATGAGGAGAGAGAAAAAGTTGGTGGAGTTTTAAAGAGGGTGGGATGTGGTGTGTTGAGGGTGGAGAATAGGTTAAGGTGATCCAATGCTCATTAAACCAAACCAAACCCAATCCAATTAAAACCGAGCCATGCCAAAAACCCAAGAATACGAGAAATACCAAAATTCTACAAGTTGAGAAAAAAAATAAAAATACATGCCAAAATCCAGATACGAGTATAAATACAAAATATGGGAAAATACGGGAAATGAGGGTGACACTTCGGAAGGGTTTTTCTCAGATGGTAGGAAGAACCTTTATACATCGGAGAGTCGGACGGTGGTTGGACGTCGTCGTGAAAGTTATGTCTTCACGGCTCTCCAAGTAGGCAAAAGCAACAATAGGGACGTTGTTTTGAAGGTATGGCCTTTTGGAGGAACGGGCATAGGACGTCCGCAATACGGAGGAGAGAAAGATAGCGTATGTAGATGCTTTTAGCATGCTATATTTGCCCTCCTCCGTGTGGCTTCTCGAAGGTTCAACAGCCTTGTTTGCTTTTCACCAGTAAAACATGACTCCTTTCGAGGCCTACGAAACTGCTTTTTGATGAAGGCGTGGTGCTGCCAAACCGACCAAACTATGTGTTGCTGATGAGTAGTAGATTTTCCTTTTTTTCTTTTTGCTGCTGGAGATGTAGTCCTATGAATGTAATTGTTTTTGAATAAAAAGTATACATTCACTTCATTCCTTGTTTGTGGTATCGGTGGTGCTTATACTAGAGGGCCTAATACAGCATTTGTGATTAATAAAGGACATTCCACTAAGGGACTTTTTGTGGACCTATTGCCCTTTTATGCATCTGGAGATGCGAGCAATAGATTTGAATAATATTTTATGGACCTATTATCCTTTTGTGCACCGGTAGTGTGAGTAATAGGTTTGGATAACTTCTGTGAACCTATTACCCTTTTACGCACCGATGGTGCGTGTAATAGATTTGAAATAAAACCTAATAGAGGTAATATGGACGGGTCGGGTACAGGTGTTAAGTCAAGAGACTATCGATATCAGAGGTAATATGGATGTGACAGACGATAATCAGGAATAATTTTTGGTGGACCTATTACTCTTTTGTGCACTGGTGGTGCGAGTAATAGATTTTGAGATAAAACCCAACAAAGGTAATGTGGACGTGATAGGTTCTCTGGCCTTAACACCGTAATTTTATCCCGGGGGTCAGTGCTATCAGGCTAAATTGGAACACCGTCTAGAAAGAATGGTCAGGGGACAAAGGTCTAATAATTAATGCCGCCGGAAAAAATGGTTAGGATTGCATGAACCACTCTGGAGCAGATCCACAACCCTTAAACCAAACAAGGACCAGGGTTGCAGACCGTCTCCCAAGTGGAACCGCACTCCTTACGCTATCCAACGGACAAGACAGTTCAAGGGCTAGGCAACTAATCTAGTCATGAGTCTACCTAGCATGAACTGGGATCAGATATACTATATTACGATAAACGTGCATGAGTCTGGTTCAGCAAACCAAAGGAACGATTCTGCCCAACTCTTCGAACCAAATTCTCGACCGAGAACTCTAGAAAAAATCGGCATAGTATCCTATGTATTCTGAACGGTAGCTTCCTGCGAATTGGGCTAAATCCACTCGGCACAACCTGCCGCAGAATTGCAAATCGAGAACACTAAGTCTCGACCTCCAGTAGAACTACGATGCATACTGGGCACCAACCCTAGCCGAGAACACTAAGTCTCGGCCTCCAGCAGCACTATGATGCATACTGGGCGCCAAACCAACACAATCAACAACAAGATCGCCATGCAGGGCACATCACAGCATATGTCCACGGTCATATCAAATCCACAAACATAGTCACATAAATAGTTAGCCAAAGTCGTTACCCGACCGCGAGTCGGACACGGGGTATATAGGGACAATCCATATAAGTGAGTCGTGCTCGTGTCCTCGGAGGTGTGGATGACCCGTCCGAGTTGCACGATACGGCTTGACCTTGTATCAAACTAACATATATCATAGGTTCTAATCATAGCAGATCTACTGCTATGCTACACTACTCATATTTACAATTATACTTGCAAAAATTAACTAAATACATTTAAATCCAGGGAAGGGCAAGAACCATCGATGAGCAAGAGATAGTTGCCTAGAGGGCTAGCTCGGCTAGGTAAGTAAGTCTTCGGCAATCATGATCCAAGCTAGCCCGTCCATCGAGGTCCGTAAAACATGCAATAAACAATCATTAGCATTAAATAATAAAATAATAACAGAAATCACGGAGGATGGCAGGAGGCTATACCGCATAGGTCCCACAAGCAGTACAAGGATCTGGCACGACAATCGAGGCACACGGATCGACACAAATATGCAAACTGAGACGTGCACGTATATCGACACACACGATTGCAATTACACAAATACCGAGACTAATAGAAAACAAAACATGCACCTAAATCGAGACATGTACGTAGATCGAGGAATCAAGAATATCAGGATGGCACATGAATTAAGGTGACACGCAAATCGAGGTGTGCACACAAATCGAGATGAGGCAAGGTACAATAGGACATGCAAATCAAAATGCCACATGAATCGGTGTGTGTACGTAAATCAATGCGACACAGGCCATGAAATATGCACAAAGGGCGAGACACTAAAACCGAGGTGATGCGTAATCCGAGATGACACGGTGCCAAAGGTTACGTGGGGCTCGGGGCGTCCCGCTGCCCAAGGCAACACGTGGATCGAGGTAGCACAGAAACCAATGAGACGTGCACATCGAGATGCACGTATCTCGTGAGGCACGGGAACGAGGGAGCGCACCAACCGAGGGTACGCTGCTCGAGATAGCATACTGCACGAGGCAACATGCTGCTCGACGCTGCACGTATCCCAAGGAAGAGAGAGGGGGGCGGAGGAGCTCGGGTCCTCGCCGACGGAGAAGGAACCGTGGTAGCGCAGCCAGGTCGGGGCGGAGGAGATGGTGGCGCTGGCGGTGGAAGCAACTTACGGCGGCTGTCCGCACCACGACTAGAGGAAGAAGGAGAAGGGGGCGGAGGAGAAGGGTGGTCCTGGTGGTCGCAGAGGTGTAAGCCTACTTCCCAAAATTATATATATTTTTTAATAAATTTTCTTGCAAACATTTTCCTACAAATTAATTGCTTGATAATTCTTTAAATAATAGGTTATACCATTTTTTATATAGTATTAGTTATTTTATGTTGTTATTGCAGTGGGCTTCTCAGCCTGGCCCATCTTTTCTCTTTCAGTTGGGTGTTCATCAGGAATAAAGGATTTCAATTGACAGTTAACAATTACTCGACTGAATTTGAATTCCCTCTAACTAACTTCCTTTCTCTTACCAAATTTTCCCGCTTCCCTCTTCCTTTTCATGCTAGCTAATCTATTTATACGATCACTTCTCAATCTATTTAGGTAAGCAAGTCTTCGACAATCATGACCAAGCAAGCACGTCCATCGAGGTCCTCAGAACACACAATAAACAATCATCAGCATTAAATAATAAACTAATAACAAAAATTACAGAAGATGGCAGGAGGCTATACCGCGTAGGTCCCGCAAGCAGTGTAGGGATCTGGCATAGAAATCGAGGCACACGGGTCGACATAGACAGGCAAACCGAGACATATACATATATCGAGACACGCACAAGATTCGCGATTACACGAATACCGAGACGAATGGAAAACAGAACATGGACGTAAATTGAGACGTACATGTAGATCGACGAATCAAGAATATCAGGATGGCGCACGAATCAAGGAGACATGCAAATCGAGATGTGCACATGAATTGAGATAAGGCAAGGTACAATAGGACACGTAAATCAATATGGCATGCGAATCGGTGCGTGCACGTAAATCAATAGGACATGGGTCACAAAATAGGCACAAAGGCCGAGATACTAAAACCGAGGCAGTACGTAATCCGAGATGACACGGTTCCCAAGGTAGAACAGGGCTCGAGGCGTCCCACTGCCCAAGGCAACACGTGGATCGGGGTAGCACAAAAACCAATGGGAGACGCATATCGAGATGCATGTATCTCGAGAGGCACGAGAACGAGGGAGCGCACCAACCGAGGGTATGCTGCTCGAGACAGCACACTGTACGAGGCAGTACGCTGCTCGAGATCGCACGCATCTCAAAGAAGAGAGAGAGGGGACGGAGGAGCTCGGGTCCTCATCGGCAAAGAAGGAACCACGACAGCAAGGCCAGGTCGGGGCGGAGGAGATGGTGGCACTGGCGGTGGAAGCGGCTCATGGCGGATGTCCGTGCCAGGACGAGAGTAAGGAGGAGAAAGGAACAGAGGAGATGATGGTGAGGGTGGTGCTGGTGGTCGCAGAGGAGGGGGCCGGGCGGGAGGTTGGTGGCGGTGGTGGCGGTCACCGAGGACAGCGGGAGGGGCTGGGGCCGCAGATCGGGAGGGAGAGCCAAGAGAGAATAGAGAGGGGAAGACGAGCAGGAGAGAGGAGAGAGATCATGAGTGAGAGAGAGAGAGAGAGTTCATGAGACAGAAAGAGACGAGAGAGAGAAATACCGAGAGGGGGGATTCCTGTGAGCTGGGAGAGATGAGATAGATGAGAGGAGATGGGGGGCAGCTGAGAGTGTGAGCGGGAGTGAGGGGTGGGCTAGGTTAGAGTATGGGTTAGGGTTAGGGTTTTATTAGAAAATAATAATAATAATAAATAACAATGATAATAATAATAAAAATGGGAACAATTTAGTAAAAAGGCTAATCAAATTAACTCCAATAATAATAATAAAATAATATTAATAACAATTCAATAGAAACAATAATCAAATGTCAGGCCTAAACTACCAAGCCAACCCAAGTCCAGAAAAATAAAAATTTAAACAAATACAAGATTTAAAAATTACCAAAATATCAAATACGGTTATATACCTATTTTTAAAATAGGGATGTGATTTGCTTAAAAAAAAAATAGGGATGTGACAATTTTATTTTATATAAAATCACTTCACTTAGAGGCCATGCCATCTCAGTTCCATGGTTTAGATAAATACCTGCATTGTGTAGCTGCCTCGCTGTAATGGGTTTTGAATATACTTTCAACTTTATACATGAGAAAATTCAAGCAATATCGAACGGACAACTCAAGCAAGGTTACCAAAATTGACTAAAAGAAGATCAATCTAGATAAGTTCAAAGATTTGCAAGGGATCGAAGAAATATGAAAATCTAAGAGATCTTATTATGTGACTGAGTAACATTTTAGTTCCAAAAGGTCTTTTATTCAACCCAGAATTTAAGTATAAATGCCTTGTTATTTACCAAGGAATAAAGAAAGAGAGATAAAACCCATCGTAGTGGTAAGGAAAGCAAAGAAATTAATTGGTTGAATAAATCTGGATTATTAGTTGGTGGACCTTTATCGGCCGTAAGGACTTAGGTCCCAAGCAAGGAAATTAATCTTTAATCAACTCTTCTTAGTAAAATTCTTTCAAGCTTTTAAGAAGCAAGTAATTCCATCCATTCAAGAAATCCTTGATTACTTAATTTATTTTAGTAAAGAAATTGTAACCAATTGTTATTATGATTTTTTCTTAAAGGTTTTAAAATCAAGTTTAATTACAAAATCTTTTTCTTATTCTAATTCCTAAAAATCTTTTTACTTGAGAATTCTAATAAAATAATTTAGATTCAAGGATGTACTCGATAATCAGAATCGAGCATTTCCTAGACTGTGATTGAGCATTTCTATTTTGCAGGCTCATATAAGTACGACTATGCCAAAGTACTAACATGGTATCACACTATTTGCAAAGACGATACCTGCATGGGCCACCATAAAAACGTGTCACGACCCATGCCCGCATGATCGGGTTTGAGTGCGTGAGTGCGTGAGCGCGTCCAGCCTACGTCGCAACATCGGTAAGTACGATGTTCTAGACATCAAATGCTCATAAGAATCTATCTTAATCACTGAAACTAAGCAGAGAATGAAAACCTAACACACACACGATCACCTAGTCCACTAGTAGAGTTTTCAATACATCATACATGCCAGATCTCTAGAGATGGATCCGGTAAAATAACTGTACACATTATTTTATACATCTGCTACATCAAATGAGTCTATCATAATTCTCTATATCTTCCAGAATTTGCAATTTGATCTAATGCTAATCTCAATATCATCATATGATATGTTAATTATTCAGTCAGGATTGGAGCAAAACAGAAGTATAACCATAAACTCAATACAAAATAAAGCTGAGAAGTACAATGTAATAAACATTATAAGTACAATAAACATGGACAAACCTCTAATACCAAAACTCATGCAATTACTGAAATCATGTACAAGAAACCAATTATAGACCGTGAATGAAATACTATTTTTGGCATGTGATCGACTGGTGAGTACATATAAAATAAGGGTACGGCTTAATCATATGTGAAGTGTATGAATAGGCTATCCATAATACCTAGCTAGCGCATTGGGTTTGATCACATACCTACTTAGTATTTTCTATCTCCAATACCAGATCAATCAGAATGAAACTCACAATAAAGTATAAGGAAT
This sequence comes from Iris pallida, assembly GCA_029216955.1. Lineage (NCBI taxonomy): Eukaryota > Viridiplantae > Streptophyta > Magnoliopsida > Asparagales > Iridaceae > Iris > Iris pallida. The sequence goes on along the minus strand of JANAVB010010198.1, from coordinate 19,655,386 downwards.
CTCGTTTCCACCTCGTGTCCAACATGAATCATGAATATGAGCATTTACTAACTAAAGAGACACAGTCATAGCGTACTTGCCTTAGGTCCAAAGCTTGTCGAAGTTGCTCCTAATCCAAACCTACTCATAAACACAACATTCCAATATGAGATTCCTACATATTTTTTGTAATTTATATTTGCCCTAGAATCTTTAAAGTCTCCTTAAGGGTCTAATTTATCCAAAACTATTTATTTAGAAGCTAAAACATTTGGGCCAAAGATGTTAAACCCAAATATTATTCATTAATGGCTAATATGCTAATGACACAATTCTTATTTATAAACCCAAAAGATTCTTAAGCCCACAGTTATTATTCCTAAAACAAGTTCTACCCACCCATTAATCTAATTGATTTAAACTTATTATTACTCCTAAGCAATAATCCCTTATTTTTTAAGCTATATGACATCATATATTCCAACCCAAATTATGGCGCATAGAAAAGTTTTTCCTCTTAATTGAGCCCATAATATCGGCCTTAATATTAAATCCAGCCTTTAACACTTATTTCTTTTAAAACTTGGTAGAAAGTCCTACTGAATATTGTCAGGCCCAATTAAATATAAATCTCACTAATAAGGAAACCCCGAAAACCATTTTGTTATTCCAATTTCCCAACTCATATTTCTTAAGTCGAAAGCTGGTGAGCACAAGTAGGGGTGGGCATACGGTTCGAGGAACCGCGGTTCCTACCCGACCCGAACCGTATAATTGTCAAACGGGCCGGTTCTGAAATTTTAAAATATAAACGGGACGGGGCGGGGCGGATCCTGTTATATTAACGGGCCGGGGCGGGTCATCATTTGCAAGCAAACGGGGCCCCGCCCCGGCCCGTTTGAAGGGGTAAAATGGTAATTGTACTTAAATTTCTAAACTTAAAAAAAAAAAACTAGCAGCAGTACTAACTCACCACCAGTCACAGAAAGTTGAAAGTGAAACTAAAAGACTAAAGAGTAAAGAGGGAAGAGCTCAGCCGCCCCAAAAAAATAAAATCCCATTCCCATTTCTCACGCCACGGCACCCAAACATTTCTCTTCTGAGCCTCTTCTCTGTTCAGTGTTCACTTCTTCTCACTTTGCTGCTTGCAGCGGCTGCCGACCCAGTCCACGAGATCTGACCCGCGAGGCCGCGACACGTCGAGTCGCCGACACCCGGATTTTACTGCAGCTCATATGTAACTTCTTCTCCACTTGATTCTCGTCATATATTAATATATTATGATATGTGAAAATCTATTATTTTAATGTTTCATATAACATTTCAGTTGGATTATAGTGATTCTTGTTACATTTCAGTTGGATTTTACTGCTGCTCATATGTAATATACTAATACTGGAGAATGGAATAAAGTGATTCTTGTATAAATTGATTCTTGTTTCATGTAAGTTATAACATTTTAGTTGGATTTTTTTACTGATGTACATGTTAAACAAATGTACATGATCCGTTTGGACCCGCGGGTTGTCCCGGATTGGACCTGTTTCAAACGGGTCGGGTCCAATTCGGTTCCAAAGAATTTTAGGCCCGTCCTGTCCCGTCCCGTCAAAAAACGGATCCGGTTCGGATCTATATAATTTGGGCCCGGCCCGGTCCGTGCCCACCCCTAAGCACAAGTTAAACTCAGAAACTCTATTCTGATTTAATTTTTTATTTATTCAGCCCATTACTATTTAAGCTGGAATTTTACTTCCAACTCTTAAGCCTACTCGTCATCATTTATTAAGCTCAAATTGTAAAATCAAGTAATTCGGCCTATTAGTTTTACTTATTCAGGACCAATCAAAGATAAACACGAGAGTCACGAGAGAGGACCAACATTAAGGGTCTGTTTGGTAATGGTGTTTTCACCGGTTTTGGGATGTTTTTAAACCGACCGTTTATAAAAATTCTTGCTTGTTAATTTTTTTGAGGCATTAATTTTCGTCGGCTAAAAAACTCCCCAAAACCGGTGTAATGTATTTTTGGGTGACTTTATAAACACCCCAAATCGACGGATTTTGAGCGGCTCTATTTTTTTATTCCATTTATATCCTCACAAAAATAGATATAATTATAACTACCGATATCCTTCCCTATTTAATTTATTCGTGTAAAAAACTTTCAGAACCGCTCATTAGTGAATTACCAAGCATGAATTGGACTGGTTTAAAAGTCGCTACTTAAAAACCATCCAAAACCGAACCCCTCGTAACTGCTCATAACCGGTACTCTAAAAATACCTCATAACCGCTATCCCGATAATTGCCAAGCAGACCCTAAGAAAGGAAAAGGAAACGAACCAAGAGGCTTACCGGGAGGGGCAATTCTGATGGGCAGAACAGACGGGTGAACTCGGCAGAGCGTCGCGGTCGCGGGCGACTCGGAAGGCCGGACGCTGCTCAACCGGTGAGGAAGTCACGCAAGCGGCACTACCTCGGTGCGTCTTCCGCCGGTTGAGATTGGCACAGGTGCGGCGTCGGAGATTGATTCCACTAGAGCGACCGGGATCGAGGTCTCAGCGGAGGATCCAGGCTAGGAAGCAGTCGCGGAGATGAGATGTTGAGCCGGTGGCCGATCAACGATGAGCGTCAGAGCTGGAGTGGTTTCAGGTGGGTGTGTGCCGGCCAAAAAAGAATCGGTCAGAATTCATGAGATCAACTAAGGGGGAAGGAAAGAGGAGTCGTGCTCACCTAGACACACCAGAGAAGGAGGTCCTTCTGGAGAAGACAGTCGGAGTTCATCGATCCGAATTCCTTGCCGGAGAAGATCGAGTTCGACTGAACTATCACCAATGCTCACTGAAGTCGCCGGAGAAGACCAATACTAAGACCGAGACGAATCAGAGTTTTGTCGAAGTCCTCGGACCCGTCAAGGATAGGTTGATGTCGTTCGGAGCCGTGGTCACACCGAGCTCGGTAGGACCCCCCCGGTGGCTTCTCGTAGGAGTTTAGATGAAGTCCATCGGAATTGGTGGAGCCTCTCTCTCCGTTCCATGTCTAGGAACTGATATTAGGACTGTAAAAGGGGTTCGGGAGTTGTTTGTAACCGAATTTGGTTACTGGTGGGAATTTTTATCATGGAAAATTTTGAAATGGTTGGGGAAAGAGAAGAGAGAGGCTGTTGGATTGAGACTCTTGAGAAAGGAAAATGCTGTTTTGCCCGTCCGTGGGGCTGGCCCACGCTGGTCCGCTTCCACGTGACGGACAACCATTGGCCCTTCTGTTAACTTGGGCCCACCCAGACGGAGGAGCCATTGGACGTCTGCCACGTGGGTGCGGGCCAGCACGGGCCAGCCTCCGGACGGTCAAAATAGCAGTATTGCTTGAGAAAATTGGGTTGAGAATCATTTGGATTGAGCCATTATATATAGGTTTAGTGAGAATAAAATTTAAGTATAAAAGCAATTGTGTTTTATTACAACATAAATTAATCACATGCTAATTTAGTTGGCCACTCTCTAGAACCTTCCCCTTTATGCCTCCTTTGGTTCGTAGAATTATCGAGTTGGAAAAGAAAGTGATTAATTTCCTATTTTTTGGTGCCGAAAGAATTGAGGAGGAAAGAAAAATAATTTCTAATGGAAAAAAATTAGGAGGTAAGTGATTTCATCCATCCAAGTAAAGAATCATTTTTTTACATTGAAATATTCATTTTTCTTTCCAAATTTTTTGGCATTTCCAAACATCGGAAAGAAAAATTAATAGGAATTAAAATGTTCCAAAGGAATTGATTACATTTCCCTTCCATTCCGAGAACCAAACGAGGCCTTAATTGTAATTGGTATTTATGTCTAATTGCCATTCCATATTCATAATTATTATTAATTAATTTAAATTTAAATTCATTTTAAGTAATTATTGTTTAAAAAAATTAGAATTTGAATTATGAAAATCATTTGTTGGAAACATGGATTACACACCACCAGAAAGATTGTTCATGTACGGAGAATGCTCTCTGTTATAGATATTGCTCCTACAGGACCTACGTCTCTTCACAGTAATAACATGAATGCTATATAGAAATGGATTCCCATATGCTCTCTGATATTGATTCCTCTATTTTTTATTTATTTTTTGATATAGATTTGTTATCCAACTATATAATACATAGTGTTGGGTTTGTAGCCTTTTGTTTTGATTTTTAGTCCCACATCGGCTAGAAAGGAATGTGTATCTCCATATATATGAGTCTTTTCTCTTTATGGAGATGCACATGTAGTGCACATGGGTGTGTGCCATGTGGGATTAATTATTAATGGTATGAAGGCTTAATCAACAATTAAGAAGTTGTAAGCTTTTTGCTCTTGGAAATTTATTTCCATGGAGCTAAGCTCCGTAGGAGCTTAGCGACTCGGACTCGGACTCGGACTCGGGCTCAAAGGCTCATGAGGCGTAATGTGGCGTAATGTGGCGTTTTGTTGGCGCACTTTGTACCTAGCACGTCAGTATCGTCGCTAGGCGCATAGTGCGCTTAAGTTGCGCTCGTTGCGCGACCACGTTGCGCGGCCCGTTACGCGAGCCCAGTTACGCTGGCCCAGTTACGCAGCCCAGTACGCCCAGCGTGCGTAGAGTGCGCAGTGTGCACAGCGTACGCAGTGTGCGTAGAGTGCGCAGTGTGCGTAGGGTGCGTAAAAGGGGCTGTGTGCGTATGGCAGGCTGCATATTTGAGCGAGAATGGTTGCAGCAGTTGCTGCACGTTCAGGAGTGGTTCTTCCACTACCCTGAAGTTCAGGCAACTGCTTGGCAACCGCCCCGTGGGCTATATATGCAGGTTCTCTCCTCTCTCAGAGGGTTGTAGTAATCAGAATTCCAGGGAGAAAAACTCTAAGTGTTCGTTAACACAACAGAGTAGTGAGCGTGTTCTTTAACACAAACACTAGTACTTTTTAGTACGCGTGAGTTCTGTTACTTCAAACAGAGAGAGAAGAGTAGAGCCATTGCCAGAGGAGTTCGCCGTCTTCCGAGGAGTCAGAAGAGCAGGAGTGTTCCAAGATTTTTCGTCAACCTTGCTGGTTCCTGGAAGCTGTTCGCAGAGGGCGAATAAAGCTTTGAGCAACGGTGATTATTCACCCCAGTATTTCCATCTCTCGTCTGTCATCCTTCTGTTGCCTTCAGTAGTTCTGTCAGTATCTTCTTTTTAGAAGGCACTACTGCCAGTTTGCTACGATCACGAAAATCTCTTTAGATTATTCGTGTATTACGATATCTTTTCAGATCTCGTAATTTGCAGAATCCTTCTGGATCTCTGTTGCAAAACCTTCTTTAAGGAATTGCATTTGGAACGTTGTCTTTACAACTGTTTCAGTTTTTGTATTTTCCATCGAAAAGCGTGCCCCGGCATTCCCGGCGATAACAATCTCAAAGCTTTAACGCTACGATGGAAAATATTAATGCTTCACTCCTAAACACTGACTTCTGTGAAGTTTGATGGAGAGCATTATCAAGTCTGGAAGAGGAAGGTTTATCTCACTCTTTAACTCAGAGACGTGGATCACGTGCTTCTTGAAGAGGAACCTACCGTTCCAAATACTGGTCTGCTGCCGCAATCTCTGCGGCTACTAAACTTCAGGCCAAGTAGAGAAGGGAGAATAGCATTTGCAGGTTGCTTATTCTGAATGCTATGGAGGATTCTCTAGCAGAATCCTATTCTAAGAAGAATATCGCTAGAGACATATGGGAGTCTCTAGAAAAACTCTACGAAGAAGACAAGAACCGCAGTAAAATATTTATGGTTGAAAAATATCACAAGTGGTTCTTTGAGGACGAAAAGTCAATGCTGCCGCAGGTAAAGGAGTTCCTGAAACTGCGACAGAAGCTGGAAGACGAGGCGATGCCCCTCCCCGACAAGTTTGTTGTTGGAGGGATTGTCTCAAAGCTCCCCGCTGGGTGGAGCAAGTTCTATGCAAACATGCATAGGAAGAAGTTGGAGATCACCCTTGAAGATCTCCTACAGAAAATCTATGTTGAGGACCAGATGCGGGCTCAACTGAAGGTGGACACACTGTCCAAGCAATTGGCTAACGCCAATCTGGTTCAGACCAAGGAACCAAAGAGAAAGAAGGCAGCTTTCCACAGCAAGAAGAAGAACCCTGACAATCTAAAAGTCAAGGGAACTTCTATCAAGAAAAAGAAGCCAAAGTCAGAAATGCCTTGCTTCAAGTGTGGCAAGAAGGGCCACTTTAAGAATGAGTGCAAAGCAAAGACCAAGCAATCAGAGCAAGGAGAGCCTAGTAAGGTATCTATGGTCACTGACGTAATTGCTATGATTGCACAGGTTGATGCAGTAAGGGCTGACACTGACTGGTGGGTAGACACTGGAGCCTCCTGCCATGTCTGCTCCAGTAAGGAGTGGTTCATCACCTATACACCTACTTCTGAAGTAGTTATGATGGCGAACCAGGCACAAGCTGAAGTGCTCGGGATCGGGACGGTGGTGTTGAAGCTGACTTCGGGGAAGTCTCTGACGCTTCAAGGCGTGAAGCATGTACCTGCTATCGCCAAGAACCTGGTCTCGGGAGGCCTACTCTGCAATGCAGGCCTCAAGATGGACATCAATGCTGGCCAGATGGTGATGTCTATCAAGAGAACATATTTCGGGAAAGCTTTTTATACCGAAGGAATATTCAAGATTCAGCTTGTAAATCAGTCCAATGTAATTAATGTAATTAATGAAGTCACTCATTCTGCTTATACTCTTGAGTTGTGGCATTGTCACGATCCGGTCCCAATTTCTTGGGTCGAATCAGATCATGCACAGCCTGCACCGTTGTTGAGACGGCGGCAGTAAGCTGTATCACTCATGCAGGTAATCAACAACACAATTCTAATTTGCCACAACTTTATTATTCGATAAATTAAAACTTGTTCAGTACAAAGTACAATTATAAAACCACCAACTGAAATAACATTATTTTTAGATAAAACTATCAAACTGGAAAATAGCATCTAAAGAGTAGCAACATCATCATCAAGTGCACCATCCTCAGGAAGCACAGCAGGGTACAGCTCAGGGTCATAGTAGCTATTTATCAATAGCTCTGCATCATCAATAGGACCTAAAAATATAGTCTCCAGTCAGGAGGGAACAAAGTACAATTCATGACATTTTAACAATTAAAATAATAATAGAATTATGTATTTTTAAATAATTTAAAATAAATAGTTTTCCAGCAGTTAAAATAGTGTGATGTGAATAGGCAATGAATATGACCGGATTGGGTTGTACAGTTGTATCCTATTGATACGATATGGCTTATCCCCGTGTGTGTGAGGGGTAAGCTAATACATTCAGTTATACTATTTGGATGTGGTCATATCCACTACACTACTCTCCCAATCCCCAATAGTTACAGTAGTTACAGTCAATGCTCTCAGATAGAGTTCCGTGTTGTATCGTGGTTTAAACTTGCAATAAAACAATTATTAAATAATTATAATCTACCACAAACTGTACTTGCCTCAAATTGATTGGACTGGACGGGTCGATACGTCGGATGGGAAATCAGGTTCTTCTTGAAATCCTACATTCGGGAAACTTGTCTCAGAAAACCAAAGTCGCCAATGTTACTATACTAGTTGCAATCTCTAGTTGTGTCCTAGTCGATTTTAGTCTTTATTTAGCTAACACAATCAAAACGCGATTATTAGTGTGTTGTAATTAAGAAACATCAATTTATATTTATTTTCGAGAAAATTTGTATTTATCGATTTATTTGGAAAAACTCGGTATTTTATAATTTTATAAATATAAAACTAAGATTTTCTTTTTAATGAGAAGTACATGAATTTCTATTTAAAAAATTACAACTTAACTGCTAAGTGATAAAACATTTATTATTATTTTCTTTTTAAAATAAAATAATTAATTATCATTTTATACTACGTTCTCATGACAGAAAATCAACCAGAGAATAAAAGAAAATAAAATAAAACCTAAGCTATTACATTTTCTCACAGCAAGAATAAACAAATGGGCTTATGCCCTTTACAGACCCTTTTACATGAATTAAAATAGGAAGAAAAAATATTAGTTAGTTCCTAAAAATTCTACAAATTTAATTACAAAATAAAACTAATAATGAATTAAATAATGAGTCTCAGATATTGGTCCAATCATCATATAGGCTAATGCCTCAACGTCCGGACGAAACCGGTTTCGTTTGCACTTAGCCAGGGCCCATTGACCAATACGGTCGTCGCCCAATAAATCCAAAATAATATTTTTTATTTCGAAAATCATTTTCTAAAATCATAATTAGATTTTATAGAAAATTCGGCAGCACTTCCTCTATTTTCGGTCAACCCAAAAACTGGGAAAAGTGTGCCATAATTTTCTGCAAATTATCCCAAACCAGGGAAACCCAAATATTATATTATGTCCACAGAAAATATTTCCGAAATAATTTCGGAAAACCCGAAATGAATCCACAGAACCATAAAAAACCAGAACCAATATTCAGAAAATTTTATTTTAATCCAAAATTCCCAGAAACTCTTTTCCGAGAGATTCTCGGAAAATTTTTCCAATCCAACATAATACTAAAACCACAGAAACATTATCCGAAACCAACAAAACAATCCGAAACCAACAGAACAATTCTGAAAGAATTTCGAAAAAGTCCCAGAACGCTACGTCTAAGAATTATCGATTTTCCAAGGGAAATTCAGGGACCAATTCATCACAGACTATAAAAATTGGAAACGGGCAACGAAAAATATACCAGAAATTGCTCGGCTAGAGCTCTCAGATGTAAAAGAGAAATTATCCATGTGAACAGCGGAACAGAATCTATGAAACAGCGAACAACGTCTCAGAAAAGCCGCGGAGCTCGGGACGAGCGGGGTCTTCGGATCGGAATCCGAAAGTGAGGCAGACAGCAGTAGCGCTGACGCGGGACACTGAAACAGCGAGTCGGGAAACCCGCAAGGAAACGAATCAGGGCCTAGGGCAGCCACTGAATCGGGAAGCACGCCGGGAAGGCGGACAGACGAGGCAGCATGCACGGCGTCTGGGCTCGGACGGAGCCGGCGGGAGAATAGTCGGCGAAGGGGTCGTCGCCTGAGCCGCTGGAAGGCTACGCACGCGGGGTCAGCCGGGCTGGAGGCGCTGGTCGGTCGGGCACCAAGCCGCGCGGGGCGCCGGGGAGGGTCGCCGGACAGGGGCGACCTGGGGCGGTGCCTGGGCCCGCAGGAAAATTTGGGGCTCGGATTAGGGCACAACTATTTGGGGAAGAAAAAGGAGTGGGTTATGGAGAGGGATGAAGAGAGGGGTTTTAAATAGGGATAAGGATAGAGGTTACGGGAAGAAGAAGAAGATGGGCCGGCCGTTTGGCCGTTCGGAAAGCCGAGGGTCGCCGAGAGGCCAACGTTTGAGAAAGAAAGGAAAGGTTTCCTTTCTCTCAGGATTAAAGAATTGAGAGAAAAATGAGTTAATGAGAGTATTTAAAGTATAATAAGAGTGAGAGAGATTAAAGAGATTAAATGGTAGTTAAAGGAAAAATAAAAGAATTGTTTTGCTTTAAAAATGATATTTATAAATATAATACTAAAGGACTTCCGAATTCACTTCGAAAAACTGAACTTGGGTTCGGGAAACATAAGTCGGTTTCGAGATGGGTCAGGTCCAACATTTCAAAATCCACGTTATTAATTTTTGAAAAGAATTTTCTATTAACTAATATTAATAATAATTTGAAAAACTAACTGGCAAACACACATTAATAAAAATTAAAATGTAACTGGAAAATTGCGGGTTTCACAACATTTCCTCCTTAGAAAATTTCGTCCTCGAAATTTAAAGGACAGGGTCAGGATTTTAATCATGCAATCATGCCTGAAATCAGTTTGGACATCTTCCTTAACAGTCTTATGCCCAAGTAGGTTAACAATCCCAAAACTCATCTAATACTATATATTCATCAATTTTATCCACTATTTAATTTACATTCTTCCCTCCTTTAGAAATAATGTTATTCTCCATGATTACTACATTCCCGATTCCATTCTTAAATTGCCAATCACCTTAAAATTTTGTTTTCTATATTTTCAATCTTGAACACATCTCCTATTCATGCAATATGTATTTCTCCCAGCTTGCTAATATATTCAATTTAATTCTATGATTTAATACTCCTAGTCTTTAATACTTCAATGTCAAGCCTTGATACCCAATATCATATCTAAAATCCTATACCATGTTTCAATATTCTGATTTGTCACGATCCATTTTATTATTTCTTTCTCATAGATGATCATTACTATGTTTTTAGACTATCATGTATATATCTTCATTTTCCTATTTGATCTCGAACTCTCTATGAAATCATGATTAAGCTCAAATCCTTTATTTGACTAAACTTTCTCAAAAATAAATCTTATTACATCTTTCCAACCAATCTTTCCATTTCTTTTTTTAATAATAATAATAATAACATTGACACCCTTCTATTCATATAATTCATCATCCTCAATTATTTACATTTTAAGTCCGATATTTCTTGTTTCGATTATCCTTTATAGTTAATTCACCATGCACCTTTCTAGAGACAACCTTTAATCTTCAATGTCAAATTATTCACAAACTTTTCTCGATACTAATCACCATTGTACATTTTAACTCATATATATCCTATATATCATGCACTCTAAAAATCCAAACTATAAAAATGTTCTAGGGTTTACTTCATCAGATTCGAGACATGATTGCTAAATATCAAGATAAAATTGTAAACATGTTTATAATCTTCTAGATGGAGTTTAGAATAATTTGTTGTGATCAAAATAATGAGTAAACATCGAGGTATAATTTAAATAATCATAACGAGTTTAAAGTTTTAAAATGAGATCAAAATAGAAAGGTCATAAAATACGACATCAATTTATTGGAGAAACAAAAGATAATGTAATTTTCCGAAATGAGGGACAATTTTTAATTAAAACTGGTATGAGGTAAAGGAGTTTGTGACTCGAAAAGAATCAACAAGTTGTATGATTTAAGATGGTGAGGGTGATTAAAATAGCCATGACAAGAATATAATTCGATAGAATATTTCTTGAAGTGGGAGCAAATGCTAGAATACAAATCATGATATGAATATAGTCTTATTAATATTCGAAAACCACTATTTTCAAGTCACTTTGTTTCAAATCATGCCTCGCCAGTGTGCACCTGACTGCAATGAATTTTTGACTCCATGACTTGAATAATTTAGTTTACCGAGTAATCTTCCAACTTTATCCATTTCATGGCTAAGCAAACATAAAACAAAGTCTCAATAATATTTGAAAACCTAACGATTACCTGTCATTATTTCAACTTAGAGTTTATGCCTCGCCAGTGCACAACTAGCTGCAGTAAACTTGCAGTTTTCCATAATTCAGATAAATGACTATCACGTAAATATGCGGAGTCATGTTAGGTTGCTAAATATTTCCTCAGCTTTGTCCATGTGAATTTCAGAGAAATTTCAAAAATTCAAACGAAGTTTAAAGTTCTAAACAGGATAGAAAATGTAGATGACTGTTCTTCTGAGATTTAAGGGATTTATCAAAATATGTGTTTGAGATTCAAGAGACTGGGGCTAAAATCAAGAGGAGTATCTGTTCTCCGATTTTCTTTTCCAAAGATGAAACGATCAACCTTGATTTGAATAATTGAGTCAAACACTAGATAAGATAGAAGCATCACAAATTCGGATTAAGTAAGAAAAACCAATGAAAATATTCCTGACAAATCACTCAGGAAATACAGAAAATTATTTTGAGAAAAATAATTCCATAACTAAGGAAATTTGAAAATTTGAGAAAAGTAAGTCTCATTGATTCAAGAAAATCAAATTGAAATTAGTCTAGTAACGCCAAGAAATTAAATAGCTTTGGGACAGCTCAAAATTTCCATGACTAAAGGAAATTTAACAATAGAATGTATTCAAAAATATGATCAATTTTCTGACCGTTCCTGCTTCATGATCATAGAAGCTTTCTAGGCCTTGATTTGATCAAGAAATTACATAGAGAGAGTAGGATTTTAAGATGAGTGGAGGAAATCAACAGATGAGAATATTCTCGGTCTTTGGGATAACTCAGGAGATACAATCAATATTGAAATTGAAAATAACTCTTTTAAGAGAATCATGAACTAAACTAATTCTTCTGGTAATATTTGACCTTGAGGTTTAAATGATCCCAGAAAAATTTGATTGAGGATTGATTCCGAGAAAGTTAGCCAATTGGAAAGGAGATCAAGGCAAAAGGTTAGGATAATGGTTGTAGATATGTATTGGGTAGATAAGAATTTATCAGGGTTGCTAAGAGAATTCGAAATTCTACATAGCGAATGAATCAAGATTTCAATTAAAGGTAGAGAAGTAAGATCTGACCAACCAATGAAGAAGTTAAAATTAGGTTTGATAAAGAAGAAGAAAATTGAAAAATTCAACCTTATTCCAAAAAGAATATGAATCCTAAGGTAGACTAGAACCTGAAAATTATGGATAGGAAAATAATCTCGAAAGTCATGGGACACACAAAGGTACAATCAGCCTAATCTAGATAAGGTTTAGGTACAAACACAAACAAGGCATCCTACGAATCTATAAGCAGGAAAAATAGATATTTAAGTAAATAATTTTTGGCCCTATAATGTAACATGGTGTATATCATCTAAGTGTTCTAGTTTGTTTCTAAAGTCTGTTTTCCTAAAGTCTCAACTATCCCTAGGTCAAGTTACAGAACTGCGCGATGGTCTAGACTAAGTTGACTAGACCAATTTACAGATCTGACCTGCATGGGCCACCACTAAAAACATGTCACGATTCGGTCCCAATTTCTTGGGTCGAATCAGATCATGCCCAGCCTGCACCGTTGTTGAGATGGCGGCAGTAAGCTGTATCACTCATGCAGGTAATCAACAACACAATTATAATTTGCCACAACTTTATTATTCGATAAATTAAAACTTGTTCAGTACAAAGTACAATTATAAAACCATCAACTGAAATAACATTATTTTTAGATAAAACTATCAAACTGGAAAATAGCATCTAAAGAGTAGCAACATCATCATCAAGTGCACCATCCTCAGGAAGCACAGCAGGGTACAGCTCAGGGTCATAGTAGCTATTTATCAATAGCTCTGCATCATCAATAGGATCTAAAAATATAGTCTCCAGTCAGGAGGGAGCAAAGTACAATTCATGACATTTTAACAATTAAAATAATAATGGAATTATGCATTTTTAAACAATTTAAAATAAATAGTTTTCTAGCAGTTAAAACAGTGTGATGTGAATAGGCAATGAATATGACCGGATTGGGTTGTACAGTTGTATCCTATTGATACGATATGGCTTATCCCCGTGTGTGTGAGGGGTAAGCTAATACATTCAGTTATACTATTTGGATGTGGTCATATTCACTATACTACTCCCCCAATCCCCAATAGTTACAGTAGTTACAGTCAATGCTCTCAGAGAGAGTTCCGTGTTGTATCGTGGTTTAAACTTGCAATAAAACAATTATTAAATAATTATAATCTACCACAAACTGTAATTGCCACAAATTGATTGGACTGGACGGGTCGATACGTCGGGATGGGAAATCAGGTTCTTCCTTGAAATCCTACATTCGGAAAACTTGTCTCAGAAAACCAAATTCGCCAATGTTACTATACTAGTTACAATCTCTAGTTGTGTCCTAGTCGATTTTAGTCTTTATTTAGCTAACACAATCAAAATGCGATTATTAGTGTGTTGTAATTAAGAAACATCAATTTATATTTATTTTGAGAAAATTTATATTTATCGATTTATTTGGAAAAACTCGATATTTTATAATTTTATAAATATAAAACTAAGATTTTCTTTTTAATGAGAAGTACATGAATTTCTATTTAAAAAATTACAACTTAACTGCTAAGTGATAAAACATTTATTATTATTTTCTTTTTAAAATAAAATAATTAATTATCATTTTATACTACGTTCTCATGACAGAAAATCAACCAGAGAATAAAAGAAAATAAAATAAAACCTAAGCTATTACATTTTCTCACAGCAAGAATAAACAAATGGGCTTATGCCCTTTACAGACCCTTTTACATGAATTAAAATAGGAAGGAAAAATATTAGTTAGTTCCTAAAAATTCTTCAAATTTAATTACAAAATAAAACTAATAATAAATTAAATAATGAGTCTCAGATATTGGTCCAATCATCATATAGGCTAATGCCTCAACGTCCGAGCGAAACCGGTTTCGTTTGCACTTAGCCAGGGCCCATTGACCAATACGGTCGTCGCCCAATAAATCCAAAATAATATTTTTTATTTCGAAAATTATTTTCTAAAATCATAATTAGATTTTATAGAAAATCCGGCAGCACTTCCTCTATTTTCGGTCAACCCAAAAACTGGGAAAAGTGTGCCATAATTTCCTGCAAATTATCCCAAACCAGGGAAACCCAAATATTATATTATGTCCACAGAAAATATTTTGAAACAATTTCGGAAAACCCGAAATGAATCCACAGAACCATAAAAAACCAGAACCAATATTCAGAAAAATTTATTTTAATCCAAAATTCCCAGAAACTCTTTTCCGAGAGATTCTCGGAAAATTTTTCCAATCCAACATAATACTAAAATCACAGAAACATTATCCGAAACCAACAAAACAATCCGAAACCAACAGAACAATTCCGAAAGAATTTCGGAAAAGTCTCAGAACGCTACGTCTAAGAATTACCGATTTTCTAAAGGAAATTCAGGGACCAATTCATCACAGACTATAAAAATTGGAAACGGACAACGAAAAATATACCAGAAATTGCTCGGCTAGAGCTCTCAGATGTAAAAGAGAAATTATCCATGTGAACAGCGGAACAGAATCTGTGAAACAGCGAACAACGTCTCAGAAAAGCCGCGGAGCTCGGGACGAGCGGGGTCTTCGGATCGGAATCCGAAAGTGAGGCAGACAGCAGTAGCGCTGACGCGGGGCACTGAAACAGTGAGTCGGGAAACCCGCGAGGAAACGAATCAGGGCCAGGGCAGCCACGGAATCGGGAAGCACGCCGGGAGGCGGACAGACGAGGCAGCATGCACGGCGTCTGGGCTCGGACGGAGCCGGCAGAAGAATAGTCGACGAAGGGGTCGTCGCCTGAGCCGCTGGGAGGCTATGCACGCGGGGTCAGCCGGGCTGGAGGCGCTGGTCGGTCGGGCACCAAGCCGCGCGGGGCGCCGGGGAGGGTCGCCGGACAGGGGCGACCTGGGGCGGCGCCTGGGCCCGCAGGAAAATTTAGGGCTCGGGTTAGGGCACAACTATTTGGGGAAGAAAAAGGAGTGGGTTATGGAGAGGGATGAAGAGAGGGGTTTTAAATAGGGATAAGGGAAGAGGTTACGGGAAGAAGAAGAAGAGGGGCCGGCCGTTTGGCCGTTCGGGAAGCCGAGGGTCGCCGAGAGGCCAACGTTTGAGAAAGAAAGGAAAGGTTTCCTTTCTCTCAGGATTAAAGAATTGAGAGAAAAATGAGTTAATGAGAGTATTTAAAGTATAATAAGAGTGAGAGAGATTAAAGAGATTAAATGGTAGTTAAAGGAAAAATAAAAGAATTGTTTTGCTTTAAAAATGATATTTATAAATATAATACTAAAGGACTTCCGAATTCACTTCGGAAAACTGAACTTGGGTTCGGGAAACATAAGTCGGTTTCGAGATGGGTCAGGTCCAACATTTCAAAATCCACGTTATTAATTTTTGAAAAGAATTTTCTATTAACTAATATTAATAATAATTTGAAAAACTAACTGGCAAACACACATTAATAAAAATTAAAATATAACTGGAAAATTACGGGTTTCACAGGCATAATAGGCTAGGACATGTTCATTGTAAACGAATAAACAGAATGTCTAATCTAGGACTTATCTCCAAATGTGGGGGTAAGGTAGAGAAATGTGAAGTTTGTGCTCAAACAAAGATCACAAGGAAACCCTTTCCTCGGGTTAATCGAAGTACAGATCTTCTGGAGTTGGTACACTCCGATATCTGTGACTTCAAACAGTTCTCTACAAAGGCCGGGATGAAGTATTTCATAACCTTCATCGATGACTTCTCAAAGTATGCATTCGTCTACTTGCTGAAGGCTAAAGACGAAGCATTCGAGAAGTTCAAAGAGTTCAGAGCCGAAGCTGAGCGGCAGACTGGACAACAACTCAAAAGGATAAGAAGTGATCGAGGTGGGGAGTACAGGTCTCATGAATTCGCATCGTTCTGTAAGGAACATGGAATTGTCAATGAGACTACGGCTCCGTACTCTCCTCAATCAAATGGAGTAGCTGAGAGGAAGAACAGGACGTTGACAGAAATGATAAATTCAATATTGTTGACTGTTGGTCTTCCTAAGTGCTACTGGGGAGAAGCTGCATTGACGGCCACTTTTATTTTAAATAGGGTGCCTCATGCAACTTCTGACATTACTCCTCATGAACTCTGGTTCAAGGTCAGACCAAACTTGAATGTCATTCGAGTGTGGGGGTGTCTGGCATATGTCAAGCTTCCAGATCTAAAGATTCAGAAGCTTGGGACACTACAAAGATGATCTTCTTGGGGTATGCCGAGAAGAGTGATGCTCGGAGATTTCTTGATATTGAGTCAAATCATATCATTGAATCTCGCGACGCAGAATATTTTGAAGACAAATTTGCAAGGCACAAGAATATTGTTCTTGCGGATGTTCCGGAGAACAATGAGGGTGCGCAAGAAACTGAAGTCTTCAATGAAGATGTGGTCTAAGAAGATGTTGTTGTTGTTGATACAATGGTTGAACCAGGACAAGCTGAGCCGTCAGCTAAGCGTGTGAGGAGGCCGAAGGACTTCGGAAGTGACTTTGCCACCTATCATGTGGAAGCAGATCCGCTTACCTATGATGAGGCGATGAAGACCAGAGACACAGTTTTCTGGAAGGAGACGATTGACAATGAGATTGATTCCATCACCTCAAATAACACTTGGTGTTGGTTGATCTTCCTGAAGGAGCGAAATCCATCGGATGCAAATGGATCTTCAAGAAGAAGATGAAAGCAGACGGAACTATTGACAAGTTCAAGGCTATGTTGGTAGCCAAGGGGTTTTCTCAGAAGCAGGGGATTGACTATTTTGACACGTATGCTCCAGTAGCCCGGATGACCACCATCAGAATGTTGATTGCTCTCGCAGTAATACATAAGATGGTGATACATCAGATAGATGTAAATACGACTTTCCTAAATGGCGAGCTGACCGAAGAGATTTATATGCAACAGCCAGAGGGATTTGTCATCAGGGGTCTTGAAGACAAAGTCTGCAAGTTGGTGAAATCCTTGTACGGTCTTAAACAGGCTCTTAAGATGTGGCATGAGAAATTTGACAAAGTTATAAGGTCAAATGGCTACATGGTCAGCGATATGGACAAGTGTGTTTACACGAAGTTTGCTGATGGAAGAGGTGTGATCGTTTGTCTGTACGTGGACGACATGCTTATCCTAGGTACGGATATTAGCTGTGTCACGGAGACAAAGAAATTTATCTCAAGCAAGTTCAGTATGAAAGACTTGGGGGAAGCTGATGTGATCTTAGGGATCAAGATCATCCGGACAGATACTGGACTAGCACTGTCACAGTCTCATTATATTGAGAAAAATGATCACTCGTTATGGGTATCGGGATCTTCCAGGGATCGATACGCCGTACAGGTATGATCTGAAGCTGAAGCCTAATTCAGGGGAAAGCGTCAGACAGCTGGAGTATGCAAGCGTAATGGGAAGTTTGATGTATGCTACTACTGCCACAAGTCCTGACATAGCTTTCGCCGTGGAAATGCTGAGTTGTTTCATGAGCAACCCAGGTGCTGAACACTGGAAAGCTGTGAAACGGGTTATGAGATATCTCAAGAAGACTCAGACATATGCACTGTACTACAACGGAGATCCGAAGGTAGTGGAAGGCTTCAGTGATGCCAGTTGGTGCTCAGAGGTGGAGAGCGAGAGGTCCACAGGTGGATACATTTTTACAATGGGTGGAGCTGCTATATCGTGGAAGTCGAAGAAGCAGACTATGCTCTCGCGGTCATCCATGGAATCTGAGTTCTTTGCACTAGATACCGCAGCCGAGGAAGCTGAATGGCTTCGGGAGCTCATGTATGATCTTCTATTGATTGGAGCGCAAATACCGGCGATACCGATATACTGCGACAACCAGGCGACTGCGGCGGTGGCATCAAATGACCTCTTCAACGGGAAGAAGAGGACTGTGCGGTTGAAGCACAGGACAGTACACGATCTTATCAAGAGAGGTGTTATTGCAGTGATTGATGTTCGGAGTCAGGAGAACCTGGCGGATCCGTTCACCAAGGGCCTCAAGCGCCAGCTGGTCAATGACACAGCTTGTAAAATGGGCTTGAAGGCATTATGATATTGGATTTTTGTATTCCTAACATAAAGTTTTATGCTAATAGTTCAAAGATTTATCTACTAGGCATCTAGCTTTTGGTTCAAGGGAGGACCACTAATCGGAAGAATATCAGGAACGGTGGGTACATGTTCTATTGGGCATGGAGAGGTTACGGACCTATAACCACTGTTGTCTACTGTTGTTTTCTGCGGAAAACAGTTCCTGTGGGAAGGTTGGCTTAATTGCCTTAATGAGTTCTCAGGCAGAGTGAATGCCTGGTATGCTTTATAGGAAGCATGGTAGAACAGCACTACAAGGAGTGAAACTCCATGCTACAGAGGGATGACTCCACGATGAGGTTCCTATATGTGGGGTGCTGCCCAGGAATAGGATAAAGCCTTGGCTTTGCAGGCCAAGTCACAGCGGCGTAGCACCGCAAATAGGCAGTTAGCCTAATGCTGTATATTAAATATAAAGAGGGGTGTAGTCAGCACTACAAAGAGGAGGAGTTCCTCATGTTACAGTGGCACGACACTACCATGAGGTACCCGGTTAGGGATAAAGCTTCGGCCTTGCAAGCCATGTCGTTGCGACGTAATACCACAAGGGAGCCTAAGGCTTCATGCTGGGTAGTTTGGCACTACAAAGAGGCGGTTGCCTCATGCTACTGTAGTATGACACTACGATGAGGTTCCCAGTACAGGGTAAGGCCTCGGCTTTAAGCCATGTCATAGCGGCGTAGCACCGCAAGGGAAGCGCAAAACGCTTCATGCCATGTCTCTTTATAATGAACTCACCTATAGTGTATGACAGAGATATCAGGCCGTCTCTTGAGGGTAAACTTGTAGACACCTAAAATTATACACTGAAACTAGGCTGGCACAGGACCTTTAATGTGTAGCCAGAAGCACATGTAACTACATTATGTGAGTGGAAAGAATTTCAGCTATGATGCAGAATTCAAGGCTTAGTCCATTCTTGTATTATAGTTTGATTTTTGACTCACGTGGGAAGATTCAAGTCTTAAGTGGCATCTATCCTAAAAGCATAATGGACAGTTACTGTGGGGAACACTCGTACTTATATATAGAGATATGTGGGGGATTGTTGGGTTTGTAGCCTTTTGTTTTGGTTTTTAGTCCCACATCGGCTAGAAAGGAATGTGTATCTCCATATATGAGTCTTTTCTCTTTATGGAGATGCACATGTAGTGCACATGGGTGTATGCCATGTGGGATTAATTATTAATGGTATGAAGGCTTAATCAACAATTAAGAAGCTGTAAGTTTTTTGCTCTTGGAAATTTATTTCCATGGAGCTAAGCTCCGTAGGAGCTTAGCGACTCGGACTCGGACTCGGACTCGGGCTCAAGGGCTCATGAGGCGTAATGTGGCATTTTGTTGGCGCACTTTGCACTTAGTACGTCAGCATCGTCGCTAGGCGCATAGTGCACTTAAGTTGCGCTCGTTGCGCGAGCCACTTGCGCGACCACGTTGCGCGGCCCGTTACGCGAGCCCAGTTACGCTGGCCCAGTTACGCAGTCCAGTACGCCCAGTACGTGCAGTGTGCGCAGCGTACGCAGCGTGCATTGAGTGCGCAGTGTGCGCAGCGTACGCATAGTGCGTAGAGTGCGCAGTGTGCGTAGGGTGCGTAAAAGGGGCCGTGTGCGTATGGCTGGCTGCATATTTGAGCGGGAACGGTTGCAGCAGTTGCTGCACATTCAGGAGTGGTTCTGCCACTACCCTGAAGTTCAGGCAACTGCTTGGCAACCGTCCCGTGGGCTATATATGCAGGTTCTCTCCTTTCTCAGAGGGTTGTAGTAATCAGAATTCCCAGGAGAAAAATTCTAAGTGTTCTTTAACACAACAGAGTAGTGAGCGTGTTCTTTAACACAAACACTAGTACTTTTTAGTACGCGTGAGTTCTGTTACTTCAAGCAGAGAGAGAAGAGTTGAGCCATTGCCAGAGGAGTTCGCCGTCTTCCGAGGAGTCAGAAGAGCAGGAATGTTCCAAGATTTTTCGTCAACCTTGCTGGTTCCTGGAAGCTGTTCGCAGAGGACGAATAAAGCTTTGAGCAACGGTGATTATTCACCCAGCATTTCCATCTCTCGCCTGTCATCCTTCTGTTGCCTTCAGTAGTTCTGTCAGTATCTTCTTTTTAGAAGGCACTACTGCCAGTTTGCTACGATCACGAAAATCTCTTTAGATTATTCGTGTATTACGATATCTTTTTAGATATCGTAATTTTCAGAATCCTTCTGGATCTCTGTTGCAAAACCTTCTTTAAGGAATTGCATTTGGAACGTTGTCTTTACAACTGTTTTAGTTTCTGTATTTTCCATCGAAAAGCGTGCCCCGGCGTTTCCGGCGATAACACATAGTTGTCTGGCCCTTTTAATCATTCATCAATACAATCAGTATTGTTGATTTGCTTCACTACAGTTATTTTCTAATCAAATTATGATGATTAGCCTACTCGTCAATTGAGTGAAGTTTAAAGTTGTTTTCTCTAACAAATTTAGCTGCAGACGGATGGTTGAGAGGTCATGTGGAAATGGATGCCACACTGTAGGAATTATGATTGTTATGTTGCATTGATACAAATAAGACAAAAATAGGAAGGCACAGATTTAACATCTATTTTTTTTAGTAAGTTTTAGTTTATTTTGAAGTGTCAGTAATGTTTCCCATATGCATTCGACAACCAACATGTATACAAATGGATGTTTGGAGTATGGGTGCTTCCTAGATGCATTGTCTTGACATGTCTAGGACGTGCAGTGGCAAAGCAGCATGAACACAAAGTGGTTAGTGATGAAGGCATGGCTCTTAGAAGTGGGTATAATTCTCAAATGGGAGCTCTGAAATACTCTTCTTTGGGTCAGGCCAAAGCTAGACATTAGCTTAGTATTGTGTCGATAATGTAATGTAATCCACGTCCTAACCATATCTTAGACCTTCATCACGACTGAGCACTGTGGTCAAGCAAGTTAATATAAGATGGAAAAAAAAAACTGTCTTAGAAGAAGATTGAGAAACTAAATTTTGCACAAGAGGCAAAAGAATGAGAGTGGTTGATAAATGCTGTGACTGTGTAAACCTATTGGGGACAAGGACTCTTCAGCTCCAAGGACAATGAGTATCGCTAAAACCATTCGAATGTTTTATCCCCTGAGTACTAGTCTAGGTACTGTTTAGTTGTAAAATTTCTTATAACAAATGATGATGTAATTGGTGTTGTAACTATTTTGGCTATAATAAATGCTACAAAAACTAGATATCTGTTACACTTTTTTGTTGTAGTAAGTACAATATTTCTTATAGGCTAATTCTAAAGGCGCTCCAAAACTTACTTGGGACTAACCCAAATATTTTCAAAAAATTTACAAGTTTGCCACCCCCATTTGTTACTTCAGGCTAGTCCAATTTCTTTCAGGACTGCAAACTTGTTGTCAGTCCTACATTGTGTAAGGACTGCCAACTTTGTTGGCAGTCCTATGTCCAAACAGAAAAATGTTGGCAGTTCTAACATAAAGTAGAACTGTCAACTTTGTTACAATTCTACTTGGTATAAGGACTGCCAACTTTGTTGGCAGTTTTATGTCCAAATAGAAAATTTAGATAGGACTGCTAACTTTGTTACAATTCCACGTCTCGTGTCCGGCTGACATGTCGTCGGAGCCGCCCGCCTTCTAGACTGCTGCTGCCGACCTTCACCCCTCCTTTCTCGTTCTTCATCTGCTGCTTCTTCGTCTTCATCATCTCTACTTCTTTTAGATTTTTAGGATTTAAGAATTGGAAAAGAGAGAATGAAAATGACCAAATGAAGTGTTGGCTGAGAGTTTTGTAGGGGTGGGCAGTCCTAAATAAAATTGAGACTGTTCTGAATAAAAAGTTCTATAAAACTGGACTGTCCTCTAGTAAAGACTAGTCCCAAATAAGTTTTGGAGTACATTTAGAATTAGCTTTTTTATATAACAAATGGTAAAATTAACCTAAATGCTCTAACAAATGATGCAGGAAATTGATTAGGAAAAGTGTTGTTATCCTGATTGAAAATAAATTGTTAGGAAAAATTATCAAAGAGTCATCATTCAAAAACGAAAAAAAAAAAAAACCTCATGAGCTAACGTTGACGTACAATTGCTTGCACTTACATAACAAGGTGACCATCACTGACAAAATTAACTAAACTTCATAGATAATAAACTAAATTCTGACAAAGAAAAAGAAAAAAATACTTCAACGTTAACCATACTATTACAAGAAGAAGAAAGAAGCTAGGCAGCTATGGCTATAAGCTGGTTAGTTGCCTGGTTCACCAAGCACGGAAGCCGACAAGTGGGCCACCACGGACCAGTAACTGTTTGCTAATCTGGGTTCGGTTCAGGTAGGCCTTGGGCGTCGGTGAAAGAAGTAGGGAGGGGCCAGCTAAAGCACGGACACATTGGAACCCTCTGCTGCTGTTGCTGTTGGTGCATCATGTTCATAGGAAACACCAAATGAGATGTACTGCTCACTCTATGGACTTCCGCTTGAAGTTGTGTAATGTAACCAATCGCCTCGTCCAGCATCGACGCCATGCTCATCTTCCTAAGAGAGTATTAATTATAAAGTAATTAATTGGTCTCAGGAATATAATACCTACTAATTACCTTAATCTTGAGTTGGGTATGAGTCTGTGTAGAGTCGTCACCTTTTCCTTAATCCTGTTCCTTCTTCTCTATAACCAAAAAAAAAAAAAAAACAATAAAAGTAAAACATGATGAACAGTCTTCTTGTCGCACGTCCATGACTTATCAAACCTGCATGCACCCACGTTGTTGAAAACCCACGTTGAAACAATGACATATCATTGATTCGGGACGTGTCTTGATTAAAAAGTTCCTCCAACGACTTTCAAACAACCACAAACGTCACACGTATGTATATTAACTATCAAACTCTGCGTGTGGACACATACGTATATTAATCATCAAACTCTGCTTATGACTTGAAAATTTGAATCCTTACCGAAAGGGGAAAAAAACACAAACTTAGTAAATAAGTATCGTGGCCTCTTACCATTTCCGACCGATTATGTGCAGATGCCACTCTCTTCCCCTTCGCCTTTTCAACGTTGTGCATCATTCGTGTTGGGTCGTGTCGACCCACACTGTTTACTCTGCTGCCGTCGGAGTAAGATGCCCTCGAGTCGTCACCGGTGGCTGGTTGAGCACCGATGGCCTGGTTAACGACCGACTCGAGCGTGCCTTGATGATGATCAAAATTATCTCCGGCCAAGTTAGGAAGTAGTGGACATGAGAGTTGGTCATGAATATTGTAGCATCTAACACAGAAATGGCTCATCCCCTGCATTTCTCGTGTTATATGCTCCTCTTTTAGCAACCAAGTCAAGGGACCAATGCCATCTTTGTGGCTATATATAGGTCGTATTTATGCACCCTATCTACTGTGTTCGGATCATATGTAGCAATGTTATCAAAACCGGACCGGACCGACGGTTGGACCGGGTCCGACCGGATTAAACCAAAAAATCGGTTCGGTCTGACTTGAACCGGATTTTTTTTGAGAACCGACGGTTTTTTACAAAACCGCGGTTTAACCTGTGAATCGCCCAAACCGGAGTTCATTTGAACCGGTCAGAGATGCCTGGACCACTATCAGGAGCTCAGGGTCGGCTTAGATAGGATGGGCCTGGACGAGCTTGGAGGAAGTGCGGACGGTGGTGGTCCAGCGTAGGGACAGTGATCGGGTGGATGTCTGCGAGATCGCGACGCAGAACTTGAGCTCTAGGGTGGTTGCTTCGAGTGAGAGAGGGAGGAGAGAATGGAGTGGGAAAGAGAGGGTTTAAAAAATAAAGGTGGAGTGTGTGCAGGAGAAGCTTGAGGAGAAGCCTAGGTGATGAAGAGTAAAGAAGAAGAGTGTAGAACTGATTATGTTGGTAAGGGGTGTGGCTTTGTCGAATGTGTCCATGGCTGATAGGTTGATAGGGTCGTGTACAGGCGTAAAATGGGACTTTTGTGTTATTGATAGGGACTAGAGAGAGCTTCGTAAATGCTTTGTACTTGCATGAAAATTGTTGCGTGTACATGGCAGGAGATGGGGTGACCGTGGAAATAGGGATAATATATTTATAAGAAAATTTTAAGCATAAAGTACATAACCGGTCAGACCCGGTTGGACCCGGTTGAACCCCGGTTAGACCTATACGAAAAAAATTCGGTTCGATTATCGGTCCGATTTTTAAAACATTGATATGTAGAGCTGTCGTGAAAATATCGACATTGGGGAAGCAGCTTGCACAGGTGGCGTCTGAAGGACAGGTGGCAATATGCACAGCTAGCGGTAAAGGGGAGCACTGCTTGCGCTTTCATATCTTTGCCGCTTCTTCCCTCCAATAACATCCTTTCCTTTGATTTGCTCCCCCCCTGCGAACGATGCGTTGGCCTCATATGAGGAGTTCGTTACTGTGGCCACTTGATACATGTCCACCTTGTAAGTTACTAGAGTTGGTTGCTTGGAGGTTACTAGAGTTTGTAGCCAATGCACAGATCTTTCTGGAAACATCTTGGCAGTGAAAAGGTGCAACGCTACATGTCCACCTTCGAAGTTACTGTGAGTTAGTAGCCACTGAGCATGTCTTTCTGGAAATATCACTAGTGTATGACCGGTATCAAAAATACAAACCTTACATCTTCTTGCCTCCGTTTACATGACGTGTTGAATTAGAGGTCATGTGATAGTTGTCATGAAGTTGAGTATCTTTATCTTTGCCGACACTTCTCTCCTGCACGTTCTTTCTCCTCGGAACTTGGTGCAACCTTTCCCCAAGAAAACTTTGTTGTTCAAGATGACCTTCCTATATAGAGAACATATTAGAGTGCTACGAACATTATCTGTGTGTCGGAGAAAATCTAAAAATTGAAAACCCTATAAGAGGGCTCAGGTTTAGATTCAATATAGCAGGTATCTGTGCCATATCTGGTATGGCCGCATTTCAGCGGTATACAGCCAGTATATATCCAGCATACAATAATTATACTCAAGTTTTCAGCTGTTGTCTCACTACTAAAGTACAGTGAAACACTGGCGACGGATCCCGAGCTATATACGAGTGTGTCATAGATCGATCGTCTGCCGCGTCGCTACTTTACGCGGGTAAATCGTGCGAAGCTGAGCGACTAGTTGGCGACAAGTAGGACGTCGCTTAAATTTTGACTAGCGACATATTGAGGCACCACCAGTAAATCGCCTAGGAGCTTCATTTTTATTCATTAGAAACTG
Organism: Iris pallida; assembly: GCA_029216955.1. Taxonomy (NCBI): domain Eukaryota; kingdom Viridiplantae; phylum Streptophyta; class Magnoliopsida; order Asparagales; family Iridaceae; genus Iris; species Iris pallida. Next base: position 19,629,661 of record JANAVB010010198.1, on the reverse strand, counting down.
AAGCCCCCATGTTCGAAATCCCTGCAAACCTCTCATGCCACGTCCATTTTCGCAAAACCGAGTCGCCACTTTGCGTGATATTACAAGTCTAAATTATACTTGTACAAAACAAGAACAAACACGGTCGATAAAATATGTCAAAATAATGTTATTGCAGCAGAAATAAACAACAAAATGTTGATAGACACATGATACATGAAAATGGTTCTCTTGATTGATAATATGCAATGGAATTACGACAACTCTTAGCCAAAAGAACAACTTGACTTACAAACAATGAATCTCATTACAATGAAAGATGTCACATTACTTACAACTCTTAAGCCTAATTTCGTCAACGATGCAGCCTGAATCTCCAAGAACTCGAAATATGGAAGCTGTAGATTTTTCCCTTATCTTTCCAATTTTTTTTAATCACCTCAATTGTATTTCAGATAAGAAAGTTATGCCCATTTTGGTAAAAGGTGTTAAAACTATCCAAAATTGCTACTTAGCTCCATTTTGCACTTAGTGTCTCCAATTGTGTCACGACCCGCACCCACTGTGAGGGTACGAGAGCGTAACAACGTCCAGCCTACGCCGCAGTGTCGGCGGTAGAACGCTGTTCTAGGTCAAACTATAACTAACATAATATGAATACTCTCCATAAGGAGGCCAACACAGAGATACAACTCAATCACAATCTAGAGATAGAATATGGCAAGATAAAATAGATAAGAGAATCCTCAACTGAGGTACAACAGAAATGAAATACAAGTCTTATCATCTCTAAAAAAATACAACTCTGAAAGCAAGGACAACAGCTAAACATGAAAAGAAACAGTCTAAGCTATCTATACTATGCAAGGGTATCATCCTCAACAGCTGTCTGAACCTCCCCAGGGGTCCAGGCCGCGAGTGTCATCTAGGCAAGCTCCAAAGTAAGGGGTGCAAGGTTCCTCATCATCCTCTGTAAAATTTTCAACAGGTGCAGTCAGGACAGGAGCGAGCACAATACATCTCAACAGTTCATAACAGGTTAGAAAATATAATCATGCAGTAAAGTAAGATATAGATACTAAAGAAATACAGTATGGAAACAGAGAGAGAACTGTAATAGAAATATCTACTATAAGTAAAGAGCTACCAGTGAGTAGTGATTTAGAGTACAAAGTCGACATGTGAACGGCTTGATTTGTACATGGCTATACTAAAGAGGCGTACATGGCTATTCTACTTTGGAATTGTTCACATGACTATATATTTATACTCTCCCGTACCCCCAATTAATACACAAGGGTCCAACCAGGTTATGTTATGATTCTATGTAACAGCCTCCGAAGGGTGATAAGTCCCAAAAGGGTGATAAGCCCCCAAATGGTGATAAGCCTCCATAGGGTGATAAGCCCCCGAAGGGTGGTACATAGTAGTCCCATAAATGGGGATTCTGGAAAACCCAATAAATGGGATAAGGATTCAAAAAAGACTCTGTGATCATATGAGTATATGTCACAAGTGATCAAAGAACCAAAGAAGCATAGTGATACGCCATGTAAGTAAAACGTACAGAACATAGAGTACCCCGATGCTTCCTGAAGGGATAACATCTCAGGGAGGGATCCATATTGTACTAATCTGTCACGTCCCAGTACCGAAATACAGGGACGGACTAGGCCAGCTACTCCATATGAGGTACGTAACGTCATACGGCGATCGTGGCTGTCGAGAGACTAGGGGGTACATGCTACAATCAAGTCTCCTATGGTCCCACAGAGTTCTATGTCTCAATCAATTAAGTCAAATCAGCAATTAAATGAATATTAAAGATAAAGCAGTAAGGCGTCCCTGACGCTTCATCAAAATAATCATGAAAGACTAGCTTTATAATTTAGCTATCTCAGAGAGTCAGGAGTACAAAATTATACACAGCTGCAGTCTGCTTAATTATAATTATGTACTGACACAAAATATCAAGTAATCCGGCTAATAGGTGCCGGTGGCTAAACGCCGCAAAAGTATAAGCAGGAGTGGGGGAGAAGGAACCCACTCGAGTCTCCGAACTGCCATGCTCCTAGTATGCACCATGGATGTCAGGGAGGAAGATAGTGTCCTCTGGCTCTGCTACGAGATCTGGCCAAACAAAACCAGCGGGGTCAGCCCCGAATAGCAAGTACCGCCAAAGGGGCACAAGAGATAAGACTAAAAACCCAGTTAATAGAATGATTGATAATAGTAATACTTATGTTACTATTATAGGGTAGCGCAACATCCTCGAACCCATATGGCACCCTTACAACCAAACAAGGACAAAAGGTGCCGCATGGAGTCGGGACGTGTCGTACTCTATAACTTTCACATAAGTTAAAAGGTATAAACAATAAAATCGCCTGATCGTGACTTCGGTCGATAGCCTATCGCAGCACAATAACCAACCCAACAATCAAACAAGAACATGGGTTGGATCATGTACCATGATAGACCATGTTCCTCAGTCATTCACAGAAGTAGCACTCCATAATCAGAATAAGTCTTTCGTTCATAACTTCGGTCCACAGCCTATCATAGCACGATAGCCAACCCAACAATCAAACAAGAACATGGGTTGGATCACGTACCATGACAGTCCGCTTCCCTCAGTTACTTACGGAAGGTAATAGGATACAAGCAAGTCATTTTCACGGCCAATCAAGTCTACGAGTTTCTAGTGGGACGAGGTTATCCTCGCATCACGTTATGTAGAAATCCTCAGATCGTATCTTTCCAGCAAGGCTAGCCCACCCAGGGGTTCGCGTAGATAGGAATGATTGAGCACAGGTCCCTCGCAAGGCCACCTTGCTAAAACATATAATATGTAGCAGGAATTAATCGGATACAGTCATCCACTCGTTGCAGATGACACAGTATCCGTGGAGACCAGCCGGCACGTCAAGACAGTATCTCAAGGCGGCTGGTGTAACACGATCTCGGGATTTTGTCCTTCCCATGCATCTAGTATATTTAGTTGCCTAATTTAACCCTAGGTGAAATCTTAAATTTTTATACTGTGGCCTGTATGATTATCCTCCTAAAGTCGTACTTTAGTACGAGTACCCCAAAGAGGATCCATGTCAATCAGTATGTCAACATGTTCTACCCTCCTTAGTGTAATGCATCATTGTAAATACGCCACGTGGAGTTACGAGTCATTTGTCGAGCATGAACAAGAACTGGAACATTCAGGTACATGTATCAGGTAGGAATACTTTGTTCTCCGGGTCACATTAGTGCTCATATCATGCTCGGGACAAAAGGCGTAAGGATATAAAATGGACATATAATATATATATATATATATATAATAATAATAATAATAATAAGGTAACAATATAGGGCACAAAAGTCCATGCGGCTCAGGAGGAGTGAGTCCATGCGGCCGGGTCAATACTGGTTCATGCGGCTGGGACTACACGCTCATTCGGCTCAGGGAGCCCCAAGGCGCATGCGGCTGGAAAGGCGGGTTCATGCGGACGAAGGGGTGTCAGCGTATGCGGCTGCGATCATATGAAGTCCTATGCGGCTTAGCATGGGCGATACATATGCGACTGGATGATGGATGGGCCTTATGCGGCCCAAAACAGTTGCGCATATGCGGCTGGGTACAAAAAGAACTCATGCGGCTGAAAGCTAGCCGCATGAAGTCCATGCGACTCAAGATAACAGGGGCTCATGCGGCCGAGTCTGAATAAGGCTATGCGGCTCAATTACTTGCCGCATGAAGATTCATGCGGTCAAGTACTCAAGCAAGTCTTATGCGGCTAGGAAGGACTTTCCATGCGGCTGAGCTCGAACGAGTCTCATGCGGCTGGAAAGGCCATGCGGCCAGAGACTTACCGCATGAGAATTTATGCGGTCAAGTACTGCTCTTCTTCTCCACTTGTCCGAGAAGAGGAGCCAAGCAACCATGGCCTCCCAACTACACAAAACCTTCATCCGGAGCCCAAATCGGAACTTCCTTAGGTCAAAATGGGATAGAACAAAATTCTCTACAACATGGAACCATCAAAAATTGAAAATAATGAAGTTTGCTAGATCAAAACCAAAAAAATCCGAAAATGGTTAAAACCTAGATCTACAAAAATTAAAGCTTCAAAATGGAAAACTTCAAGTTCTAAACTAGTATAGAATAAGGAGAAGAACATATTTTGACAAGTAATTTTGTAAGAAAACATCAACAACATTTATGGATCCATCTCTTGATCAAGTTGGTACTTGCCTTGGTTGATGGAAGAAATATTTGGTTGGTGGAGGAAATAAATGAGAGGAAGTAAATGAGAGGAGAGAGAATGAGTTATATATATAGATCTTGGACCCATGGGTTCATGATGAACCAAAGGGTTCATGATGAACCATTGGTGAACCAAGAATAGGTTACCCAAATGAGCCAGAACTGTAGGCCCAAATGCAGAAAATAAATTAGGAAATAATATTTTGTCGAATATTTTTGGGAAATGCATGAAGAAAGACAGCATAATAAATATAGTATAAATACAAGGTAAATACAATTTATCGGTTTACGTATTAAAATACGTATTCCAGGATCGGGGAGTGACATCTCTACCCTTCTTAGAAAAATTCCGTCCTCGGAATTCCAGCCAAGACAGGATAGTGAAATCAGGGCAAGCAAGGCTCAATCGTATATAAGTTAACTATCATAGCAGTTATTATTATACATCACAAAGTGTAAAACAAGCAGGTACAGATAAGCATGGAATCGTGTCAATAAGGTGCAAAAATATACCTTATTAGTCAAACAAATGCGGATAGCGAGATCTGATCTCGTCCTCGCGCTCCCAGGTTGACTCTCCCGGAGAGTGATGGTTCCAAGAAACACGGACAAGGCTTATCGTCCGATTCTTGAGTACCTTCTCTCGCCGGTCTAAAATAGATACGGGTTATTCCTCGTAAGTTAGGTCGGTACCAACGACTAACTCAGAATGATCGAGGACATGACTCGGATCCGGGACATACCCACGTAATTGGGATACATGAAACACATCATGTATGCCAGTTAACGAAGGCGGAAGGGCAAGTCGATAAGCCACATCGCCTACCCGAGCGAGAATCTTAAAAGGACCAACGTATCTTGGACTAAGCTTTCCTCGGGTTCCAAATCTAATGATACCCCGAGTTGGCAAAATCCGCATAAACACTTGGTCGCCAACTCTGAACTCTAGAGGCCTACGATGCTGATCTGCCCAATGACGATGTCGGTCCTGTGCAACTCGAAGGCGCTCTCTGACCAACTTAACTATCTCCACAGTCTGCGTGATCATCTCTGGCCCCAACAACTTCCGTTCTCCGACGTCGTCCCATGCCAAAGGGGACCTGCACTTCCTTCCGTACAATACTTCGAACGGGGCCATCTGAATGCTAGCCTGATAGCTGTTGTTATAGGAGAACTCCACAAGATGAAGGTGATCCTCCCAAGATCCGCCAAAGTCCAAGGTACACGCCCGTAGCATATCTTCTAACGTCTGAATGGTTCTTTCTGATTGCCCGTCAGTTTGTGGATGATAAGCAGTACTGAATCTTAACTTGGTTCCCAAACTTTGGTACAAGCTCCGCCAAAAATGGGAAGTAAATCGCGTATCCCGATCTGATACTATACTAACTGGAACACCGTGCTGCCTTACTATCTGTTTTATGTACATTTCTGCTAGCTGTTCAGTAGTCTGTCCAACTCGGAAGGGAAGAAAATGAGCGACCTTCGTGAGTCGATCTACTATTACCCAGACTGCGTTCTTACCAGTCGGGGACCTAGGTAAACCGGTCATAAAGTCTATCGTGATGTGCTTCCATTTCCATTCTGGGATAGGAAGCGGCTGAAGCAACCCTGCTGGTCTCTGCTGCTCGGCTTTCACCTGCTGACATACCAGATACTTGGATACAAATCTCGCTATCTCTCTTTTCATGCCATTCTACCAAAAGTACTGCCTGATATCTCGATACATCTTCGTTCCTCCTGGATGAATGGAGTAAATAGAACTATGAGCTTCGGACATAACTTCTTGTCGAAGGTCTCCACTCGGTACACAAAGTCTGTTTCCAAACCTGAGCGTACCATCTTCATGAATCACTAACTCCTTCCTACGGCCTGATTCACACTCCGACCGCAACTTCTGAATCTGTGGGTCTCCTGCTTGTGCTGCCCTTATTCTCTCTACTAAGGTTGACTGAATCTGCATACTGGTCATGCTTCCTATATCCCTTGGCAAAACTACTTTGATTTCCATACTCTGAAGGTCTTCTAGAATATGCTTCTGCGAGGTCAAGATAAAGGCACTGTCTCTCCTACTCAATGCATCTGCAACTACATTCGCCTTGCCTGGATGATACTGAAGATCCAAGTCAAAATCCTTTAGTAGTTCTAACCATCTTCTTTGCCTCATGTTCAAATCTCGCTGCGTGAACACGTATTTCAAACTCTTATGATCAGTATAGATCTCTACCCGATCTCCGTATAAATAGTGCCGCCACAACTTGAGTGAAAACACCACGGCTGCTAACTCTAAATCGTGAGTCGGGTAATTCTTCTCATGGTCTCGAAGCTGTCGAGACCCTTGTTAGCAATTCGGCAAACGAAAAAAATTCGGGACGGCAAAAGTACGAGTATAAATCGGCCCAGTGCCAACAAAATACGTTCAAAAATTCGGACAAATATTCAAAAAATGAAAATATTGAGGTTAGAAACTTCATATTCTTAAATATATTGTCAAATTTGGTTAATTAAATAGGTTCTCAACACGTTTTTTGTGCCAAATAATTCAATAATTTATACAGAACATGTTTAAAACTTCTCATGATTAAAATTTACGTACTGATTTGGATATGTCAAAAGTACGCAAGTATTATACGTTTATGAAAGATACGGAAAAATTTGCGTATAATACGAGTTTTATTCGGGTGATTGCTAACAAGGGTCGAGACGCATATGCTATCACCTTTCCGTGCTGCATCAATACACATCCAAGACCCTTCCCAGATGCGTCACAATATACTGTAAAGCCTCCTGCTCCTACTGGAAGCGTCAAGATCGGGGCTGAGATCAATCTCTTCTTCAATTCTTCAAATGATGCCTGACAGCTAGCTGACCAAACAAACTCTACGTCCTTGTGCGTCAAACACGTTAAGGGTGAAGAACAATTTGGCAACTCTAAAGGGGGGTGAATAGAGTTTATATAGAAAAATAGCCAATTAAAATTAACTCTTTCACCAATAATAAATAATCAGAGTAAAGTACGGAAAATAAATAGAGAGCAAAAGAGCATACGCAAACACAGCGATTTTAACCTGGTTTCCCTCGTGGAGGACTAGTCCAGGCCTGAGAACTCTAGCTCAGGATTAAATCCACTATTTGTGAAATAGTAGTTTACAACCCGTGCCTTTACTTCAGAAGAGCACGTCAACTTCTAACAGAGGATCGCAGTGGCGATTTGCTTAGAATTGTCCAAGCGACTTCTTCGACTCTTGCACAAGAATCCTAACTGAGAGATGCTGAGCACTCGAGACTTAGGAGGCTTGTGGCTAGTAGATGGGAAGGATATGGCTTATTTGAGCTTATAAGAGAGAAGAGAAGAGAAGATTGGATGGATTGGAATGAGAGAATTTATGCCCTATTTATAGTGTTTTTATAGGCAGAATTCGGCCAGAATTCGGGTAGGAAAATTCAAATATTTGGCCGTTGGACAACTAGCAACCAGCTAACCCTAAAATTAGGGTTCCTGATTTCTAGGGGACAGAGTTCGGCCCGAACTCTGTGTGGAGGCAGAGTTCGGCCCGAACTCTGTCTCCAGAGCACAGAGTGGTTCAAAGGGGACCATTTTGGAATTTCTGGTTTGGTGGAGCTTTGGGATTTTTGGGTAGGCTATAGTCTAAGTTTCAAGAGCTCAGCATGACTCAGATTACATTAGTCTAGACTCAAAGAAAGTGTAAAATACAGACTCGAATCAACTGAGACACGGAAGCTGAGCTGTCTTCTGTCTTGAGCTTAATGCAGACGTCGTGTGTCGCATTGAATTATTACAGATATTATTTAGTCAATATTGTCAATATTTGGTTGACTGTGACTTTGTGTCAACAATCTCCCCCATATTGATAATTGACAAAATAATATATGTATATTCAATATTCATACCTGGACACAGTTGATCATAGCAACATAGCTCCCCCATAATCGATGCCGAGCTAGAAATAAGAGCTCCCCCGTGATCAGTGAACGGCGCTGAGCTAGAAGAGATAGCTCCCCCATAAAGAATGCATTGAACCTGTATAATATCTCCAGAAAGCACAAACAAGCACAGATATACGAAAGCGACAGATATGATACTAAATATATCTAGCCAGAATATACATAGTTCTCCCTCTTTTGGCAGTTAGCAATATAGACTGCATATGAATGAAAGATCATATAAACTGCAGTATAGACAATTAAGAGTGATGCAACCACACCAAGCAGAGAAGAAACAGTGTATGACTAAATAAAATGAGTCACTAGCATAAAGTAAAACTATGATAATGAGCATAAAATGTCATCCACAAAACCAAGTGTCAAACACACAACCAGAGTTTGAGTACATAAAACCAAGTACATAAAACCATAATAAACTAAATAACTGAAATCAAAAAGCATCAACTAAGATCATCATCAGTAGCAGCAGCAGATCTAGCCAATCTCCATCACGGAGCACGAGAAGGTCCTGGAGGGTCTGAAGGACCAGGAAAGGAGCGACGGGGGTCCAGAAATGCAGCATCCGGATCCATGTAACGCATGACCCATGGATCATCAATGCGATGGCCCGCGCGCTCAGGATCCCGCTCCATGGGAATGTGCAGATAATGAGACATGGAGTACCGTATATCATGCAGAGAGTTGCCGAGGGCACTTATCTGTAGAGTAGTACGATAATCCAGCTGGGTCCAACGCTCGTCCTCAAGGTCAAAACGATCCCGGAGCATAGTCTGAATAGACTCAAGAGTGGCAGGTGGAAGTGGTGCATCCTAACCGAGTGGAGGGGCGTCAGGCTCCTCATCATCAGAATGCTCAGAAGCCTCAGGAGAGGTGACGACTGCCTGAAGAAAAGCAGGAGCAGGCAGGAAAGGACAGGTGTCAAGTGGTATACGGAACGCACGAAAGACCATAGGAAGATATAATGCAAAAACTAAGGCTCGTGGTTTCTTTCTACAGTTAATCATCCAGTCCATCATGGTACGTGGAAGATTGAACGAGATACCGAAGTGAAGATGATACATAACTGAGATTTCAAAATATGTAACTTCATCGGGTGAGCCAACTTTTGGCAGAATAGTATTGAAAATAATCCGATGAAGATCAGAAAAATATGGATTTAAAAATTTAGCCATAAGCTTGCGAGGACGTGTGTACGGGGTGCACAGATCGTCTTTGAAGCTCTCAAGGGAAATTCCGTCTGGAAAGCGGAACGACCGGGCTTCAACAAGCTTTTCCCAAGATGTGGGTTCTTGTAGATCAAGATATTCGGCTAAGTCAAAGTCATCAAAAGATATATCAATACCTGCAACCCTTGAATAGATGTGAGTGTCATCATAGGTCAAGTTGCAGAAGAACATTTGGATGGCATGGCGATAGATGGCAGAAGTTGCAGTGACTAACTCATCGAGACAAAGGTCGTGGAACAAAGAGTCAAATAGAGAGAAAATAGAAAAATTAATTGGATGCCCTGCGAATATCGGACGAGTCCGAAAATCATTAAACCACTCGTTGGATGCTTTAAGTGATATAAATAATCGGTCGTCATAAGTCTTAGGATTGCGGGGACAAGGCGGGTTGAACAACAGATGAATGGGTTGTTGTTCAACTACTTGCTCAATTGGAGGAGGAGGATTCGAAGAGGAAGCTCCCTCAGTTCGAGTCCTTTTCCCACGATTGGGCAAGCGAGGAGCCATTTGCAAGAAAATAGAGAACTTGAAATGGAGAGAAAGAAGGGGATATACCTGAAATCAACAATAAACAGTGGAAGAGAATGATGAGAAACCCCTTTCCCTTGATTTTGAGGAGCAATGGAGCACTTCTAGATCAAAAACTAGGGTTAGGGTTTGTAGGAAGAAGGTTGGAGAGGTGGAGAAGAAGGAAATAGTAAAGAAGAGAGAAGAAAACCCGAAATATAAGAGAGGGTTTTCTTTGGTCGGATAGAATTCTGACCGTATGATCTAAAATGATCCAACGGCTGAAGCTGTCCCCGACTCTGGAACAATGGGACCGAACTCGGCCCGAACTCTGGTAGGGGCAGAGTTCGGCCCGAGTTCTGGGTTCATGTCCCAGAACATAGGTCAGGCCAAAAATTAGAGAAAAAGGTTAAGTGGTGAAAAAGAGTTAGAAATGAGGATAAAAGCTTGATGAAATCAATCAGATAGATAGAGAGGTAGACTCATATCAGAATGAACTTAGAAATTAGTAAATAGGCAGTAATAAATCAAAACAAACCATATAATAAACAAGGAAATATAATATAATTCAATAGTTTGAATTTGCCATGGGTTAGCTGCAGGGGCCGGATCCCAGCTAGCGGTAGTCCTGAGGACTAGTGCACCGTGTCGCTTAGGCTTTTACGCCTTGTTGTTAGAAGGACCCTTTCGGCTTGTACCCATACCAAATTCATTGTAAAAGAATCATACTATACTCGATATTTACGCAAGTGAATTTTAATTTATGACCGCTTCATCTAAAATTCCAAGTTCACGACAAAGGAAATTGAAGCGCTCTTCGGATAAAGGCTTAGTAAAGAAGTCTGCTAGCTGATGATCAGTGTCAATAAATTCTAAGTTAATCGTGCCGTTTTGCTGATGATCACGCAAAAAGTGGTGTCTAATCTCAATGTGTTTAGTGCGTGAGTGGCAGACAGGGTTCTTAGTCAAATTAATGGCACTAGTGTTGTCACAGAATATAGGAATATGCATGAAAGATAACTTATAGTCTTCAAGGGTTTGCTTCATCCACAGAATTTGTGCACAACAACGCCCAGCTGCTATGTATTCAGCTTCTGTTGTGGATAGTACGACAGAGTTCTGCTTCTTGCTAAACCAGGAGACTAAAGCCTTTCCTAATAAATGACACGTGCCGCTCGTACTTTTACGGTCGACCTTGCATCCAGCGAAGTCAGCATCAGAGTAACCAATAAGGTCAAATGATGTGGACTTGGGATACCATAGGCCCACTGTAACCGTACCCTTAAGGTATCGAAAGATACGCTTAACCGCGGTCATGTGTGATTCCTTAGGATTAGCTTGATATCTAGCACATAGGCAAACACTGAACATGATATCGGGACGACTAGCAGTTAAATTAAGTAAGCTGCCTATCATACCTCGATACTTACGTTGATCAACAAGTTTGTCGCTCTCATCTGGTTCGAGTTTGGTTGAAGTAGCCATTGGAGTGCTGATTGGTTTGACGTTGTCAAGATCGAACTTCTTCAGCATGTCCTTGGTATACTTCGATTGACAGATGAAAGTTCTATTAGCCATTTGTTTCACTTGTAGACCAAGAAAGTAGTTGAGCTCTCCCATCATGCTCATCTCAAATTTCGTCTGCATATACTTGGCAAATTCTTGACAGAGGGTTTCATCAGTAGAGCCAAAAATAATATCATCAACATAGATTTGAATCAACAGAATAGTGTCTTTAAAAGATTTTATAAACAGTGTAGTGTCAATTTTCCCTTTTGAAAAACCTTTCTCAAGTAAGAAGCTACTTAGCCTTTCATACCAAGCTCTGGGGGCTTGTTTGAGGCCATAAAGGGCTTTCTTTAGCTTGAACACGTGGTCGGAAAATTTGTGATTTTCAAAGCCAGGAGGTTGTTTCACATAAACTTCCTCCTTAATAAAACCATTCAAGAAAGCACTTTTCACATCCATTTGAAATAATTTAAAGTTTTGAAAATTAGCAAAAGCACAAAGCATCCGAATGGATTCTAGTCTAGCAACAGGAGCATACGTCTCATCGTAGTCGATACCTTCCTCTTGGTTGTATCCTTGAGCTACTAGACGAGCTTTGTTACGTGTGACTGAACCATCTTCATTTACTTTGTTTCTAAAAACCCATTTAGTACCAATTATCGAGTGATTAACCGGTTTAGGAACGAGTTCCCATACTTGGCTTCTCTCGAATTGGTTGAGTTCTTCTTGCATAGCAGAAATCCAAAATTCATCATTAAAGGCTTCAGAAATGTTTTTAGGCTCTACTTGTGAAATGAAGGCAGTGCTAGCAACGGAGTCTCTTAGTGATGATCTAGTAGTTACTCCACATAAAACTTCTCCTATTACTAAATTTTCTGGATGAGAAGGTTTGAAAGAGAATTTCTTAGGCAAACCCTCCAGAGAATCAGTTTCGGTTGAAGTATTCATTGGAGTAGAAGTTGATGGCTCAACGTCATCATCAAGAGTACTTACTGCACTGTTATCTTCATCAAAAGTCACATTTGTTGACTCTTCCACAATAAGTGAGCGTTTATTAAAAACTCTATATCCCTTACTCTTGGCGGCATAACCAAGAAAGATACCATCGTCAGCTTTGGCATCAAATTTGCCTAAGTTGTCTTTGGTGTTAAGGATAAAACATCTACAACCAAAAACTTAAAATAAGAAACATTGGGGGTTCTCCCAAACCAAAGCTCATAGGGTGTTTTCTTCGTAATGGGACAAATCAGCACCCTATTCAAAATGTGGCATGCTGTACTGACAGCTTCTGCCCAAAAGTATTTCGGAAGTGAAAATTTATTCAACATGACTCTGGCCATATCGTCGAGAGTTCTATTCTTCCGCTCCACAACACCATTTTGTTGAGGAGTTCTAGGACAAGAAAATTCATGATCAAAACCATTTGCATTACAAAAATTTTCAAAATCATAATTTACGAATTCGTCTCCATGATCACTTCGGATTCGAGTAATCATGTAGCCTTTTTCGTTTTGAACTTTCTTTACAAAAACTTTGAAAACAGAAATAGCATCGCTCTTATTAGCGAAAAAGAAAACCCAAGTAAAAAAATCATCAACAATAACAAATGCATAAAGTTTGCCACCAAGGCTAGCTATTCTACTAGGACCAAATAAATCCATATGAAGTAGTTGCAAGGGTCTAGTAGTACATACAGAGTTGATGGAATGAAATGAGGATTTAGTTGCCTTGTTTAGTTCACATTCGGCACATACCGTGTCCTTTTTGAATGTGATGTCAGGCAATCCTCTCACTAGCTTCTTGGTAGACAGCCTGGATATAGCATCCATATTGGCATGACCAAGACGCTGGTGCCAAAGTAGTCGTTCGTCTTTGTGGGCATATAGACATCTACCTGCATTGTTAGTATTTATAGAAGATAGAAAATATATATGTTGTCCTCTCTTTTTCCTTCAAAAGCAATGTCTCCTGTTGACCTATCATAGATGTAGCAACTGTTTTGTCCAAAGTTAATATTATATCCATGATCAGCAAGATGACTAATACTGAGCAGGTTATGCTTTAACTCGGTCACTAGGCAGACATCCTTTATTACAGGAGAAGGAGGATGACCAATGATACCATTACCTATTATGTGCCCTTTGAGATTGTTACCGAAGGATACATATCCTTCTCTCTTCATCGATAGTGATACAAAAAGATTTGCGTCTCCCATCATATGTCGCGAGCATCCACTATCGAAAATCTACTTACTTTCAGTTGAAGAGGGAAGGTCCACCTACATCAAGAGTAGATGTGACCTTTGGTACCCGAGTTCTTGAGGGTCCTAAAAAGTTAATCTTTAGAAACCAAGCATATATCTTTTTATCTACAAGTCTTCTAACTTTGCACTGTGGTGAGATGTGTCCATGTGATCCACAGTAAGTACAGATAGCATTCTTATTTATACTAGGAGCATGAGAATAATATCTATAAGCAACAGGATGAGGATGAACATGATGTGAAGAGTTAGCATGGTGATGATGATTATGCATAGAATGAGTGGCATGGTAATGGTGTATATGAGGCATATCATGATGGTATTGTCTATGATGTGTGACATGCTGATATTGTCTATATGGCATGGCATGATGATTTTGTCTATATGGCATATGATGATCTTGTCTATATGGCATTGCATGATGATCTTGTTTATATGGCATGGCATGATGATTCCTATGTGTGGAGTGATGTTGATTGTGTCTTTGTGCATGATGATTGTGTACTGAGTGAGAATTATTCTTACGTGCACGTGGTTTGTGAAAGTTTATGTATATAAATGCATGGTTATGTGCTGCATGAGAATGACGTGGTTGACTAGCATGAGTGGTGTTGTGCCCATGTGATTGGGTTTGAACAACCTGTTTACCCAATTTGGTTTCTAATCTTTTAGAAACAGCTTGCAGTTCATCAACCTTAATATTTAAGCCATATATCTTAGTCATGGAAATCTTGTGTCTACTCTTTTCTTCAGCAAGCAACGTGTTGAGTGTAGTGATTTCTTGAGTTTGTTGCTCAATACGTGCTTCAGCATCATGTAAGCCTAATTTAAGCTTGGATACTTCATCAGTGTCATTAGTGGGTGTCGTGTTTCTAACATTATCAAGAAGTAAAGAAATTCTTTGTATCTCATCTTCAAGACTTTTGATTTTGTCCTTGGCATATTTGTATTTACCGATGACCTTTTTGTGATTATCGAGTAAATCAGTGAAAGCATCGCCAAGTTCATCAAAAGAGAAGTCATCTAGAGTTTCGTTAGATACCTTGTTGGAAGTTGCCATTAGGCACACATTTGCTGTATCTTGAGGAGAGTCATTTTCTTCCTCGGAGTCACTCGCTTTACTTTCATGCCAAATGCCTGTGTTGGCATATTTCTTTGATGAGTTCTTTTTGTATGGCTTCTCATAGCGGTTGCTCTTCTTCAGGAATGGGCAGTCTTTTCGGACATGTCCAGTCTTCTTGCAACCGTAACAAGTTGGCTCTTCTTCATCGTCTTCTTGTGATTCCTTCTTCCTTCGATTGAAGCGAAGGAATTTCCTGAAGTTGCGAACCATAAGAGCTTGGTCTTCATCATCCGAGTTATCTTCTTCGGTCTCATCATGATTAGCCCTTTGCTGATGAGCTTTGAGTGCGATCTCCCTGGTCTTCGGAGCAGGCTCTTCGAAGTCCTTGAGGTCAAGCTCGTGAGTCATGAGCTTACCCATCAAGGTCTCCATTGACATTGTTGTGAGATCGTTTCCTTCTATGATGGCAGTCACCTTAGGGTTCCAAATCTTTGGTAACCCTCTGAGCAACTTACGAATCTTCTCGTGGTTTGAGTATTGCTTTCCAAGCGAGGATAGAGGATTGATGATGTCGAGGAATCTTGTGATCATTTGAGTGATCGTCTCATTTGGCTTCATCTTGAAGGCTTCATATTCTTGAGTGAGACGGCTTATTTTGGATTCCTTGACCTGTGTGGTTCCTTCATGCGTCACTTCTAGAAGTCTCCATACTTCATGAGCAGTGGTGCATGTAGAGACCCTGTTGAACTCATTCCTGTCTATAGCACAGAATAAAGCATTAATAGCCCTAGCATCTAGACTTGCCTGTTTCTTCTCCTCGATAGAATATTTGTCGTGTGGTTTCTCAATGAGGTCACCATCGACAACTGTCCTGGCAGGCTTTTTGTAACCGTCAGTGACGACAGTCCACAGGTCAAAGTCTAGAAACTTAAGATAGAAGCTCATCCTTGTTTTCCAATATGTGTAGTTAGTCCCATCAAATAGGGGAGGCCTATGAGTGGACTGACCTTCACCATGATTGGAAATCAAGGATTGTGTGGTTGCCATGGATCAGCTCTTAGGATGTTAGTCCTTGTAAAGAGAACAGAGCTTTGATACCAATTGAAGAACAATTTGGCAACTCTAGAGGGGGGTGAATAGAGTTTATATAGAAAAATAGCCAATTAAAATTAACTCTTTCACCAATAATAAATAATCAGAGTAAAGTGCAGAAAATAAATAGAGAGCAAAAGAGCATACGCAAACACAGCGATTTTAACCTGGTTTCCCTCGTGGAGGACTAGTCCAGGCCTGAGAACTCTAGCTCAGGATTAAATCCACTATTTGTGAAATAGTAGTTTACAACCCGTGCCTTTACTTCAGAAGAGCACGTCAACTTCTAACAGAGGATCGCAGTGGCGATTTGCTTGGAATTGTCCAAGCGACTTCTTCGACTCTTGCACAAGAATCCTAACTGAGAGATGCTGAGCACTCGAGACTTAGGAGGCTTGTGGCTAGTAGAAGGGAAGGATATGGCTTATTTGAGCTTATAAGAGAGAAGAGAAGAGAAGATTGGATGGATTGGAATGAGAGAATTCATGCCCTATTTATAGTGTTTTTATAGGCAGAATTCGGCCAGAATTCGGGTAGGAAAATTCAAATATTTGGCCGTTGGACAACTAGCAACTAGCTAACCCTAAAATTAGGGTTCCCGATTTCTAGGAGACAGAGTGTCACGCCCCGACCCGGGAAATCACTCGTCCTCGCTGGATTTAACCCGAATCATCGTCCTCGCTGGGGCGTGATGCCGCACGAGCCTGGAGTTGCGCTCGTGCAAGGCAAGATAACAGGTTCACATAGAACTATCTCAAATCGATAACATAAGCAGCGGAAGAAAATAAGTGAAACATAAGAATCTCTTTTATTAATATTGAACTGAAGGTTACAAAGGCTCTGAATAGCCCAACATAAAATGCCAATTGGCTACAACACTCATGATCTCTCTAGCTCACAAAGGATTACATTGCTCCATACATTATGCCTCTGTATAGCCACCAAGTAGTCTTCGGCCGAACATCTCCATGTCGCAAGTCCGAACGCATATGCGGAAGCTCCTCTTGAACGCCAAGGACTCCATGCCTCGGCACGTCCAAGCCAAGCTCCGCCCCGAGCTGATCATAACCTGAGCCTGCACAGAAACTAGTGGGGGCTTAGTGCTTTCGTCCTCGCTTCGCACTGATCAAGACCCGCTCAACCCAAACCAAACACTTAATCATTTAGTGAGCATGCATCTTACTTTGTGGTCTTTCTATATAGCCTTAGGATCAGTTTCATGGCAAAACATAACATAGCATATTATCGTAAATGTGACCCAAACCGTGTTCCTGCAGCAGATACAGTTAGCCATAACATAAACGTAAACATAGTGTTCGTGCTCATGCCGTCCCATTTTCCTTAGCCTGCAGTGGTTAGAACTTAACATATGCAAACATATGATTCACGCAACCGACCATTCATAAACATAAACATATGCATAATGGGTGCCAGGCCCTGCGCCTGCACCCAGCTCTCATCTCAGTCCACCGGCCCTAACTATATGAAGGTCACGGTGTTTCACACCGTAATGGACTTGGCATCTCATATGTGTAAGCCTACAATCGCTTCGATACGGGTTGCTAGCCCAGTATCCGAAGGATCCCAAACTTACGGATATCATAGCTTATCACAGCACTGGACGGTCGTAATCCGTCCGAATGTTGTGCACCATAAATACCACACATAATTCCCTCCTAGGCCGAACGGTCCCGGCGCCCCGGCGTAACCGTTCGAGGGAAGCCGCACCCGTGCACGGGCAATCCGAGTCCATTGACCATGCAATACGTTCCATATCATACAGTCCATAGCATACCAACCGATCTCGTATTCCATAAACATAGTGTCGCACATAAACGGTTTCCCGTGCCATAAACATAATCCACCATTCGCATGGGGAGCTCCGTCGGCGTTATGCCCCAACACATCCATATTGATGCACGACGCCCAACGGCTTTGTCGTCTCGTACTCATATTCATGCGTCCCGTTTATAGTGTTATTCGCATATCCTACCTCCGTATTTACTTAGTCATTCATAGCATAAGTGCCCGAGGGCACGCTCAGCACCGTATTCAATGTTCTACGCCTAGTGTTCAATGTTCTCGGAGCCGTGCACCTGATGCACATCTCGATGTTGTCTTTCAATGTTCTACCATCATGCCCTATCGCGACTCGTGCACTTGATTCACGTCGCTTCAATTGTTCGATTGTTCAATGTTCTATCTTAATGTTCGACACATACTTAGGCACTTACTCGTCGAGCCACGCTCGCTAACTCGATAACATATTACGCATACCATAACACATTTTATTAGACGTGAAGGAATAGGGAGAGAGAGTCAAGAACCCGCCCACCTTAAGCCGATACGCCTTGCCGCCTCGCCGATTGAAGCGTCTCGCTTCCATAACTCGATCGCATAGCTAACTCCCGGACTTAGCCATTCCTTTGCTCTACTCGGTTGATTTGGCCTATCGTGCCCATGCCACAATCCGTTGCAAGGCCACGATTTGGTTTTGCGGACACTTCATTGCATAAGGCAAAATGCCGACCTCTTATCGTCCAGCGTAAAAGCATAGCCTGCACACCAGATCAACTAAAATCAGCACTTGCTCAAGCGGGACTTACTCTTTGCATCGATTCGATTCATAGATTCCAACCGACTCAAAGCTTACCTTTGGCCAACGCAACACTTGCATCGATTCGTATCGATACCTTATCGGGTCAACGCAACTCTTCGAGTCAACGACTCATCGTAATGCACCGATGCGGAGCGGGGCATTACATAATATACCACTCAAAATCAGGTTCATCCTCGAACCGAAACCAACACTTAATCCAAGTGCCTCGCATAGATCGCTTCACGATCTCGTGCTACTATCGTTGAATCATACAACTCAGTCTGGATCATACACATATTTTAGGCGTCCCACCAATATATGCATTTCAGCCAAGCTCAGTTGTAGGATATCGGGACAACTTACAATCTCAACTTAAATCCTCAAGCACTAATCAGTCCGTACTCGACTTAGTCTTATCTTAGCGCCTATTCCCAAATACTCTTCGTATACAGTATCCTATAACATGCGATCGTCTTCCAAATATCTCTGCACATAACTTGATTCAAATCCGTAAATTCGATCTCATAAGTTTCTCGCCGGCCACCTAACGCATGCATTGCATAAGTCATTGCGCATCCGATCGCAACGAGCTCCCGCAATGCCTATTCGCCCAGCCGTTTCCTATCTCTCGCATAACTTAAATCTTTTATCCAATCATTCATAACGCTTGGCCTCTACGACATGGACTACGTCAACATGTCACAAATTCCTTTTGTCTACAATCCGTACTAAGTCTCGAACACAACTATCCATATATGATTCACGTTCTCTCGCTCTATCCACGCATTGCGTCTGGGGCTACCCCCGCTAGGTAACTTATCCAGACATCATGCTCGCGCTCTCCCGACACAAGAGGTCAACTTGAGTCTACGATGCTCAAAGGCAACAATCTTTCTGACCCAAGGTCTCTTACGATATGCCTATCTCCGATACTCGACCGAGTACGAATCCTTTACTTAGTCCCCGTTTCAATCTCGACTAGTTCGTTTCGTAACATAGATTGCGCGCTCAATACACATAGTCTAATTGTTACTTAAGCCGACCTACGATACAACTCTTAGGGTCGTTCTACTATCCATCGCTCTCGCGCATTGCAGAATCCTTGCAATCGCTTTACCGCGTCACTACGCTAAGCACGTTCCTCGACATCTATTCGATCCAACATAACTTTTCTTGACCATATCGATTTTAGTACTCGCTAACTTTCGAGACACGATACTCGCTCGCTTAGACTTATCCTCAACATGTACTACCTCATTCCTTATCCTTCTTATGCGACTTCTTTAGGGTCATCCTATGGGACTCCAACATTCACTTGATTTGGCGGTCAAGTCTTCTAGGGTCATCTGCCCCGAAACTACGCTCGATAATTGAAGATCATCAACGAGGGACAGTTACAACGAACCATGCTATATCCTATCGCGGAGCCAAATCAATTTCCAACCTTTTCTATTCGACTTTTACCCAATCCGACATACCAATCCATAATTTGTCTACCCCCACACAACTGATGTGCCGTTACTACTCGAGTCACTTAGGCACTGCCGTTGACAATATCGCACAATCCTCAATTTTACCTTCGCATCAAACCACAAATCCATATCTAAATTGCCACGCCTTGTAAGTTCGATCATCCCCACTGGATGAATCACCATACCAGTGCTCACGCGGAATGATCGTTCTAATTTGACGTAACGCATGTGCGAGGCTGGTGTTGTGCTCGCTCAAGACAAGAATGTCAACATAGTGGTGATCCGCGAAGCAATTCCGACACTTTCATTTTCACCCAAGCAACATCCATCGACTCTCAATTCTCCGAAGCGTTCCTACCGTTATCATCCAACTCGTCATCAACTTAACTTGCATCTTATTCATCCAACAACAATGCTCAACATAATTTTTGTTCATTCGATCAGAGTATTCCCGAGTTATTACATATCGTCTTTGATACGCCTCAATACCATCGTCGATATGCATAACTTGAACATCTTCCTTTCTCATAAGCTCAAACCCGTTGCAATCATTGCCATTATCCGAACTCGAATACTAATCAAGTCTCGCACTTATCAAGATCCAATCGGTTGTAACTACTTAACATCATCGCGACATAATTTTCAATTTCACATATCCATTCTCATATCCCTAACTCGTACTTCTAATCGTGCTACCGATCCATCGCGTTAACCCAAATTCGTTCGCACAATTTCTCCGTACTTACTCAACATATTCCGAAGAAGTCTTCGTACTAACTCAACATAAGTTCGACCGGGTCGACCATTTCCTCAACGTAACATTCATTCGCATATGTTCGGGCTATCGTTCGACTTATACTTAGCGAATCCTCGTCCGACGTATTCTCCGTAAGTACGACTTCGCACATAATCGTTCAACTCTATTCATCAAGGCATACTCGCATCGACTTCTCTTAATTTATTCCCAATCAAGTCTCGGTACTACACGTCCGTTGCGGACAATTATATCGTAACATCATAATTTTCTCGACGTAACCTATTGCAAGTCACCAACCGGCTTAACATAACCACCGCGAAGTGGTATCCTATATACCACTCAGGATCGAGCCTATCGTTATCGACACAATACTTCGCTATACTTGCTCGCATAGTTGGTATTGCATATACCACTCGAAATCGAGTCATTACTCGACATCACACTTCGCATAGGTCCGACTTCTATCTCAACTTAACCGTCCCGTATGGCGATCCTTCCGATCCCAGCTCTAACGTTAGCTTAAGTTTGGAACTCATTCAATCTAACCGTACCATAGCGATCATCTCGATCACACCCGCAACATTCGCTTATTCAAAGCTCAATGCAACATATGGCCAACATACACGTTTGCCTACTCAACTCGACTTAGCGACCAACTCGATTCGTTACTATCGCATCCACGATCTTCGAATCCCGCATGTTGCAGCTCGTGCAACAACTTAGTCTCGATACTTAAGGTCTTTACTCAATCTCGAACAATATTTCGCTATCCATCCGCATAGCCACACTACGCACATCATACCGTATCGACTCGTTGCACCGATGCAACGAACGATCCACGACTTGCTGCACTTCGTGCAACCGATAACACATAACCATTCGCGTAGCCACATAATATGTATCGTCTCACATATCGATTCGTTGCACTTCGTACAACCAACAACACATATCTCTGCACTTCATGCAACCAACATCACCATATTCGTTGCACTTCGTGCGACCATCATTCCATAACCCGTTGCACTTCGTGCAACCAACACTCTCCGATGGCACCCGGAGATCACGTAATAGTCATGACATACTTGTGGCAGACGTATGCAACTTAATATAGACTTATTGTATGGAACATCCAATGTAGCGTCGAGCAGATCCATGAGCCATGCAGTTGCGGAAACAACTTAGAGTCAACTGAATTTCGATATCGAAGCAACTTGAGGGTCAAAGAGATTCACGCACGGTCCAAAGGATGGAACCGCTCTGATACCAACTTGTCACGCCCCGACCCGGGAAATCACTCGTCCTCGCTGGATTTAACCCGAATCATCGTCCTCGCTGGGGCGTGATGCCGCACGAGCCTGGAGTTGCGCTCGTGCAAGGCAAGATAACAGGTTCACATAGAACTATCTCAAATCGATAACATAAGCAGCGGAAGAAAACAAGTGAAACATAAGAATCTCTTTTATTAATATTGAACTGAAGGTTACAAAGGCTCTGAATAGCCCAACATAAAATGCCAATTGGCTACAACGCTCATGATCTCTCTAGCTCACAAAGGATTACATTGCTCCATACATTATGCCTCTGTATAGCCACCAAGTAGTCTTCGGCCGAACATCTCCATGTCGCAAGTCCGAACGCATATGCGGAAGCTCCTCTTGAACGCCAAGGACTCCATGCCTCGGCACGTCCAAGCCAAGCTCCGCCCCGAGCTGATCATAACCTGAGCCTGCACAGAAACTAGTGGGGGCTTAGTGCTTTCGTCCTCGCTTCGCACTGATCAAGACCCGCTCAACCCAAACCAAACACTTAATCATTTAGTGAGCATGCATCTTACTTTGTGGTCTTTCTATATAGCCTTAGGATCAGTTTCATGGCAAAACATAACATAGCATATTATCGTAAATGTGACCCAAACCGTGTTCCTGCAGCAGATACAGTTAGCCATAACATAAACGTAAACATAGTGTTCGTGCTCATGCCGTCCCATTTTCCTTAGCCTGCAGTGGTTAGAACTTAACATATGCAAACATATGATTCACGCAACCGACCATTCATAAACATAAACATATGCATAATGGGTGCCAGGCCCTGCGCCTGCACCCAGCTCTCATCTCAGTCCACCGGCCCTAACTATATGAAGGTCACGGTGTTTCACACCGTAATGGACTTGGCATCTCATATGTGTAAGCCTACAATCGCTTCGATACGGGTTGCTAGCCCAGTATCCGAAGGATCCCAAACTTACGGATATCATAGCTTATCACAGCACTGGACGGTCGCAATCCGTCCGAATGTTGTGCACCATAAATACCACACATAATTCCCTCCTAGGCCGAACGGTCCCGGCGCCCCGGCGTAACCGTTCGAGGGAAGCCGCACCCGTGCACGGGCAATCCGAGTCCATTGACCATGCAATACGTTCCATATCATACAGTCCATAGCATACCAACCGATCTCGTATTCCATAAACATAGTGTCGCACATAAACGGTTTCCCGTGCCATAAACGGTTTCCCGTGCCATAAACATAATCCACCATTCGCATGGGGAGCTCCGTCGGCGTTATGCCCCAACACATCCATATTGATGCACGACGCCCAACGGCTTTGTCGTCTCGTACTCATATTCACGCGTCCCGTTTATAGTGTTATTCGCATATCCTACCTCCGTATTTACTTAGTCATTCATAGCATAAGTGCCCGAGGGCACGCTCAGCACCGTATTCAATATTCTACGCCTAGTGTTCAATGTTCTCGGAGCCGTGCACCTGATGCACATCTCGATGTTGTCTTTCAATGTTCTACCATCATGCCCTATCGCGACTCGTGCACTTGATGCACGTCGCTTCAATTGTTCGATTGTTCAATGTTCTATCTTAATGTTCGACACATACTTAGGCACTTACTCGTTGAGCCACGCTCGCTAACTCGATAACATATTACGCATACCATAACACATTTTATTAGACGTGAAGGAATAGGGAGAGAGAGTCAAGAACCCGCCCACTTTAAGCCGATACGCCTTGCCGCCTCGCCGATTGAAGCGTCTCGCTTCCATAACTCGATCGCATAGCTAACTCCCGGACTTAGCCATTCCTTTGCTCTACTCGGTTGATTTGGCCTATCGTGCCCATGCCACAATCCGTTGCAAGGCCACGATTTGGTTTTGCGGACACTTCATTGCATAAGGCAAAATGCCGACCTCTTATCGTCCAGCGTAAAAGCATAGCCTGCACACCAGATCAACTAAAATCAGCACTTGCTCAATCGGGACTTACTCTTTGCATCGATTCGATTCATAGATTCCAACCGACTCAAAGCTTACCTTTGGCCAACGCAACACTTGCATCGATTCGTATCGATACCTTATCGGGTCAACGCAACTCTTCGAGTCAACGACTCATCGTAATGCACCGATGCGGAGCGGGGCATTACACAGAGTTCGGCCCGAACTCTGTGTGGAGGCAGAGTTCGGCCCGAACTCTGTCTCCAGAGCACAGAGTGGTTCAAAGGGGACCATTTGGGAATTTCTGGTTTGGTGGAGCTTTGGGATGTCACGCCCCAGAACCAGAATACTGGAGAGCGGGGGCAGACATAGCCAGCTACGTATATTGAAATAGAATACATCTCAACTATACGGTCACGACTGTCTAGATATGAGGGTTTACTACAAGCCAGCAGTCTCTTAAGGTCAAGACTATTGTCTCAATCTCAAGCAATTAACAGAGTTACAAGATATTAGAGCATCAAATATATATATATAAGGCGTCCCAAATATTACATATTGGATGATCATGAAGCTAGTCGTACAAAATGATAGGGCTAGCAAGAGTTCAGTCATACATGATTAACCCTAGGATTAGTTAATCATGTTTACAGCCCGTAGGCAGACAGTAAGTAAATGCATCGAGCTAACAGGTGCTCGTCGGCTAAACGCCTCAAAAGAATAAATTTACATATAAGTGGGTGAAACAAAAAGGAAAACCCACTCTTGGCCCGGGTTTCGTCTAGTTGTCACCATTGGGCTGGAAGTTCGGTAGATCCTCGGGAGCTGCTCCGAAATCTGGCCACACAAAACCAGCTGGGTCAAACCCCAGAAAGAGCAAGTGCCACAAAGGAGGCCACAAATAAGAACAAAAGCCAGCATATCAGAACATAAGAATAAAAGAAGTACAAGTAGTAAAGTACACAGGGCGATAAACGACTAGGGACGTGAAACCATTCCGGGAGCCAGGTTACAATCCTTAAACCAAACAAGGACCGGGATTGTACCCCTTCGCCTGAATAGCTCACTGTCTCTACCCATTTATCGTTAGAGATAAGTAAAACAATCATGATCAAGAGTTCCAGGTACAGGGGCTAGACAAGACTTAGACAGAGCTGGACACCATTCATTCACAATCGGCCAGGCAAGTACTACGGCTTACTACTTTAACTAACTAGGGTTATCACAAGCCTAATTACTAACAAGATGCAAGTAAGAATTTCTAGTCCCAAGCCCTGCAGACTATCCAGTTATCCTTCCACGGGTTGAGAGTTATAGGTGGGTACATTGCCCGGGAGACAAATGTACCCTTAGGTGACTTAGAGGATGCAACACATGACAGTGTGCTGGAAATGTGCTCTACTCGTCGGCAAGCTACAAGTCCATTAAAGCGCCCAGATAACGAGATTGCCTGTGACTGGGAATTCTCCATGTTCTAGTTTGATCTAATCATTAGCCTAATCCAATTTAGTGCGAGTCCCTGGCTGTGGTACCCAGGAAGTCACGTCCTAGACATGATGCGAGACAAGACAAGTGGATTGTACAAGCAAGCAAGCAGGAACACCCACAGTGTCAAATTGATTATACAAGTCAAGTTACAAGTTACAAGTCAAGTCAGGAGTGTGCCGCCACGGGCCACTATCAAGTCAAGTTGGTCATGTCAGGAGTGCACCACTACGGGTCACTGTCATGTTATGCTAGTTCCTTGTCATACCAGGCCATGTACAATGGTCATTCCAAGTATATTAAGTAAAATCAAGTTCATGACAAAAGGCATAAGGATATAAAATGGATGTAAAATACCTAATAAAATACCAATATATATATATAGGACTATAGAAGAGCCAAGCTTAAGGAAATAAAACCAAAACTCCAAGAGCCAATGGTTTGCGCAAGGGATCAGGGGTTGGATTGTGTAGGGTGTCAGTTGTGCAGGGTGCCAAGTGCGCAGGGGCAGATGGCGCATGGATGGATTGCGCAGAAGGTAGACTGCGCAGGAGTTGGTTGCGCAGAGATGGATTGCGCAGAAGGTGGATTGCGCATGGCTGGCTTGTGCAGGGTGGATTGCACATGAGTCAGGTTGCGCAAGGGCCAACTGCGCAGGGGTTGGTGCGCCAAGGGAGATGCGCGATCCAGCCCAAGAGGCCGGGCGCAATCGGCTATGCGCAATGAAGGCGCTGGCCGAGAAGGAAGGTGCGCAGTTCACCAAAGGGTGAGCTGCACAATCGGCTTTGCGCTAAAGAGCGCAGGCCGAGAGGGCTGCTTCTCCAACCCGAGAAGAACTCCAAGAACTTCAAAACTTCAATTCTTCATAACTTGATCAAATCAAAACCAAATCTAGATTTTCAAAGTTTTAACTTGAGTAAAATCGAATTCTCTTCCACATGGAAGCATCAAAATATGCAAAAATTAAAGTTTAATTGATCAAAACCAAGGAATTTCGAAAATAATCAAAACTTAGATCTAGAACAATGGAGACTCCAAATCACAAAATTTCAAGTTCTAATATTGATCTACATGTCCTAATCTATCAAATGGACAAATAAAATTGGGTGCTTATTTGTTGGCAAGGTGCACTTGCCTATGGGTTGGGGAGTTGTGTGTGGAGGAAGGAAAAGAAGAAAATTAATGGAGAGTAAAGAGGAGAGAGAAAGTTTAGTGGAGATATAATGAGGGTGGTTGTGGTGTGTTGAGGGAGGAGTGTAGGTTAAAGTGTACCAATTCATATTAAACCAAACCTAATCAAACCAAACCAATTCCATAAAATAAAACCAAGCCATGGTCCAAACCCATTTACGGGAAACCAAAATCCACAAGTCGAGAAAATAAAATACGTACCAAAAATCAAATTACGAGTACAAATACGAAATACAGGAAATAAGGGTGACAACTCTACCCACCTTCAAAGAATTCCGTCCTCAAAATTTAATCAAGGAGCTAGAGATTGCCACGACAAGCTATACTAAGCACAGACAAGCTACACTAAGCAGTTCAATCATACAATCATACAATACAAGCAAGGAAGGGAAAGCGTAAGGCATAAGAAAGACATTATACCTCACGAGTCAAACAGGTAGGGATATCGCGATCGGATGTCGTCCTCACGCTCCCATGTTGACTCACCTAGAGAGTGATGACCCCAAGCAACACGGACTAAGTTAATAGTCTTGTTCTTGAGCGTCTTTTCTCTCCGGTCCAATATAGACACGGGCCTCTCCTCATACGAAAGGTTGGTACCAACAATCAATTCCGAATGATCTAGGATATGGCTCGGGTCCGGTATGTACCGTCTTAATTGGGATACATGGAATACATCATGTACCTCACTTAGCGACGGCGGAAGAGCGAGACGATAGGACACATCGCCTACTCGCTCTAGGATATCGAACGGCCCTACATACCTAGGACTAAGCTTTTTCCGTACGCCAAAACGAATGACGCCGCGGGTAGGCGAGATCCTAAGGAATACATGGTCGCCAACGGCAAATTCTAAGGGACGCCGATGAGCATCGGCCCAATGGCGCTGGCGATCCTGAGCAACTCGGAGGTGATCTCTGACTTTTCTGACCACTTCAACCGTCTGAGAAATCAGTTCTGGACCGAGCATCTGCCTCTCTCCGACATCGTCCCATGCTAACGGGGATCTGCACTTCCTACCATACAGAGCCTCGAAGGGTGCCATCTGGATACTGGCCTGGAAACTATTGTTGTACGAGAATTCCACCAGGTGCAGGTGATCCTCCCACGAACCACCGAAGTCAAGGGTACATGACCGTAACATATCTTCAAGAGTTTGTATAGTACGCTCTGACTGCCCATCTGTCTGCGGATGATACGCTGAGCTGAACTTGAGACGAGTCCCCAAACTTTGATGAAGACTGCGCCAGAAGTACGATGTGAATCTCGTATCCCTGTCTGATACTATGCTGACTGGCACTTCGTGAAGTCTGACGATCTGCCTGAGATACATCTCTGCTAGCTGTGCCGTCGACTGTCCAACTCTAAATGGAAGAAAGTGTGCCACCTTGGTAAGCCTGTCTACAATGACCCAAATAGCATCTTTGCCTGCCGGAGATCTGGGTAACCCAGTCACGAAATCCATGATGATGTGCTCCCATTTCCATTCTGGGATCGGCAAGGGTTAAAGAAGTCCAGCTGGTCTCTGATGTTCAGCCTTGACCTGTTGGCAAACCAAACATCGAGAGACATACCGGGCTATCTCTCTCTTCATACCATTCCACCAAAAGTGTTGACGAATATCTCTGTACATCTTCGTGCTGCCTGGGTGGATGGAATACTGCGAACTGTGAGCCTCTGCCATGACTTTCTATCTGATATCTCCACTGGGTACACAAAGACGCGTGCCGTATCGAAGTGTACCATCTTCATGGATATATAACTCTGGCCTTCTCCCTGCCTCGCACTCTGCTCTGAGCCGCTGAATCTTGGAATCTGTTAACTGTGCTGTCCGGATCCTCTCAACTATGGTGGACTGGATCTGCAGGCTAGCCATCAATGCCACGTTGGAAGGGAGGACAACTTTAATACCCATCTTCTGAAGAACCGACAATAATTCTGGTTGCGCCGTCAGAAAATAAACTCCGGCTCTCCGGCTCAACGTATCTGCTATAACATTGGCCTTCCCTGGATGATACTGCAAATCCATATCGTAGTCCACCAGTAGCTCGAGCCATCTTCTCTGCCGTATATTAAGATCCTTCTGGGTGAAAACATACTTCAGGCTCTTGTGATCAGTGAATATCTCCACTCTGTCTCCGTACAAGTAGTGCCTCCACAACTTAAGTACAAACACTACTGCTGCTAGCTCCAAGTCGTGGATCGGGTAATTTTTCTCATGATCACGGAGTTGACGTGACGCATAAGCAATTACCTTTCCATGCTGCATCAAAACACATCCCAATCCTCTGCCTGAAGCGTCGCAATAAACTGTGAATCCTCCGGTCCCATCTGGAAGGGTGAGAATGGGAGCCGTTATCAAACCTCGCTTCAATTTCTTAAATGATTCCTGACATTCTGCTGTCCAAACGAACGGCACATCCTTGCGGGTCAACTGGGTCATCGGCGCTAAAATCCTTGTAAAATCTGAGAGGAACCGCCGGTAGTAGCCGGCCAATCCAAGGAAGCTGCGAACCTCTGCCACTGAGCTAGGTACTGGCCATGCCTCGATAGCCACAATCTTCTGGGGATCCACTTCCACTCCTCCTCTGGTAATGATGTAACCCAAGTAAGAAATGCGATCGAGCCAGAACTCGCATTTACTGAACTTGGCGTACAACTGGTGCTCTCTGAGAATCTGGAGGACAATTCTGAGATGCTGCTCGTGCTCTGCTTCACTCTTGCTATAGACCAGGATGTCATCAAGGAACACTATCACAAACTGATTCAAGTAAGGCATGAAAATACGGTTCATGAGGTCCATGAACACTGCCGGCGCATTGGTCGCTCCAAAGGGCATAACTAGAAACTCCCAATGCCCGTACCTAGATCTGAACACCGTCTTCGGGATGTCCTGCTCTCTGACTCTGATCTGGTGGTATCCTGACCGCAAGTCTATCTTCGAGAAAACTGAAGCCCTTTTGAGTTGATCAAACAAGTCATCTATCCTTGGAAGAGGGTATCTGTTCTTGATTGTCACTGAGTTCAAGGTACGATAATCAACACATAGCCTGGACGTACCATCCTTCTTTTTTACAAGAAGCATCGGGGCTCCCCAAGGTGATCCACTAGCATGAATGAATCCCTTGGTTCTAAGTTCTTCAATCATCTTGTACAAAATCTCCAACTCTGAAGGCGCCATTCTGTAGACTCGCTCTGATACTAGTGCTGTCCCGGGAATCAAGTCAATGGTGAATTCGATCTTCCGCTCTGGTGGCATCCCTGGAAGTTCCTCTGGGAAGACATCTGGAAACTCTTCAACTATCCGGGGCAACTGCACTGCTGCTACTGCCATCCGCAATACTGGAGGAGATGGCTCTACTGTGCCTCTGGAAAATGAAAACTCTGGCTCTCCGGGAATACTAAAGACAACTCTGCCAACATGGCAGTCTATCCTAGCATAATGGTTCCTCAACCAATCCATGCCTAGGACTACATCATAGTCTGCCATAGGGAACTCTATGAGCCTAGCGGGGAACTCTCTACCGCTAACTACGATCCGACACGAGGAAAACACTCGATCTACTCCCACAAGACCATTACCAGTAAGTATATTGAGCCTCACTGATAATGACTCGGGCTCCAATCCTATCCGTGTCGCAAATCGTGCAGACATGAATGAATGCGATGCACCAAAATCAAATAATACAGATGCCGGAAAAGTGTTGACGAGAATAGTACCTGCCACTACCTCACCTGGTGCAACTTCTTCTTCCATGGTCATCATCATAGCCTGACCTCTAGCTGCGGGTCCCCTCTGCTGGAAACCCCTCTGTCGGTTCTGTGCTGGAGCCTGGGTGAACTGCTGCTGGTTCTGCTGTTGAAAGGCCTGGGCCTGAGGCAACAATGGCCTCGGGTACTGCTGCTGCTGCTGCTGCTGGACTGGAACTGGGGCTGGTCCTCTCACCGAAGAACTAGAAAGGTTGGATGATGATGGACCTCCCCTATTCGGGCAGGTCCCTATCTGGTGGTCTGCTCCTCCACAAGCCAGGCACAATCCCTGTGCCCTACGACACTCTGCCACTACATGGCCCGGCTTCCCGCAATGAGAACATCCCACCACGGAAGACTGCTTCTGCTTCTGCTGCTGCGGGTACGTCGGGGTCGAATGCTGAACCGACGTCACTGAGGCCGCCCGCCTCGGAGTCCCAATGGTTATACCCCTAGCTGCCGGGGCTGGAGCTGAAGATTGGTGCATCTGGTTGTGGGACCGCTTCCTGCCTCCGGTCCTGTCCACAATTCTCCGGGAGGTATACTCATGCCTTCTTGCTGCCTTCAACACTGCATCGAACGTCTGGTGCTCGAACTGCTCCACAGCTAATAATATATCTAAATGCAGTCCCTGCTGGAACCGCTGGGCCCTATCGAATTCGGTTGCCACCAAGGTGGGGGCGAACCTACTCAGCCTGGAAAACTCGATCGCATAGCCATCGACCGTTCTGCCTCCTTGCTTCAAGTTGGTGAATCTGGTCTGCAGGTCGTACCGTGCCACCGCATCGAAGTACTTCGTCTGGAACCTCTCTCTGAACGTCGTCTAAGGGACTGGCGCTGCTAACCCCATGGCCTGAGCTGCCCAACAATCGCGAGCCAAGTCTAACAACTGTAGGCGTACCACCGCCACCTTCTCATTCTCAGGTGTCCTAGCTGCTTCTAGAACCACCTCGGTATCCTGAAGCCAAGCGTCCGCGACAATCGCATCTTCACTGCCGTCAAAGAAGGGAGGGTTCAAGCGTTTGAAACTGTTGGCCGCCTGATTCCCTTGGGGACCTCCTCGGTTTAGTGCATCATGAACTTCCTGGTGCAAGGCGTCGCCTCGACGATCTTGGGATGCAAGCAGTTCTCTGATAAGCCCTACCAAAGGTCCCTCATCCTGTCTAGCTGGTTGAGCGGGCGGAGCTGCCTGAACTGGAGGTACTGAGCCTCCGGAAAGCATAACTCGGGAGGCTACTCCAGAGTGCTGAGCTTGATCTTCCTGGCGCTGGGGTGCTTGTCGAGCTTCCTCTGGCTGGTTGGCAGGTCCGGGAGTAATGCAGCTGAAGAGGACGACATAGGGAACAATAAGGAAAGGACCAGGACAGATCAATGATACAAGCAATGTGATCAGGTCGAGATTCTCAGGGATTTGAAGATACGAGCAGAGATCAAGGACGAAAGATTGATTGAGACATCTATTCGGTAAACCCTCACATTTCTTGAATGCCAAGACCTGCATGGGCCACCACTTAAACCGTGTCACGCCCCAGAACCAGAATACTGGAGAGCGGGGGCAGACATAGCCAGCTACGTATATTGAAATAGAATACATCTCAACTATACGGTCACGGCTGTCTAGATATGAGGGTTTACTACAAGCCAGCAGTCTCTTAAGGTCAAGCCTATTGTCTCAATCTCAAGCAATTAACAGAGTTACAAGATATTAGAGCATCAAATATATATATATAAGGCGTCCCAAATATTACATATTGGATGATCATGAAGCTAGTCGTACAAAATGATAGGGCTAGCAAGAGTTCAGTCATACATGATCAACCCTAGGATTTGTTAATCATGTTTACAGCCCGTAGGCAGACAGTAAGTAAATGCATCGAGCTAACAGGTGCTCGTCGGCTAAACGCCTCAAAAGAATAAATTTATATATAAGTGGGTGAAACAAAAAGGAAAACCCACTCTTGGCCCGGGTTCCGTCTAGTTGTCACCATTGGGCTGGAAGTTCGGTAGATCCTCGGGAGCTGCTCCGAAATCTGGCCACACAAAACCAGCTGGGTCAAACCCCAGAAAGAGCAAGTGCCACAAAGGAGGCCACAAATAAGAACAAAAGCCAGCATATCAGAACATAAGAATAAAAGAAGTACAAGTAGTAAAGTACACAGGACGATAAACGACTAGGGACGTGGAACCATTCCGGGAGCCAGGTTACAATCCTTAAACCAAACAAGGACCAGGATTGTACCCCTTCGCCTGAATAGCTCACTATCTCTACCCATTTATCGTTAGAGATAAGTAAAACAATCATAATCAAGAGTTCCAGGTACAGGGGCTAGACAAGACTTAGACAGAGCTGGACACCATTCATTCACAATCGGCCAGGCAAGTACTACGGCTTACTACTTTAACTAACTAGGGTTATCACAAGCCTAATTACTAACAAGATGCAAGTGAGAATTTCCAGTCCCAAGCCCTGCAGACTATCCAGTTATCTTTCCGCGGGTTGAGAGTTATAGGTGGGTACATTGCCCGGGAGACAAATGTACCCTTAGGTGACTTAGAGGATGCAACACATGACAGTGTGCTGGAAATGTGCTCTACTCGTCGGCAAGCTACAAGTCTATTAAAGCGCCCAGATAACGAGATTGCCTGTGACTGGGAATTCTCCATGTTCTAGTTTGATCTAATCATTAGCCTAATCCAATTTAGCGCGAGTCCCTGGCCGTGGTACCCAGGAAGTCACGTCCTAGACATGATACGAGACAAGACAAGTGGATTGTACAAGCAAGCAAGCAGGAACACCCACGGTGTTAAGTTGATTATACAAGTCAAGTTACAAGTTACAAGTCAAGTCAGGAGTGCGCCGCCACGGGCCACTATCAAGTCAAGTTGGTCATGTCAGGAGTGCACCACTACGGGTCACTATCATGTTATGCTAGTTCCTTGTCATACCAGGCCATGTACAATGGTCATTCCAAGTATATTAAGTAAAATCAAGTTCATGACAAAAGGCGTAAGGATATAAAATGGATGTAAAATACCTAATAAAATACCAATATATATATAGGACTATAGAAGAGCCAAGCTTAAGGAAATAAAACCAAAACTCCAAGAGCCAATGGTTTGCGCAAGGGATCAGGGGTTGGATTGTGTAGGGTGTCAGTTGTGCAGGGTGCCAAGTGCGCAGGGGCAGATGGCGCATGGATGGATTGCGCAGAAGGTAGACTGCACAGGAGTGAACTGCGCAGGAGTTGGTTGCGCAGAGATGGATTGCGCAGAAGGTGGATTGTGTATGGCTGGCTTGCGCAGGGTGGATTGCGCATGAGTCAGGTTGCGCAGGGGCCAACTGCGCAGGGGTTGGTGCGCCAAGGGAGATGCGCGGTCCAGCCCAAGAGGCCGGGCGCAATCGGCTATGCGCAATGAAGGCACTGGCCGAGAAGGAAGGTGCGCAGTTCACCAAAGGGTGAGCTGCGCAATCGGCTTTGCGCTAAAGAGCGCAGGCCGAGAGGGCTGCTTCTCCAATCCGAGAAGAACTCCAAGAACTTCAAAACTTCAATTCTTCATAACTTGATCAAATCAAAACCAAATCTAGATTTTCAAAGTTCTAACTTGAGTAAAATCGAATTCTCTTCCACATGGAAGCATCAAAATATGCAAAAATTAAAGTTTAATTGATCAAAACCAAGGAATTCCTCAAATAATCAAAACTTAGATCTAGAACAATGGAGACTCCAAATCACAAAATTTCAAGTTCTAATGTTGATCTACATGTCCTAATCTATCAAATGGACAAATAAAATTGGGTGCTTATTTGTTGGCAAGGTGCACTTGCCTATGGGTTGGGGAGTTGTGTGTGGAGGAAGGAGAAGAAGAAAATTAATGGAGAGTAAAGAGGAGAGAAAAAGTTTGGTGGAGATATAATGAGGGTGGTTGTGGTGTGTTGAGGGAGGAGTGTAGGTTAAAGTGTACCAATTCATATTAAACCAAACCTAATCAAACCAAACCAATTCCATAAAATAAAACCAAGCCATGGTCCAAACCCATTTACGGGAAACCAAAATCCGCAAGTCGAGAAAATAAAATACGTACCAAAAATCAAATTACGAGTACAAATACGAAATGCAGGAAATGAGGGTGACATGGGATTTTTGGGCAGGCTATAGTCTAAGTTTTAAGAGCTCAGCATGACTCAGATTACATTAGTCTAGACTCAAAGAAAGTGTAAAATACAGACTCGAATCAACTGAGACACGAAAGCTGAGCTGTCTTCTGTCTTGAGCTTAATGCAGACGTCGTGTGTCGTATTGAATTATTACAGATATTATTTAGTCAATATTGTCAATATTTGGTTGACTGTGACTTTGTGTCAACAAAGGGCGCAGAGATCTTGGCAAAGTCCGCCACGAACCTTCTGTAGTAACCAGCTAATCCTAAAAAACTTCATACTTCTGCAACCGTTCTCGGGACTGGCCAATGCTCTATGGTCTCAATCTTCTTCGGATCCACTGACACTCCTGCCCCAGAAATTACATGCCCCAGGAACGAAATGTGATCTAACCAGAATTCACACTTGTCGAGCTTCGCATAAAGTTGATGCTCCCTCAATGTCTGTAAGACAGTCCTAAGATATTTCTCATGCTCCTCTTCACTGCTGGAATAGACAAGAATGTCATCTATGAACACCACCACAAATTTATCCAAGTACGGCAGAAAGATGCGGTTCATTAAATCCATGAATACTGCGGGGGCGTTGGTTAGTCCAAAGGGCATTACTAAAAACTCATAATGCCCATATCTAGATCTGAATGCTGTCTTCGGTATGTCTTGCTCCCGGACTCTTACTTGATAGTATCCCGACCGAAGATCGATCTTGGAAAAGACGCTGGCCTTGCTCAACTGGTCAAACAGGTCATCAATACTTGGTAGCGGGTACTTATTCTTCACTGTTACTGCGTTCAGCTTGCGGTAGTCGATGCACATCCTCGTCGACCCATCCTTCTTGGGAACTAGAATCACTGGCGCGGCCCATGGCGATTTACTGTCTCGGATGAATCCCTTAGACTTCAACTCTTCTTCATGTTGATACAACTTATCCTGTTCTGACGGCGACATTCTGTAAACTCTGTCTGCAATAGACCTCGTTCCAGGGTTCAACTCAATGCTAAATTCTACCTCTCTGACTGGGGGTATCCCTGGGAGCTCATCTGGGAAGACGTCGATAAAATCTTCGACCACTCTCGGAATCTGTCCTGGCTCTGACACTGCTGCTGAGATGACGCCTCCGGCCTGATTCTTCAAGGTTCGAGTAAAGATGAACTGCTCCATCCCAGGAATGCTGAATATGACCCTACCTTCTCTACAATCAATTGTCGCATGACTGTCTCTCAACCAGTCCATGCCAAGAACAACATCAAAATTCCCCATAGGGAATTCAATCAATGACGCGGGCAGTAAATGCCCACACACCTCTACCGGACATGAAAAGTGTACCCTGCTAACTTCTACGAGCCCATTGCCGGTGAGTATATCCATTCTCTCCGGCAATGCCTCAAACTCTAATCCAATCCGTATAGCATATTGTGCAGAGATGAATGAATGAGTAGCGCCTGAATCAAATAATGCTACAGCGGGAAATGAGGTGACGAAAATTTTACCTGCCACCACGTCACTAGACGCGAGAGCCTATCCCAAGGTCAATGTGAGAGCCTGGACCCGCG
Source organism: Iris pallida (assembly GCA_029216955.1). NCBI lineage: Eukaryota > Viridiplantae > Streptophyta > Magnoliopsida > Asparagales > Iridaceae > Iris > Iris pallida. The sequence continues at coordinate 19,593,609 of JANAVB010010198.1, read as the reverse complement.
GAGCCCCTTGTTGTGACCTTCCTCGACCATGCTGTTGCTGTCTCTGAGGGCCTTCGGCTTCCTGTGCCTGGCGAAACATCTGAGCTTGCGTTGGTAAGCGCTGGGCTAGGGGCCTTACTGCTAATACTGGCCCTCCACTCGGGGTTGCCACTGGAGCTGGCAATGCTGGAAACTGTTGAGCTGGCCCTCCTGGCCTCTGCATCATAGGACAAGTAGAAATACGGTGGTCTGCACGACCACACCTCAAGCATAAGCCATTCGCTGACCGGCACACCTCCCTCGTGTGTCCTGCCTTCCCACAGAAGGTACAGCCCTGGGGTGCTCCCTGATGCTGCTGCTGGTTCCTCGGCTGCTGATGCCGAACTGGCGCTGTATTAGTTGACACGGCTGTCCTCCGCGACGCTCCTGTATCATGAATACGTACACCGGGTGCTGGTGTCGACGTTCGCTGCACTGCTCCTCCTCCAACCTGGGAATGAGATCTCTTCTGACCTCCTGTCCTTGATGCTAACCTCTGCTGGATAAGCTCGTGCCTCCGAGCGGCCGTCAAAACAGCGTCAAACGTCTGGTAGTCGTATCCTTCCACAAGCTGTAATAGTTCCAAATGAAGTCCCTGCTGGAACCTCATAGCCTTCTCCGGCTCCGTTGCTACCATTGCTAGTACAAAACGGCACAATCTGCAGAACTCTGCTGCATACCCATCTACGGTCTTGCCTGCTTGCTTGAGACTGATAAACTTCTGCTGGAGCTCATATCGAGCTACTACGCCAAAATACTTGGCCTTGAATCTGTCACTGAAGGTGGTCCAACGAATAGGGCGTCTTGTACCAACTTCTTCTGATGCCCACCAGTCGCGGGCAAGATCCTGAAGTAACAGTTTGACCTGATCAACCTTCTCATCATCTGGAACCTTGGCTGCCACAAGAATGGCTTCGATGTCTTGAATCCATGCATCCGCAGTGATGGCATCCTCCGTGCCATCAAAATACCTCGGGTTCAAGCGACGGAACCTTCCTGATGCTCCCGAGTCAACCCCGGTACTCCTCTCAAGAGCTAACTGAATCCCTTGGTTCAGCAACACGTTCTGCTCCTGCTGCCGAGTCTGTTGCTGTTGGTTAGTGACAAAAAACCCCCGGATGATCTCTAGGAGTGTTACGGCGTCTGGTACTGCCGTCGCTGCTGGTGCTGCAGGAGTTTCAATAACCTGCGACTGCACTGCTTCTGGTTCTATTTCTGCTCGTGCCTGCACTGGAGAAGGTTCTCTCCCCTGTTGCTGCCCAGTCGAGCCATGCTCTAGCTGCTCTTCCTCATGGGCCTCACCCGCTACTGAGAATGAAGCACCCCTATAGAGAAGAATATAAGATTATCAAGTCCGGACGAGGAAGATTTCGAGGATGCAAGTCAGGTTAGAGATCAAGGCAAGGACAGAGAATTCGAAACAGAATTTCAAGGGGAACAAGTTTTGATTGAGACTCCTAATAATTCACAATACCCCACAAGTCTGAAAATCAGACCTGCATGGGCCACCACTAAAACCTTGTCACGCCCCAGTACCGAAATACGGGGACGGACTAGGCCAGCTACTCCATATAAGGTACGTAACGTCATACGGCGATCGTGGCTGTCGAGAGACTAGGGGGTACATGCTACAATCAAGTCTCCTATGGTCCCACAGAGTTCTATGTCTCAATCAATTAAGTCAAATTAGCAATTAAATGAACATTAAAGATAAAGCAGTAAGGCGTCCCTGGCGCTTCATCAAAATGATCATGAAAGACTAGCTTTATAATTTAGCTATCTCAGAGAGTCAGGAGTACAAAATTATACACAGCTGCAGTCTGCTTAATTACAATTATGTATTGACACAAAATATCAAGTAATCCGGCTAACAGGTGCCGGTGGCTAAACGCCGCAAAAGTATAAGCAGGAGTGGTGGAGAAGGAACCCACTCGAGTCCCCGAACTGCCATGCTCCTAGTATGCACCATGGATGTCAGGGAGAAAGATAGTGTCCTCTGGCTCTGCTACGAGATCTGGCCAAACAAAACCAGCGGGGTCAGCCCCGAATAGCAAGTACCGCCAAAGGGGCACAAGAGATAAGACTAAAAACCCAGTTAATAGAATGATTGATAATAGTAATACTTATGTTACTATTATAAGGTAGCGCAACATCCTCGAACCCATATGGCACCCTTACAACCAAACAAGGACAAAAGGTGCCGCATGGAGTCGGGACGTGTCGTACTCTATAACTTTCACATAAGTTAAAAGGTATAAACAATAAAATCTCCTGATCGTGACTTCGGTCGATAGCCTATCGCAGCACAATAACCAACCCAACAATCAAACAAGAACATGGGTTGGATCATGTACCATGATAGACCATGTTCCTCAGTCATTCACAGAAGTAACACTCCATAATCAGAATAAGTCTTCCGTTCATAACTTCGGTCCACAGCCTATCATAGCACGATAGCCAACCCAACAATCAAACAAGAACATGGGTTGGATCACGTACCATGACAGTCCGCTTCCCTCAGTTACTTACGGAAGGTAATAGGATACAAGCAAGTCATTTTCACGGCCAATCAAGTCTACGAGTTTCTAGTGGGACGAGGTTATCCTCGCATCACGTTATGTAGAAATCCTCAGATCGTATCTTTCCAGCAAGGCTAGCCCACCCAGGGGTTCGCGTAGACAGGAATGATTGAGCACAGGTCCCTCGCAAGGCCACCTTACTAAAACATATAATATATAGCAGGAATTAATCGGATACAGTCATCCACTCGTTGCAGATGACACAGTATCCGTGGAGACCAGCCGGCGCGTCCAGACAGTATCTTAAGGTGGCTGGTGTAACACGATCTCGGGATTTTGCCCTCCCCATGCATCTAGTATATTTAGTTGCCTAATTTAACCCTAGGTGAAATCTTAGATTTTCATACTGTGGCCTGCATGATTATCCTCCTAAAGTCGTACTTTAGTACGAGTACCCCAAAGAGGATCCATGTCAATCAGTATGTCAACATGTTCTACCCTCCTTAGTGTAATGCATCATTACAAATATGCCACGTGGAGTTACGAGTCATTTGTCGAGCATGAACAAGAACTGGAACATTCAAGTACATGTATCAGGTAGGAACACTTTGTTTTCCGAGTCACATTAGTGCTCATATCATGCTCGGGACAAAAGGCGTAAGGATATAAAATAGGCATATAATATATATATATATATAATAATAATAATAATAATAAGGTAATAATATAGGGCACAAAAGTCCATGCGGCTCAGGGGGAGTGAGTCCATGCGGCCGGGTCAATACTGGTTCATGCGACTGGGACTACACGCTCATGCGGCTCAGGGAGCCCCAAGGCGCATGCGGCTGGAAAGGCGGGTTCATGCTGACGAAGGGGTGTCAGCGTATGCGGCTGCGATCAGATGAAGTCCTATGCGGCTGAGCATGGGCGATACATATGCGGCTGGATGATGGATGGGCCTTATGCGGCCCAAAACAGTAGCGCATATGCGGCTGGGTGCAAAAAGAACTCATGCGGCTGAAAGCTAGCCGCATGAAGTCCATGCGACTCAAGATAACAGGGGCTCATGCGGCCGAGTCTGAACAAGGCTATGCGGCTCAATTACTTGCCGCATGAAGATTCATGCGGTCAAGTACTCAAGCAAGTCTTATGCGGCTAGGAAGGACTTTCCATGCGGCTGAGCTCGAACGAGTCTCATGCGGCTGGAAAGGCCATGTGGCCAGAGACTTGCCGCATGAGGATTCATACGGTCAAGTACTGCTCTTCTTCTCCACTTGTCCGAAAAGAGGAGCCAAGCAACCATGGCCTCCCAACTACACAAAACCTTCATCCGGAGCCCAAATCGGAACTTCCTTAGGTCAAAATGGGGTAGAACAAAATTCTCTACAACATGGAACCATCAAAACTTGAAAATAATGAAGTTTGCTAGATCAAAACCAAGAAAATCCAAAAATGGTTAAAACCTAGATCTACAAAAATTAAAGCTTAAAAATGGAAAAACTTCAAGTTCTAAACTAGTATAGAATAAGGAGAAGAACATATTTTGACAAGTAATTTTGTAAGAAAACATCAACAATATTTATGGATCCATCTCTTGAGCAAGTTGGTACTTGCCTTGGTTGATGGAAGAAATATTTGGTTGGTGGAGGAAATAAATGAGAGGAAGTAAATGAGAGGAGAGAGAATGAGTTATATATATAGATCTTGGACCCATGGGTTCATGATGAACCAAAGGGTTCATGATGAACCATTGGTGAACCAAGAATAGGTTACCCAAATGAGCCAGAACTGTAGGCCCAAATGCAGAAAATAAATTAGGAAATAATATTTTGTCGAATATTTTTAGGAAATGCATGAAGAAAGACAGCATAATAAATATAGTATAAATACAAGGTAAATATAATTTATCAGTTTACGTATTAAAATACGTATTCCAGGATCGGGGAGTGACATAATCCGTGTGACCAACGTGACAGTATCAAGTAAAGTAATTTAATGCAGGAAAATAATTCTAAGCAGGATATGAAATGATCAGAGAATGTACTCGCCTGGTATCTGAATGTCTGAAGTAAATGTACTGTCCGAGATGAGGTACCTGACTCCTAGTTAGAGCAACACAAGTCAAGATGTATACAGGGTATGATAATAGTAATCTACAATGCATTTGCATGCTGTCTAGGTCAAACTAGACTAAAGTCAACACTTGGTCAACTCTAGTCAAGCACACTAGTCAAACTAGGTCAACCTAACCCAGACAAGTCTAACAAGTCTCACTAGGCCTAACCAAGCCTAGTCTAGCAATCACACACCAATGACAAACCATTATAAGCTATCCACATATATACTTATAGGCATATATTTGGCTACATACAATTCTTGCATACCTTCATCACACACACACACACACACACACACACACACACATATATATATATATATATATATATATATATATATATATATACATATATATATATACATATCGAGATAGAGAGATAAGGAGCTAGCATCATGAAGAGGCTATGTGGTTAGTGTGTGTATACATGAAGGTGTATAGCAAGAATGGTTCAAACACTAGCTAACTATACATGGCATCTAATGTATATTCCTACACCTATATACATTCACATATATGCATATACTCGTATATATACATACATTCATACTTATATATAAACTCATATACATGGCATACATACATTACATAGATGCATACATTTATTCATTTATTAACATAATATACATGCACTCAATATGAATAGGAGAAAATTGAAATAAAAGGGAAAGGAGGACTGGTTATAGGGGTAGCCATTGGCTGGTTTGGGGACTTCTATTAAGCAGGTTTTGGGCACTTGGGGACAGCTACCAGCTGTGTTTGGAGGGCTGAATTTAGGACAGTTAGGGACTGGATTGGACTGTGTTAAAGATAGGGTTTTGGGGCTAACCTATGGCTGATACTATAGGGCTGAAAGTAGGCTGTTTAGATGGACTGAATGGCAGCTATGGGCTGTGCAATGGGATGTATGGACTGTCAACATGTCATTGAACTGAACCATAGGTTGAACACATATACAAGGGAACTGGGACTGAACAAAATAAAGAACAAGGGACTGCTCCAACTGACCAAACAACCAGGGAACCTCATGTATGTAGGATTCTACCATATACTTGACTCAAAACTGAACCTATATGCAGGACATCCAAAGTAAACATCTGGACTTGGACATGGCATTGAATTCAGATATGGGCAATGTACATGTGTGTGAGAGTGCAATAGGAAAACAGTAGGGGTTTGTGTGTGACAAGGAAACAACTGACATGTGCAACAAGTGTCGAGTGAATAATGTGGATGTGAAGGTGTGTTTAGATTTCAGCTTGTGTGTGCAATTGTGCTTAGGCATGTGTGTGTGTGTATGGATTGGTGTGAGAGTGAAGGCATGATTGTTGTAACATGAGAGTGTGAGAGAAAAAACAAGAAGTGAGTGATGTGAGGAATCTGGAAATCAGTCCCAGGTTGTGTGTGTACAGTGTTCCAGTATTTCAAAATTGCCTTGGACAGTTCTGTTGTGACTGTATGTACAGTGAATCACATATGTGTGTAATTTAGGAGATGTGTGAGTAATCTACAGGTGTGTGTGAATCACCATAGGAAAACAGGGAGTGTAACTCAGGATTAACAACCAACTTGACAGTTTAATATATCATGAATCAATAAACAACCCAAAAACCGATTTCAACCACCCAATGCTCAAACCAGTCACAATTTAACATGTACACTATTCCTTAAACATGTAGACAAGTCTAGATTAACATTCAATCATCATTAAACAGGTAAACAACAAATCAAATTCTGGAAGAATCATTTCAGAATTTCGTATCAGTGAAGTATCAGTCCCTATAGGGCATTCGAGAATTCGAACTCAAATAATCATCAAAATTACAATTAAATGGTTGGTAATTAACATAGCATGTGTACACGTGTCTTGTGTGTCCTCACGTGTCCAGGAAACACGACACAGACGTGTCTAACACGATACAAACACATGGGGTGCACCCAGCATTGTACAGTATCGTGTACACGTGCACGCATGTCGAACACATGACACAGGCCACGTGGGGACACGTGGCCGTGCACACGTGTAGCCCACGTGTAGGGATACACATTCGACACCCTGCACCGTGTCCACGTCACGTGTTGTGTCGCGTCTAGCCACGTATCAGTGGCAAAATTTCGTGTGTCTGTACAGTGCGTACGACAGTGTCGAATCCGTGCGCGTGTGATTTCTCCGTGTGTAGTGAACCATATGCTCCCAAATTTTGGGAGCATAGTATCAGTGATAGCCCCAACCTTCCCACAAAATTTTGTGTCCCGACGTGTCCCATACAGTAAAATATTATGCCCGAGATGCAGGACACTGAACCTAGTCAGTGCGCAGCGTGTCCAACCCCTCGTGCACCCGACACAGACACAAAAACACTATCACCTCTTCAAGAAAATTAAAGTACTCATATACATCTACAAAACCCTTCAAACACTTTACAAAAATAAAGAAATAAATATGAGTGTGGCATTTCAACAAACACCTATATCGATACATTGATACGTGTCCGATACGAAACCCAAACAGACACAAAATTTTGCAAAACCTATACCAACAGAGAGAGGACACCTAGGGCTTCCTAACCATGCAAAAAAAACTAAATTTGGTGGAGGGAATAGGAATTTACCTATATGTTCAATTTGCATAAAAAAGCTTCAAAAGGGGGTTTCTTCTTGATGGCCAAGTGCTCCAAATTGGTCCAAACATGAGATTTCTCTCCATGGACATAAAATAGAGCTAGATTAGGAACTAATGCAAAAGACTAGAGTGTAAAAGGAATTAAAATGAATAATCTATGGGTTGGGGAAGAATGGACAAACCTCTTTCTTCAAAACTTGGAGAAATTAATAAAAGAGGCAAGAACAAATGGAAGAGGCATTAAATAGGGTGTAAAACCCTAGGTTGGCTGCCATGGGCTGATTAGGGTGAGGGTTTGGGTTCCAATGGTGATCTATGGGCTTCCATGGGCTAAAATTACTAATCATGACTTGTGGAATCACAAGTCATTTCCAAATCAATTCAAATCCTATTCTCCCCAAATTAAATCTAATGGGTTTATTATCACTAATTTAGGTCGAGCTAAGGTTCCATATCCTAATCAAACAGTCATGACCTAGGTTAGCCTCTAGGTTAGTCTCTAAAGTCAACATTAGTCAATGTCAACTATAGGACCAAAATCAATTATACTAAAAATTACTAAAAATCACATAAATTCTAATGATTCAAAATAATACATAATAATTCCAAATAATTCCCAAAATTACAAAAATGACTAAAATATCCCTCAAACTAGAATGATAAATGAAATAACCTAATCACAAGGCTAGGCTCTAGGGTTACACTAGTAAGACACCAAATCATAAGTCATGATTTAAAATAGTTTTAAATGATTAAAAATTACCAAAAATTATGTCATGATTTAAATATCATTAATAAATAATTAAAATCACAAAATTTCAAAATTATCCTCATTTAAAAAACTGGGTGTTACAATCCTACCCACCTTATAAAAAATTTGTCCTCGAAATTAAGATGGTAGCAGTCCTTCTAGGTCAAACACCCCACAATCAAAGTCTCAATATACCGTCAGATAATCATATGCATCTGTCCAAAATCATGATACTCAGAATCTTCGTCATGCTAGTGAACAAGGCTACGATATTCACAGAGTCCTCGACTAAGGCGCATATCTCTAGAATCATGGTATTTAAAATTTTTGCATTGTCGCATGCTTGGCAGCGAAAACCTTAAATTCTTACACCCGAGAAATACATCCTAAATCTGACTATATATCCTCACTATGCCAGCTAACACGACTATCGAAGATTCTAGATTCCATAACTGGGTGACCTAGCCCATATGATTCATCTTAGAAGAAAATCAAACATAACACAAGAACAACAGGACAAAATTGATAAACCAACAAGGAACAGGGAGAATCGAATTCAAGGCAGTTATAAGAGACAGTTGCGAAATAGAATCAAAAGAACGAAACCTGCAACTAGATCTCCAACTGCCTGAGCATCTTCGACTGTCCTGGCGAAAGCTCGCTCCTGCTGGCATCCCCTAGCCTACTGCTGACGCTGCATGTACCTCTGCTGCTGAGTCGGTAAGGGTAATCCCCTCTGCTGGCCTACCGGAGCCCTAGCTCCTGCTCCCTGAACTGTCTGTCCCGATGACTCGGGACACTCTCTCAGACGATGATCGGATCCTCCGCAAAGCAAACATCTGCCCAGCCTCTTCCGACATTCGCACCAACCTTGCCCTGGTCTCTTATAAAAAGGGCAAATGATAACAAGCTGCTGTCCCGGGGCCTGCTGCTGTCCCTGTGGCTGCTGCGCCTACTGAAAGGGTACACGGTCCTGAAACTTCCGCTGCTGAAGATAGACCCTCGGCTGCTGGTACTGCTGCTGAAACTGTAGAGGTAGCATCTGATGCTGAAACTGTAGAGGTAGCATCTGCTGCGGATACTGCTGCTGAAACTGTAGAGGTAGCATCTGCTGCAGATACTGCTGCTAAAACTGTAGAGGTAGCATCTGTTGCAGATACTGTGGCTGAATCTGCAAGCGGGGCATCTGATACGGATACTGCTGCTGAATCTATAGGTGGGGCCTCTTGGCCGGGCCCGCACTGCCACTAGCTCCCTGAGTATCTCACATCCTCTTCTTCCTCAGTCCAAGATCGTCCTCCGCTGTCATGGCTCCTACCAGAATCTATTCGAAAGTGGCGTCGCGGTCGCTCTTGGTATGTGACTTGATCTCCTTGATCAAACCCCTACGGAACCTCCTCGCCTTCCCGACCTCGGTAAGGTCCTCGATGAATCTGCTTAAACGGCTGAACTCTCCAGCGTACTCATCAACAGTCTGGTTCCCCTGAACCAAACTCTCAAACTGTGCCTCCAAAGCACGGAGTGCGGTATCGAAAAAGAATTTCTCCTTGAATAGTTTCTTGAAGGCTGCCCAAGTCTGACCGGCTGTACCAACCATCGGGTCCATCTGGTACCAGGTACGGGCCAAGTCCTGCATCTGACTGACGGCTGCCTCGATCTGTAATCCTGCTGGTATCTATGCTAATCGGAATATCTCCTTAATGTGCTCTATCCAATCATCAGCGTATATGATGCCCTCTGTACCCTTGAAGTCTCGGGGTCCCATCTTCTTGAAGGAATGGATGTCTGGAGTTCTCGGCTGATACGACTGCATCTGGCCTCCCTGTAGCTGAGCAGCCACCCGCTCTACTGTCGTCCTGACCAACTGTTGAGTATCTTATATGCTCTGTCGGATATCAACAAACTGGCTCTGTTGTATCTGTAACACCCAGTTTTCCAGAAGAGGGTAATTTTGAAATTTTGTAATTATAATTATTATTTAATGATATTTATTTCATATTATGATTTTTAGTGATTTTTAATTATTTTTGAACTATTTAAATTCATGACTTGTGATTTTGGTGTTGTGCTAGTGAACCGTAGGGACTGTCTGCCCTAGAGCTTAACCCTGTGATTGGAATATCCATTTATCATTTAGCTTGAGGGTATTTTGGTCATTTTGAATTTATTTGAATTTAATAGGATTTATTAGAATTTATTAGAATATATGTGAATTTATTATTAATTAAATAATTGCTTGGTGTCTTGTTAGTCCTTAACCTAGAATGGACCTAACCTAGAATCTTAGACTTAACCCATAGACTAAGTTAGAATGGTTAACTTAAGTTGTGGCTAAAAAATATCTAGTTAGGGTCCAAATAGGGGTTTAGTTAGTGAGACTCGATTTAGTGTAATGGGCCTATCAAATGTTGAACTTGATTAGCCTAGAGAAGGCCCATAGCCCATTAGACTCAACCCTAACCCTAACCATCACTTTATGACCATCCACCTAGGGCTATTTCCCCTATAAATAATCTCTTCATTTATTGTTCTTACCTCTTTATTGAGATTTCAACATTTGGAGAAGGAGGTAATGTCATTTCTTCCCTAATCCCTAGATCCTTCATTTTAATTCCTTTTCCACTCTAGTCTTTTGCATTAGTTCCTAATCCAGCTCTATTTCATGTCCATGGAGAGAAATCTTAGGTCTGGACCAATTTGGAGCACTTCGCCATCAAGAAGAAAATTCTCTTTTTGGAGCTTTTTATTGGAATTTCAACATATAGGTAAATCCCTATTCCCTCTACCAAATTTAGTTTTCTTTGCATGGATAGGAAGCCCTAGGTGTCCCCTAGCAGTAGGTATTGGTTTTGTATCGTTTCGTGTCCGTTTGGTGTCCGTATCGGACACGTATCATGGTGTATTGTTAGGTGTTTGATGAAATGTTACGCTCACTATTTTGTGCTATTTTTTGAAATATTTTTGAATGGATTTGTCGATCTAGTGTTCGTCTGTGATTTTGTGTCATTGGTGTGTGTTTTCTGTGTCGTGTCGTGTCAGCACGTGGACACAAACTCACTGTAGCAGCCGCTCGGTCAGTGTCCTGCTGCTCGATGGTTGGTTCTCTGTGCACAGAAGACGAGGACACGCAAAATTTAGGGAGCACGAAGGGGCAATGTCTGTCAACATGCTCCTAAAATTTGGGAGCATGAGGTGCACTGCACGATGAAAAATCATGCCCGTACGGGACACGCGCTGTGCGCGCACAGCTGCCATACACATGCTGACACGGGTTTCGTGTCGTGCCTATGTGTCACGTGGACACGATTCAGGGTGACACGAACCTAGACCTATCCTAGGCGAACCCCTAGACACGAGCACGTGTCCTATTTTGTGTCGTGTCGTGTCCACGAGTGCCGTGCACGCGTGCACGATGCTACAGTGCACTGTTTCAGTCTGTGTGTCGTGTGGGTGTTGGACTCGATTTGTGTCCTATTCTTGGACACGGATACGACTCCTAACACTCTCTCACATGTGTAAATGTTTACCAACCAATAATTTTGTTTATTAACATGTTTTTATCTTCGAATTTTATTTCCCCTATTCTACTGATACCTAAGTTTACTGCTGTCAAATTCCGAAACTAGATTCTATTTCAAACTGATTTATTTATGTTTAATGATCAGGATTTGTTTATTTATATATGTTGGGTTTGATGTTAACTAAGGATTGGTTTCGAATGGGTGTGAACTAATATTTTACTGCTAGGACTGAATGTGGAACTGTCAATCGAATTTTGTATATCCTGAGATACACATCATGTACATTATACACATGAACTGTCATTATGCCATGTTTTTCCTGAGAATACCATTCACTGATTTCCTGAGATTGCTGCAATGTTTGCTGAATCATTACACACATGCGTATGAATCACCTTGACACCCTATATATTAGTTCCTAAGCTATTGACACACACATGGTTATGCATGTGAGCATGTGTATATAAAATGATTTTTCCTGAGATTGATACACTCATTTCAACTGATAACTTAGTTGTGACCCTCACACAGACACATGTGTTAACTGGAAACATTGGACTGTAAACTAAATTCTACACACACTGCTGATTCCCTAATAACTAAAACCTATTTGTGTGTTCACTATTTTTCCTGAGACTTAATTTGCATGGTAAACTGTTTCTAATTGGTTAATTGCAATGATGGTTCATCTATGTGTATCTAGGTTTATCTACATGTTAGGTTCCATGTTTAGCTAGGTGTCTTAGTTTTGATTTGCATGATCATTGATTGGAAACACATGGACTGTTAACTAGAATTTACACACTGTTTTGGGCTAGCTAGTGCATGTGGTGCACACACACACACACACACATTGCCTACATACTGTTTTCCTCTCACTCTCACATGTTCACACATCCTTACACTCATATAAACCTGGAAACAGTCCACACAAGCCTAAGTTCCTGTCATAATAAAGCCCCTATAAACAGTCTATTGGCAGCCCTGAAAACCTATTTGGACAGTCCATCTTGTTAGCCATTTGGACAGCCTATAAACTGTCCCAAACCAATCCCATGTTCAGTCCTATAAGCCCCAATGACAGCCCTATTAGGACACCATTAAGCAGCCCAAAACCTGTCCTTGTTAGTCCTATATTCAGCCTGTATTGGCCTTAGATTCAGCCATATAGGAACCCCACATATCAGTCCTAAATCAGTCCTTATTTTCCCCACATCCAGTCCCTAATGGACAGCCCCCAACCCGCCCTTATCATGCCCACAAATCAGCCTTTATGCCTTGTGAGTGTTTGTGTAAGCTTGTGTATGTGTGAACCCTATCCTTATGCCAATTTTTGTATAATGCTAACATGTTACATTGTTGGGATGAATCTTCATGCGTAGTAGTTAAATGAGTGAGTTAGCCTTCAGTTTGTATGCATAGAGTTGTATACACCTTGCCACAATATGAGATTTAACACATAGTTTTCCTGAGATTTTACACAGGTTCCTAATCACTGTCTTCCTGTCCATATATCACACACACACACACACATGTCTATCTCTCATATATATAATATATGCTAATGGCCTATATGTGATAAATAAGTTGCCTATATTAATCTAGTATATATATATATATATATATATATATATATATATATATATATATATATATATATATATATATATATATATATATATATATATATAATGTATAAAATATGTGGATGTGGACTATAGGGCATAAGGCCAATGTGTATGGTATGAATACACCAATGGTTGGGTGTTGATAGTCTAGTATGACTTGTGATTGGTGTGTGATTGCTAGAATAGGCTGGTTAGGCTTAGCGAGACTTATTTGGTTTATTTTGACCTAGCCTTGACTAGTATAGTTGACTGGAGTTGACCAAGGGTTAACTTTAGTCTAGTTTGACCTAGAGAGCATGCAGATGCATTGTAGATTACATTTATCATCCCATGTATATATTTTGACTTGTGTTGCTCTAACTAGGAGTCAGGTACCTCATCTCGGACAATACATTTACTTCAGACATTCAGATACGAGGCTAGTACATTCTCTGACCGTTTTATACTTGTGTGGATTTATATTCTTGCTCTAGATTACTGTACTTGATGCTGACACGATCATTATCACGGATTAGTACTATACCGATCTTCTTCTGAGATGTTATCTCCTTGTATTCAATAAATACATATTATGATGTACGTTTTACTTACATATTGTATTTATTGAATACCCATATCCTTGTATACTCATTGTGCATATTGTACTCTCAGTATCACATGAGTCCCAGGGATAGACCATTGACTATTGTATAACATTGTACAACTATTGTATAACATTGTACATCTATTGTATAATATTGTACATCTATTGTATAACATTGTACACTATTGTGCAAGATAACGTAACTGGAGTGGATCCTTGTGTATTGATTGGGGAGGGGGAGTAGAATTGGTTATGTACTCAAATCCTATTGTACAAGATTGTATAACTATTGTATATGTCTATTGTACACCCACGTACAATGGAGTTACCATTGCATTTTCCTAGACCGTTTACATAACCATATTGTACTCTAAATCACAGTAGGCTTACAGTTATTACTTATCATATTTAGATATTTTCTATTATCAAATCTCTACTATTTTTCATATACTTCTTTCTTTCAGCATTTCATGTACCTTACTCTATTGCATGCTTTATATTTCCTAACATGATATGAACTGTGTGAAATGTTTTGTGCTCGCTCCCGTCCTGACTGGACCTGTTAAAAATTTTACAGAGGATGATGAGGAACCCTGCATCCTTACTTGGAGTTTGCCTAGTTGACACTCGCGGCCTGGACCCCTGGGGAGGTTCAGGCAGCTGCTCAGGATGATACCTTGTATAGTGTAGATAGCTTAGACTCTTCCTTCTTTTCATGCTTAGCTGTTGTCTTTATTTTCAGAGTTGTATATTTTAGAGATGATGAGACTTGTATTCCATTTCTACTGTACCTCAGTTGAGGATTTCTTATCTATTTCCATCATGCTACATTCTACCTTAGATTGTGATTGAGTTGTACCTCGGTATTGGCCTTCTTCTGGAGAGTATATTTCATGTTATGTAGTTATAGTTCATAACCTAGAACAACGTTCTACCGCCGATACTGCGGCGTAGGCTGGGCGTTGTTACGTTCGCGTACCCTCACGGAAGGTGCGGGTCGTGACAGTATCTGCTGCTGAAACTCCAAGAATCGCTGGAAGAGGATAAACATCTGAGCCGTATCTACTGTCCCTGAAGGTAACTGCTGCTGGTACATATCTGGAATAACGGGGGAAGATCTCCGGACAGGTGGAGGTGAACTCCCAAAGGCTGCAGAAGCTTCTATATAAGCAGAAATAGGGGGTGCTGTGGTCCCAGCGTCCACAATCAGGCGAGGGGTGGTAGGCCTCTCACCAGCGTCTGCTGAGCCAGGGCGATGCGATCGTGTCTCGATCACCATCCTGGAGACAGATCAAACAAGGAATCAATACTGAGATAGAAACGGTAATTCAAGGGAGGACAGTTATTCAAGGAAGCAATCTTCAACAGAAATTTAGATGACAAGAATCCAGTTAAGTGTTTTTCCTAATGCGATTGAGTACCTCAAAAATAATCCTAATCCTACTGCAAGCTGTAGTGATACTCTAATTCGAATACCACTACATAAACTTGACCTGCATGGGCCACCACTAAAAACGTGTCACGACCCGTACCCACTGTGAGGGTACGAGAGCGTAATAATGCCCAGCCTACGCCGCAGTGTCGACGGTAGAACGCTGTTCTAGGTCAAACTATAACTAACATAATATGAATACTCTCCATAAGGAGGCCAATACAGAGGTACAACTCAATCACAATCTAGAGATAGAATATGGCACGATAAAAATAGATAAGAGAATCCTCAACTGAGGTACAACAGAAATGAAATAAAAGTCTTATCATCTCTAAAAAAATACAACTCTGAAAGCAAGGACAACAGCTAAACATGAAAAAAATAGTCTAAGCTATCTATACTATGCAAGGGTATCATCCTCCGTAGCTGCCTAACCTCCCTACGGGTCCAGGTCGCGAGTGTCATCTAGGCAAGCTCCAAAGTAAAGGGTTCAGGGTTCCTCATCATCCTCTGTAAAATTTTCAACAGGTACAGTCAGGACAGGAGCGAGTACAATACATCTCAACAGTTCATAGCAGGTTAGAAAATATAATCATGCAGTAAAGTAAGATATAGATACTGAAGAAATGCAGTATGGAAACAGAGAAAGAACTGTAATAGAAATATCTACTATAAGTAAAGAGCTACCAGTGACTAGTAATTTAGAGTACAAAGTCGAGATGTGAATGGCTTGATTTGTACATGGCTATACTAAAGAGGCGTACATGGCTATTCTACTTTGGAATTGTTCACATGACTATTTATACTCTCCCGTACCCCCAATTAATACACAAGGATCCAACCAGGTTATGTTATGATTCTATGTAACAGCCCCCGAAGGGTGGTAAGCCCCCGAAGGTGGTAAGCCCCCAAAGGGTAATAAGCCCCCAAAGGGTGATAAGCCCCCGAAGGGTGATACATAGTAGTCCCATAAATGGAGATTCTGGGAAACCCAATAAATGGGATAAGGATTCAAAGAAGACTCTGTGATCATATGAGTATATGTCACAAGTGATCAAAGAACCAAAGAAGCATAGGGATACGCCATGTAAGTGAAACGCACAGAACATAGAGTACCCCGATGCTCCCTGAAGGGATAACATCTTAGAGAGGGATCCATATTGTACTAATCCGTGTGACCAACGTGACAGTATCAAGTAAAGTAATTTAATGCAGGAAAATAATTCTAAGCAGGATATGAAATGATCAGAGAATGTACTCGCCTGGTATCTGAATGTCTGAAGTAAATGTACTGTTCGAGATGAGGTACCCAACTCCTAGTTAGAGCAACATAAGTCAAGATGTATACAGGGTATGATAATAGTAATCTACAATGCATCTGCATGCTATCTAGGTCAAACTAGACTAAAGTCAACACTTGGTCAACTCTAGTCAACCACACTAGTCAAACTAGGTCAACCTAACCCAGACAGGTCTAACAAGTCTCACTAGGCCTAACCAAGCCTAGTCTAGCAATCATACACCAATCACAAACCATTATAAGCTATCCACATATATACTTATAGGCATATATTAGGCTACATACAATTCTTGCATACCTTCATCAAATATATATATATATATATATATATATATATATATATATATATATATATATCGAGATAGAGAGATAAGGAGCTAGCATCATGAAGAGGCTATGTGATTAGTGTGTGTATACATGAAGGTGTATAGCAAGAATGGTTCAAACACTAGCTAACTATACATGGCATCTAATGTATATTCCTACACCTATATACATTCACATATATGTATATAATCGTATATATACATACATTCATACTTATATATAAACTCATATACATGGCATACATATATTACATAGATGCATACATTTATTCATTCATTAACATAATATACATGCACTCAATATGAATATGAGAAAATTGAAATGAAAGGGAAAGGAGGACTGGTTATAGGGGTAG
Organism: Iris pallida; assembly: GCA_029216955.1. NCBI lineage: Eukaryota > Viridiplantae > Streptophyta > Magnoliopsida > Asparagales > Iridaceae > Iris > Iris pallida. Next base: position 19,576,436 of record JANAVB010010198.1, on the reverse strand, counting down.
CTATTAGCTGGTTTGGGGACTTCTATTAGACAGGTTTTGGGCACTTGGGGACAGCTACCAGCTGTGTTTGGAGGGCTGAATTTAGGATAGATAGGGACTGGATTGGACTGTGTTAAGGATAGGGTTTTGGGGCTAACCTATGGCTGATACTATAGGGCTGAAAGTAGGCTGTTTAGATGGACTGAATGGCAGCTATGGGCTGTGCAATGGGAAGTATGGACTGTCAACATGTCATTGAACTGAACCATAGGTTGAACACATATACAAGTGAACTGGGACTGAACAAAATAAAGAACAAGGGACTGCTCCAACTGACCAAACAACCAGGGAACCTCATGTATGCAGGATTCTACCATATACTTGACTCAAAATTGAACCTATAGACAGGACATCCAAAGTAAACATCTGGACTTGGACATGGCATTGAATTCAGATATGGGCAATGTACATGTGTGTGAGAATGCAATAGGAAAACAGTAGGGGTTTGTGTGTGACAAGGAAGCAACTGACATGTGCAACAAGTGTCGAGTGAACAATGTGGATGTGAAGGTGTGTTTAGATTTCAGCTTGTATGTACAATTGTGCTTAGGCATGTGTGTGTATGTTTGGATTGGTGTGAGAGTGAAGGCATGATAGTTGTAACATGAGAGTGTGAGAGAAAAAACAAGCAGTGAGTGATGTGAGGAATCTGGAAATCAGTCCCAGGTTGTGTGTGTACAGTGTTCCAGTATTTTAAAATTGTCTTGGACAGTTCAGTTGTGACTGTGTGTACAGTGAATCACATATGTGTGTAATTTAGGACATATGTGAGTAATCTACAGGTGTGTGTGAATCACCATAGAAAAATAGGGAGTGTAACTCAGGATTAACAACCAACTTGACAGTTTAATATATCATGAATCAATAAACAACCCAAAAACCGATTTCAACCACCACATGCTCAAACCAGTCACAATTTAACATGTACACTATTCCTTAAACATGTAGACAAGTCTAGATTAACATTCAATCATCATTAAACAGGTAAACAAAAAATCGAATTATGGAAGAATCATTTCAGAATATCGTATCAGTGAAGTATCAGTCCCTATTAGGCATTCGAGAATTCGAACTCAAATAATCATCAAAATTATAATTAAAAGGTTGGTAATTAACATAGCATGTGTACACGTGTCTTGTGTGTCCTCACGTGTCCAGGAAATACGACACAGACGTGTCTAACACGATACAAACACATGGGGTGCACCCAGTGTTGCACAGTGTCGTGCACACGTGCACGCGTGTCGAACACATGACATAGGCCACGTGGGGACACGTGGCCGTGCACACGTGTAGCCCACATGTAGGGCTACACGTTCGACACCCTGCACCATATCCACGTCACGTGTTGTGTCGAGTCTAGCTGTAACACCCTGTTTTCTGAAATTGGGGATTTTTGAAAATTTATTATTTTTATTATTTATTAGTGGTATTTTAGTCATGGTATGATTTTCTGGTGATTTTAGTTAAGTTAAACCATTTCTAAAGTCATGCTAAGTCATGACTTATGACTTTGTGATTTTGGTTAGTATAACTTAGTGTAAACCCTAGTTTTCTCTAACCTAGAAGTTGCCATGACCATGAGAGCTTAGCCATAGGCTTAGAACACCAAATTAGTGATTTTTTGCCTAAAGGGTATTTTTGTAATTTTCTAGAAATTATTTGGAATTATTTGTATTTATGTGTTTTTATTATTGATTAATTATTGGTTAGTGTCATGAGAGCCCCTAACCAAGTTTAGCCTAGTCTAGAGATTAGTTACTAACCTAGAATGCTAAGGGGATAGATATTTCCAATGGTTAAAGTAGAGTAAATATCTTGATATTTACTTTATGGATATTTTCCATGAATTACTCAAAATATCCCAACCCCTTTACACAAAGTCTTGCCTTAGCCTAGAAGAAAGCCAAGGACACCTCCCCTACCCCCATGGCAGCCAAGGGCATCCCCCTAGCATCCCACATTTCTATTTAATCCTATTTCTTTCATTCATGAAAATTTTACATGAATTTAAATCCTAGAAAATCCTATTTTCTTCACAAGACCACAACTTGATCAATTTTGATCCAAATCACCTTTAGTTTCTTGCATTGGACTCCCCTACACTAGAGGGTACTAGTTAGGGCCTGCTATTGAGGATTTAGAAGCTTTTGGCATCACAAAGTTGAAGGATACATACCCCCCTCTTCTTTGATTTTCATTGGATTTGCACAAATAGGTAAATGCCCATAAACTTTGTTAATTTTGTGTTTTCTCTTCATATTTGCATGCATCTAGGTACTAGGGTACTGTAGGACAAATTTGGTGAAAGTTTGAGTTGGTTTGGTGTCCGTATCGGACACGTATCCTAGACTAGGAACCCTTGTTTGATGAAATGCCACAAAGAATCTGTTTTTGTGTTTTTGTAAAACAAATTATATTTTTTGGTAGCCCTAGACTTCTAGGTCACAACCCTAACTCACTGAACACGTTTTTGAGTCGTGTCCGTGTCCAAAATGGACACGAACCCACTGTACGAGGCTTGCGTGCGTGCCCTGCTACCACGCTCCTCGTGCTCACTGCACAGAGCACTAGGATACGATATTTTAGACTTGAACACGGGGGCTATGTCTGCGAACATGCCCCCAAGGTTTGGTGTCACGTCGTGTCGTGTCGAGTGAGAAACCTCACTCGCACTGGACACGCACTGTCAGTGCACACGCGCGCGGGGGCAACTTTGAGCGTGTCGTGTCACGCGGATACGACACTTGGGTGTCTCGTGATGACACTAACGTGTATCCCTATTCGTGGCGTACATGAGGACATGAACACGAGACGTGTCGTGTCCTGTGTCGCGAGCACGAGGCGTGTGACAGCGTGCACGACGCTGTCGAAACACGCGTGTATCAGTCGTGTTTTCACAACTGATACGGGGTTCGTTTTGTGTCCACGAGTGTCGTGGACACGTGTCAGGGTGTGCAACGTGTAGCCCTATGTGTGGGCTACATATGTGCACGACCACGAGACGTATCGTGTCTCGTGGCGTGTCTACGAACACGTGGAACGCGTGCACGACGCTGTGCACGCGTTGAGTGTCAGGAATTTACCCGTGTAGTATTTTTGTGAGATTGGACACGTGAAACCGTGTCATGGTGTCGTGTCAGGCACCTAGGACACTAGGGTATCTATGGGGTGTCAGTTACCAACCAATTGATTCGAGTCTTAGCTCGTTTTAGAGTGTGTATTTCGAGTTACCCTGTTCCGAGATAAACAGTCCACAGTTCCTGTTTTTAGGATTTTCCCAGTTTTCAAAAGTGGATTTCAAAACCAAATTTGATATGTTTAATGCATTGTATGAGTATATTTTAGTATGTATATACGTAGTATATATGTATATGTGAGTGTGGGTGAGATTTGGGAATAAATGGTAGTGTATAGGTGGAGTTATGTATATATATACATATGTATGTATATATGTTATTGTATGTGTGCGTTGGGGAGCCAACTTGGTTCCAGAAATTTTGGAACCCTTTCCCCCTGTCCAGCCTTCTCTGTCCAGCCCTCTCTCACTGTCCTGCACTTCTCTCTTCACTCTCTCTCTCATTCTCTCTCTCTTACTCTAAGTCTCTCTCTCTCTCTCTTATCTCTATATATAGGTGATATATATATATAGGTTAATAGGTTGATATATATATATATATATATATATATATATGTATGTATATATAAATGATATATATACATTTGTATTAGGTCTCTTTATGTCAATATATAGATATATGTGAGTGGGGGGTTTGTAGTATATTTAGTGTTCATATTGGTATATAGGTAGTGGATACTCGGGTATATCCATATATGTAGATATATATTTATATGTATGACTTCTAGTTATAGGTTATATGGAAACCCTATGACTAGCCTATGGCCAAGATTACTTGCCTATGGCTTTGGGGCTAACCCCAATGGCCTAATGACCCAAACACCACTAATTGACCCTTGTTGACTAAGTGTTGACCAAAGCCAATCTTAGGTCAAAGTGACCTAGTTCACCTAGAATTGACTAGGAATGACCTAAAACAACTAGTTTGACTAGTTTGACTAAAACCCTAACTAGTGTTTGACTAGTTGACTTATTGTTGACCATTGTTGACCATGGTTGACTAAAGTCAACTATTGGTCAAACCATGACCTAATTGACCTAATAATGACTAGTTCAACTAGTCAGACCATGTTGACCTAATTACCTAACTGACTAGTCTTTGTTGACCAATACCTTAGTTGGTCTAAGTTTGACCTAAACTTGACCCAGATTGATCATGTTGACTAGTATTTGACTAGTTGATTAGAATGTTGACCAAGAGTTGACTTTTGACCAGATTGACCTAGGATCATGTAGTATGCATTGTACACTTTATTTTTACCATTGTGGATATATTGTGACTTGTATTGCTCTGATTAGGAGCCATACACCTCTCCTCAGACAGTATATCCTCTTCAGACATTCAGTTATCAGGCGAGTACATTCTCTGACCGTTTCATATTTGCCAGGATTTATATTCTTGCTCTAGCTTACTTTACTTGATGCTGACACGATTGTTATCACGGATTGGTACTATATGGATCTTTTCATGAGATGTTATCCCCCTCGGAAGCATTAGGTACTTTTGTCATGTGTGTTTCACTTACATCATGTATCTCATGCTTCTGTTATCATGTATCTTCATGTATCAGCTAGTGTCTCATGTACTCTCATGATCACCGAGCCTCCATAAATATTCATGAATCACTCACGTATCACCCAATTATGGGCTTATCATGAATCTTAACGTAACCTGAATGGATCCTTGTGTATTGATTGGGGAAACGGGGGAGTAGAAGTGGACATGTGAATAATTCTAAAGTAGTGTAATCATGTGCAAACTCAGTAGTGTAATTATGTATAAATTCCAGCCATTCACATGCCTATCTTGTGCTCTACATCACTAGCCACTTACAGTTCTCTATATACAGTAGATATTTTCTTTACAGCTATCTCTTTTTCTACATGTATCTTCCTTCAGCAGTTCCTGTATTTTACTCTATTGCATGCTTTATATTTCCTATCATACTATGCACTACGTGAGATGTATTGTGCTTGTTCCTGTCCTGACTGGACCTGTTGAAAATATTACAGAGGATGAGGATGAGGCCCTGGTGACTACCTATTATGGAGCAGGACTAGATGACACTTATGTTGTGGACACTCAGCAGGATCCACCTGCAGCTGAGGATGTAGCCCCAGTAGTCTAGACTAGTTAGCTAGACAGTCTTTCTATATTATCATTTTGTCTCACATCTGAGTTGTATTTTGAGATGTTGAGTTATGTAGACTCCTAGACTTATTCTGTATATTGGGTCGACATTCTGGATATTATGTTGTACTAGACACTTAGACTTATTCATCTATGCTATGGTTCTCTTTGAGTTACTATCTATCTATCTATTCTTCATTCTTTTACCTTAGATGTGATTGAGACTGTATATTGTTATGTCACCTCCATTCGGAGAGTATAAACTGTACAGGTACTTTGGTATTGTTAGATGATTGACCTAGGACAGCGTTCTACCGCCGACACTGCGGCGTAGGCTGGGCGTTGTTACGTTTTCGTACCCTAACAGTGGGTGCGGGTCGTGACACGTTTTTAGTGGTGGCCCATGCAGGTCTCGAGTTTATGTAGTGGTATTCGAACTAGAGTATCACTACAGCCTGCGATAGGATTTGAGGAGTAGGCTTAGAGAGAGTGGATACTCAATCACTGCTAGGATACCTTGAGGGATTCCTGGGATGACCCTTGAGAATCTCATTTGAAATTACGATTTAAACTCCTTTTTCCTTGATTGAATTTGGTTTTAGAGGATTCACTGCAGAACTTTGAATCCTGGTGTTAGTTGATGATTTTGAAATTTTTGTAGTTGTTGATTTTAATTTCTTAGTGTTAGATTAATATCTTTTATTTTAAGGTACTCAATCACATTTATGAGAAAACTCTCATCTGTTTCTTGCCATCTAATTCTCTTGCTAATTGCCTTTTATTTAAAATGAACTGTCCCCTTTTTTTTGCATCTTGCTTAAACTCTTTCTACCAAACTATGTGACTGTATCCCAATCCTGACTTACTCGACATTTCCTCGAATCAAGACTTATTGAGACCTTCTAACCTTGACCTATGATTTGATCGAACCCTAACTATATTCATCTAGTAGCCTATCTATCCCTAGGACTGTGTTCCTAAATTATTTACTGGATTCCTAATTAATTTTATTTTTGGGTTAATTTGGTCTTCTTCAATTTTTGCATCAATTTGTCACGTCTTGAACTCCCACTTTCTATTCTAGATCATTGGACGTCCTTTACCGTGACTTAGATATTTGGAGTATAATACTAGCTGTTACCTCCCAACAAACTTCACATGTAAGACCTAGACTAGCCTACCCTCATGTAGGTATTCCATGTCCCACTAAAATCCGTCTCCTTGTACTCTATTTTCTTGACATGATTTTTTGGTCAAATGGCTAAACTATAACCTCTACCATAATACTAAATTAATTCTTATTTCATTTAGAGATCCACCTTGGCTCAATTCTTTCGACCTGACATGTGATGGTGTTCTGCTTGAACCCTCAAATACTTAACCTTGTACCTTACCTTGAATGCTTGACCCGATTGGTTAAGAATCTTGGACTATGTATCTTCTTTCATCATTTCCACCCTTACTTATATCTTATACTATTATCCTTAAGTTTTATAAGCTTATCCCTTTCGAGCTTGATCATGATATATTTTATTGGGTGCGCACCCACTAACATATTGTCTAATCAGAACCGACGCATGATGGTCTGATCAACCTATTGCGTTTTGGTTCGCTTTCTCATATATTAAATCTACGTGGATGGAGACAGTTAAACTCGCCCTAGAATCTTATCCGCAACAGCCTTGACAATTCTCCTTGGAATTATTTTATCACCTATGAACCTCGTATTCATATCCAGTTGGATTAAATTTATCATGACCTGGATCTTCATCATTGGATGCTCGTGCTCATACTCAATTTTATTGATTTCCCATCTTACCCAATCTCAATTTATCCAAAAATTGATCAACTTAGATCATGTCAAGACAAAAATCTATTTGTGATTGTTTGTACCTAAATTTTCAATTTTTTTTTTATGGAATGGTAACTTTAATGATTTCTCACTTGTTAATGACCCATTTTCATATAGGATGGTAGACGACCCTATAGCCTTGATGATTGTTGTTCCCTTACCTTCCCAATTAGGACACCTTAGATTGCTTGTACGTTTTGATACCATAGGACAGTATCGATCTAGAATGACTAGTGCACCTAGATGAGACCACAGATTGTTCTATTTAACCTGTTCCCCTGGTACCACTATTTCATCACGATTTTTGGTTCGATTTAGGCCATAGACCTTTCCCACTCTAAATTATGATCATCGTAGGCACATTACCGTGACTTTTTGGAGCACAAGACTAGTTGTTTTCTCAAAACTAATTTCACATACGTAACCTAGACATGACATACTATACCCATGACCTTAGTGTCCCACCCAGGCATACCATTGTGTGCTTCATTTACTTAGTACGATTTTTCTGACCCGAGACTCCATCCTGATTTACCCCATGGAGTTACTTTTGGCTTCGATTTAAATTGAGGACACCTTATGACCTAAAACTGCCAGCCAATTTTTGGACATGACCCAGTATAGGTCTACTACCCATATTTTGCTTATTTGACCTTGTATGTTGCCTAGGTAGTGGCTTCGTCCCTGATTGTTGGAGGTTTGACCTAGGAGGAGTACGACCATCTAAATTTCGAGGACGAAATTATTTTAAGGTGGGTAGACTTGTAACACCCTGTTTTCTGAAATTGGGGATTTTTGAAAATTTATTATTTTTATTATTTATTAGTGGTATTTTAGTCATGGTATGATTTTCTGGTGATTTTAGTTAAGTTAAACCATTTCTAAAGTCATGCTAAGTCATGACTTATGACTTTGTGATTTTGGTTAGTATAACTTAGTGTAAACCCTAGTTTTCTCTAACCTAGAAGTTTCCATGACCATGAGAGCTTAGCCATAGGCTTAGAACACCAAATTAGTGATTTTTAGCCTAAAGGGTATTTTGGTAATTTTCTAGAAATTATTTGGAATTATTTGTATTTATGTGTTTTTATTATTGATTAATTATTGATTAGTGTCATGAGAGCCCCTAACCAAGTTTAGCCTAGTCTAGAGATTAATTACTAACCTAGAATGCTAAGGGGATAGATATTTCCAATGGTTAAAGTAGAGTAAATATCTTGATATTTACTTTATGGATATTTTCCATGAATTACTCAAAATATCCCAACCCCTTTACACAAAGTCTTGCCTTAGCCTAGAAGAAAGCCAAGGACACCTCCCCTACCCCCATGGCAGCCAAGGGCATCCCCCTAGCAGCCCACATTTCTATTTAATCCCATTTCTTTCATTCATGAAAATTTTACATGAATTTAAATCCTAGAAAATCCTATTTTCTTCACAAGACCACAACTTGATCAATTTTGATCCAAATCACCTCTAGTTTCTTGCATTGGACTCCCCTACACTAGAGGGTACTAGTTAGGGCCTGCTATTGAGGATTTGGAAGCTTTTGGCATCACAAAGTTGAATGATACACACCCCCCCTCTTCTTTGATTTTCATTAGATTTGCACAAATAGGTAAATGCCCATAAACTTTGTTAATTTTGTGTTTTCTCTTCATATTTGCATGCATCTAGGTACTAGGGTACTGTAGGACAAATTTGGTGAAAGTTTGAGTTGGTTTGGTGTCCGTATCGGACACGTATCCTAGACTAGGAACCCTTGTTTGATGAAATGCCACAAAGAATCTGTTTTTGTGTTTTTGTAAAACAAATTATATTTTCTGGTAGCCCTAGACTTCTAGGTCACAACCCTAACTCACTGAACACGTTTTCGAGTCGTGTCCGTGTCCAAAACAGACACGAGCCCACTGCACGTGGCTTGCGTGCGTGCCCTGCTACCACGCTCCTCGTGCTCACTGCACAGAGCACTAGGACACGAGATTTTAGACTTGGACACCGGGGCTATGTCTGCGAACATGCCCCCAAGGTTTGGTGTCGCATCGTGTCGTGTCGAGTGAGAAACCTCACTCGCACTGGACACGCGCTGTCAGCGCACACGCGCGCGGGGACAACTTCGAGCGTGTCGTGTCGCGCGGACACGACACTTGGGTGTCTCGTGATGACACTAACGTGTAGCCCTATTCGTGGCGTACACGAGGACGCGAACACGAGACGTGTTGTGTCCTGTGTCGCGAGCACGAGGCGTGTGACAGCGTGCACGACGCTGTCGAAACACGCGTGTATCAGTCGTGTTTTCACGACTGATACGGGGTTCGTTTTGTGTCCACGAGTGTCGTGGACACGTGTCAGGGTGTGCAACGTGTAGCCCTATGTGTGGGCTACACATGTGCACGACCACGAGACGTGTCGTATCTCGTGGTGTGTCCACGAACACGTGGAACGCGTGCACGACGCTGTGCACGCGTTGAGTGTCAGGAATTTACCCGTGTAGTGTTTTTGTGAGATTGGACACGTGAAACCGTGTCATGGTGTCGTGTTAGGCACCTAGGACACTAGGGTATCTATGGGGTGTCAGTTCCCAACCAATTAATTCGAGTCTTAGCTCGTTTTAGAGTGTGTATTTCGAGTTACCCTGTTCCGAGATAAACAGTCCACAGTTCCTATTTTTAGGATTTTCCCAGTTTTCAAAAGTCGATTTCAAAACCAAATTTGATATGTTTAATGCATTGTATGAGTGTATTTTAGTATGTATATACGTAGTATATATGTATATGTGAGTGTGGGTGAGATTTGGGAATAAATGGTAGTGTATAGGTGGAGTTATCTATATATATACATATGTATGTATATATGTTATTGTATGTGTGTGTTGGGGAGCCAACTTGGTTCCAGAAATTCTGGAACCCTTTCCCCCCTGTCCAGCCTTCTCTGTCCAGCCCTCTCTCACTGTCCTGCACTTCTCTCTTCACTCTCTCTCTCTCATTCTCTCTCTCTTACTCTAAGTCTCTCTCTCTTATCTCTATATATAGGTGATATATATATATAGGTTAATAGGTTGATATATATATATATATATATATATATATATATATATATATATATATATATATATATATATATATAAATGATATATATATATTTGTATTAGGTCTCTTTATGTCAATATATAGATATATGTGAGTGGGGGGTTTGTAGTATATTTAGTGTTCATATTGGTATATAGGTAGTGGATACTTGGGTATATCCATATATGTAGATATATGTTTATATGTATGACTTCTAGTTATAGGTTATATGGAAACCCTATGACTAGCCTATGGCCAAGATTACTAGCCCATGGCTTTGGGGCTAACCCCAATGGCCTAATGACCCAAACACCTCTAATTGACCCTTGTTGACTAAGTGTTGACCAAAGCCAATCTTAGGTCAAAGTGACCTAGTTCACCTAGAATTGACTAGGAATGACCTAAAACAACTAGTTTGACTAGTTTGACAAAAACCCTAACTAGTGTTTGACTAGTTGACTTAAGGTTGACCATTGTTGACCATGGTTGACTAAAGTCAACTATTGGTCAAACTATGACCTAATTGACCTAATAATGACTAGTTCAACTAGTCAGACCATGTTGACCTAATTACCTAACTGACTAGTCTTTGTTGACCAATACCTTAGTTGGTCTAAGTTTGACCTAAACTTGACCCAGATTGATCATGTTGACTAGTATTTGACTAGTTGATTAGAATGTTGACCAAGCGTTGACTTTTGACCAGATTGACCTAGAATCATGTAGTATGCATTGTACACTTTATTTTTACCATTGTGGATACATTGTGACTTGTATTGCTCTGATTAGGAGCCATACACCTCTCCTCAGACAGTATATCCTCTTCAGACATTCAGTTATCAGGCGAGTACATTTTCTGACCGTTTCATATTTGCCAGGATTTATATTCTTGCTCTAGCTTACTTTACTTGATGCTGACACGATTGTTATCACGGATTGGTAATATATGGATCTTTTCATGAGATGTTATCCCCCTCGGGAGCATCAGGTACTTTTGTCATGTGTGTTTCACTTACATCATGTATCTCATGCTTCTGTTATCATGTATCTTCATGTATCAGCTAGTGTCTCATGTACTCTCATGATCACCGAGCCTCCATGAATCTTCATGAATCACTCACGTATCACCCAATTATGGGCTTATCATGAATCTTAACGTAACCTGAATAGATCCTTGTGTATTGATTGGGGAAACGGGGGAGTAGAAGTGGACATGTGAATAATTCCAAAGTAGTGTAATCATGTGCAAACTCAGTAGTGTAATTATGTATAAATTCCAGTCATTCACATGCCTATCTTGTGCTCTACATCACTAGCCACTTACAGTTCTCTATATACAGTAGATATTTCCTTTACAGCTATCTCTTTTTCTACATGTATCTTCCTTCAGCAGTTCCTGTATTTTACTCTATTGCATGCTTTATATTTCCTATCATACTATGCACTGCATGAGATGTATTGTGCTCATTCCTGTCTTGACTGGACCTGTTGAAAATATTACAGAGGATGAGGATGAGGCCCTGGTGACTACCTATTATGGAGCAGGACTAGATGACACTTATGTTGTGGACCCTCAGCAGGATCCACCTGCAGCTGAGGATGTAGCCCCAGTAGTCTAGACTAGTTAGCTAGACAGTCTTTCTATATTATCATTTTGTCTCACATCTGAGTTGTATTTTGAGATGTTGAGTTATGTAGACTCTTAGACTTATTCTGTATATTGGGTCGACATTCTGGATATTATGTTGTACTAGACACTTAGACTTATTCATCTATGCTATGGTTCTTTTTGAGTTACTATCTATCTATCTATTCTTCATTCTTTTACCTTAGATGTGATTGAGACTGTATATTGTTATGTCACCTCCATTCGGAGAGTATAAACTATGCAGGTACTTTGGTATTGTTAGATGATTGACCTAGGACAGCGTTCTACCGCCGACATTGCGGCGTAGGCTGGGCGTTGTTACGTTCTCGTACCCTAACAGTGGGTGTGGGTCGTGACACTAGTCACGTATCAGTGGCAAAATTTCGTGTGTCTGTACAGTGCGTGCGACAGTGTCGAATTCGTGCACGTGTGATTTCTTCTCGTGTAGTGAACCATATGCTCCCAAATTTTGGGAGCATAGTGTCAGTGATAGCCCCAACCTTCCCACAAAATTTCGTGTCCCGACGTGTCCCATACAGTAAAATATTGTGCCAGAGATGCAGGACACTGAACCGAGTCAGTGCGCAGCGTGTCCAACCCCTCGTGCACCGGACACAGACACAAAAACACTATCACCTCTTCACGAAAATTAAAGTACTCATATACATCTACAAAACCCTTCAAACACTTTTCGAAAATAAAGAAATAAATATGAGTTTGGCATTTCAATAAACACCTATTTAGATACATTGATACGTGTCCGATACGGACACCAAACGGATACAAAACTTTGCAAAACCTATACCAACAGAGAGAGAACACCTAGGGCTTCCTAACCATGCAAAGAAAACTAAATTTGGTGGAGGAAATAGGGATTTACCTATATGTTCAATTTGCATGAAAAAGCTTCAAAAGGGGGTTTCTTCTTGATGGCCAAGTGCTCCAAATTGGTCCAAACCTGAGATTTCTCTCCATAGACATAAAATAGAGCTGGATTAGGAACTAATGAAAAAGATAGAGTGGAAAAGGAATTAAAATGAATAATCTATGGGTTGGGAAAGAATGGACAAACCTCTTTCTTCAAAACTTGGAGAAATTAATAAAAGAGGCAAGAACAAATGGAAGAGGCATTAAATAGGGTGTGAAACCCTAGATTGGCTGCCATAGGCTGATTATGGTGAGGGTTTGGGTTCCAATGGTGATCTATGGGCTTCCATGGGCCAAAATCACTAATCATGACTTGTGGAATCACAAGTCATTTCCTAATCAATTCAAATCCTATTCTCCCCAAATTAAATCTAATGGGTTTATTATCATTAACTTAGGTCAAGCTAGGGTTCTATATCCTAATCAAATAGTCATGACCTAGGTTAGCCTCTAGGTTAGTCTCCAAAGTCAACATTAGTCAAAGTCAACTATAGGACCAAAATCAATTATACTAAAAATCACTAAAAATCACATAAATTCTAATGATTCAAAATAATACATAATAATTCCAAATAATTCCCAAAATTACAAAAATAACTAAAATACCCCTCAAACTAGAATGATAAATGAAATACCCTAATCACAAGGCTAGGCTCTAGGGTTACACTAGCAAGACACCAAATCATAAGTCATGATTTAAAATAGTTTTAAATGATTAAAAATTACCAAAAATCATGTCATGATTTAAATATTATTAATAAATAATTAAAATCACAAAATTTCAAAATTACCCTCATTTGGAAAACTGGGTGTTTCAAATTGTATCATAAACCAAAATATAACAGTAATGAGTACCTTTAGTCATAAAATGGTAAACATTAAGAGATAAAAATATAACATTTTATGTTCTCATCAAATACCGCCACACTTAACTTTTGTTTGTCCTCGGACAAAACTCTGATTAATTTTTTTCAAAAACGAAAATCAATGTTGTAATGCCATAAATAAAGAATAACCAAGCTCTTCAAAACCCATAAAATATCATGAAAATATATTCTTAAGCAACTTCGAATTATCTATTAAGTATTTTCACTTGAAGGTAGAGTAAACTAAGCTGGTAGATCCTCACAAAAATAAACACTCCACTCTCATTTGTTTGAAAGGTACGTGTTTCGCTCAAATTCATCCCAAAAAAAATAATCTACCATAAGCTTGCATATCTTCTCATTCTCCACCATTGAGACTACATACATAATACAAATCATAAGAACATTTCATGAGTTGTAGCAGGACTTAGGATCAAGGTAGGATATATTTGGGAGTATAGCTCAAAAGCCATCAAAATTATCGGAACGAAAATGATTTAACTCAAGCTCAAATATATAAAACATGTAAAACCAATCATCCTATTCAACTTCTTCAATTTGACTTTAAAGCATTCAACATACCCTTTTATTGGAATTTTAGAAAGAATTATGAACATAGATATCAAAAGTAATTTCTTCCATCATGACTTCTTTTCTTTATTACTTCTTCTTTCATTTTTTTCCTTCATTTTTTTTCATTTTTTTTTCTCTTTTTCTTCCTTTTTATAACACTAATGGAACTCAATAATTTCAGAATGAAAATATGTAGTCAAACTAGAAATTTACATACCCCCATACTTATTTCTTATACACCCATACATATCATAATGCTCTACTAGCTTTCCGGCTTGGGTAAAGATATTTATTTCATATTGAAGCTTGTAATGTAGGTTCACAAAAATAAAAGCAATAAGGTTCAAATGGGTTTAACCAAAGAAAAAATAATTTCAGGGTAGACAATTTAGCTTAAGTAGCATATAACAAAGAGGGTCTTAATCATGTTTATGTATGCATATGTCGATGTGACCTCAAATAGAATCAAAGCAAGTTCTAGAGAAACCAATGTTCGACGTTGTAACAATATACTGTTACAAATCTCCCACTTATACTTAAAGCCATGCTGCTACACATCTGACTCCCATTCCCTCAACATGACTGTCAAAAGCCTTAGCTGGTAAGCTCTTTGTAAAGGGATCAGCTAGGTTGTCGGCTGATGCTATCTTGATCACAGCAATTTTTTCTTCCTTTACGAAATCTCGTATCAGGTGGTACTTGCGTTCAATGTGTTTGCCTGTCTTATGGGCTCGTGGTTCCTTTGAGTTTGCAACTGCACCACTATTATCACAATAAAGTGTAATAGACTTAGGCAAACTAGGTACCACATCCAAGTCCAATAGAAAGTTTCTGAGCCAAACCGCTTCTTTGGCTGCCTCAGAGGCTGCCACATACTCGGCTTCCATGGTGGAATCAGCAATACATTTTTGCTTGATACTCCTCCACACAATGGCTCCACCTCCCAAAGTAAACACATAACCTGAGGTAGATTTCCTGGAATCCCTATCTGACTGAAAATCTGAGTCTGTATACCCCAAGGGAACTAAACTATCTGCCTGGTAAACTAGCATATAATCTTTAGTCCTTTTCAGGTACTTCAAAATATGCTTTACGGCAGTCCAGTGCTCTTGTCCTGGGTTAGACTGATATCTGCTGACCATGCCTACGGCAAAGCAGATGTCTGGTCTCGTACATAGCATTGCATATATTAAGCTTCCTACTGCTGAAGCATAAGGAACTGCCTTCATGTTCTCTATCTCTTTAGGTGTCGTCGGACACTGCTCCTTTGATAGAGAAATTCCATGTCTAAAAGGTGAGAAACCTTTCTTAGAATTTTGCATACTAAAACGAGTTAGTACAGTATCGATATAGGAAGCTTGGGATAAGCCCAACATCCTTTTCTTGCGATCTCGTAGAACTTTGATCCCAAGGATGTGACCTACTTCTCCCAAGTCCTTCATATCAAACTGTTTGGATAACCATACCCTTACATCAGATAATACCTTCACATTGTTTCCAATGAGCAATATGCCATCCACATAAAGTACTAGGAACACCACCACGTTTTTGTCACACGTTCTGTATACACATGATTCATCCTGACATTGATCAAATCTATAGGATTTTATAACCTGATCAAAACAGATGTTCCAAGATCTGGAAGCTTGCTTAAGTCCATAAATGGACTTTTTGAGCTTACAAACAAGATGCTCCTGGCCCTTTTCAATGAACCCGTCTGGTTGCTTCATATAGATGTCTTCCTCAAGACTTCCATTAAGGAAAGCTGTCTTGACATCCATTTGCCAAATCTCATAATCGAGATGAGCTGCAATAGATAAAAGAATCCGAATAGACTTAAGCATGGCTACAGGAGAAAAGGTTTCCTCATAATCGATACCCTCTCTTTGAGTAAAACCTTTTGCTACAAGCCGAGCTTTAAAGGTTTCAACCTTACCGTCTGATCCTCTTTTTCTCTTATAGACCCACTTGCATCCAATGGCTTTTACACCAACGGGTGGTTCTACAAGCTCCCAGACCTGATTAGAATCCATAGATTCTATTTTAGATATCATTGCTTTTTGCCAAGACTCTGCATCTTTATCTTGGAGTGCTTTATTGTAGGTACAGGGATCATAATCTTGTTCCTCAGGGACGAAGTCTGATAACTCTCCCAAGAATATATATCTATTAGGTTGTATCACAACCCTCCCACTACGACGAGGCACTATCGGTTGTGGTGTAACATTTGTGACACATTGTGCAGTTATTTGTGGTTCATCCTCTTGTACTATTGGTACTGAAGTACTTGGTGTCTCACGTCTCAGTTCTTCTAGAACAACTCTACTTGTGGGTTTATGGTTCATCACATAGTCTTCCTCTAGGAATCGAGCATTGGTGCTAACAATGACCTTCTGATCCTTAGGACTATAAAATAAACCTTCTTTTGTTCCTTTTGGATAGCCTACAAACAAGCATACTTCTGTACGAGATTCCAACTTATCTGCTTTCCCATTCAGCACATGTGCTGGACTACCCCAAATGCGAACATATTTCAGACTAGGCTTACGCCCAATCCACAGCTCTGTGGGAGTAAGAGGTACTGACTTAGAAGGAACCAAGTTCAAAATATAAGCTGCAGTCTCTAAGGCACATCCCCAAAACGAATCTGGCAAATCCGAATAACTCATCATTGATCTAACCATCTCCATAAGAGTTCTATTCCTTCTTTCGGCTACACCATTCTGTTACGGCGTTCCAGGTGCAGTCAATTGGGATGCAATCCCAGCCTCTGATAAATAATCCCTAAACTCTCCAAAGAGGTACTCGCCACCACGATCTGATCGTAATGACTTGATACATTTTCTATGACGTTTCTCCGTTTCAGCCTTGTACTCTTTGAATTTCTCAAAGCACTCAGACTTACGGCCCATCAAATAAATGTATCCATACCTTGAATAATCGTCAATAAATGTGACAAAATATTCAAAGCCACCTCTAGCTTGGATAGTAGTGGGTCCACACAAATCAGAATGAACCAATTCCAACACATCTTTGGCCCTATACCTCTTTGCCGTAAAAGGTCTTTTGGTCATTTTACCTTCCAAGCAGGATTCACAGACCGGTAGTGCCTCCACTTCCAATGAACTCAAAGGTCCATCTTCAACCAGTCTTTGAATCCTTCTTAGGTTAATATGCCCCAATCGTAAGTGCCAAAGATATGTTTGGTTCATACAAGAAGGTTCTTTTCTCTTATTTAAGTTAGATGACATATTATTCATTTCCATAAGTTGCATTTTCGGCGAAATAGGATTAATGACATACAAATTATCAACCAGTGCACCAGAACAGATAAAATGTTTATTCTTTCTAATAACAATATTGTCATTAAAATAAACTGAATATCCATCCTTAACTAACATAGAAACAGAAACTAAATTCCTTCTAAGTGAAGGTGCATAAAGACAATCTCTCAATGTCAAAGACTTATTTCTACCAAAAGATAAAGTAACATCTCCTAATGCAACGACCGATACTTTTGTAGCATCACCCATGAACAAGCATATCTCTCCATCACTTAGCCGTCTGGTTTCCTGGAACCCCTGCAATGTATTGCAGACATGATTAGTGGCTCCTGTATCTACACACTAGGTGCCGGTAGATAACACCGCTAAACATGTTTCAACTACTAGTAAATGATATATACCTTCTTTGTTCCCTTGTTTGAGAAGTGGACAATCAGTCTTCCAATGTCCTGACCCTTTGCACTTGAAACATTTGCCTTTCGGCTTTTTCACCGCGCCTTGAGGTCCCATGTCCTTCTTTGCTAAGTTTGCCTGTTTCTGAATGTTATTCTTCTTCTTACCGCCTTTTGGCTTAGAAGTAGAAGCCTTTTCAGAAACAAAAACATGACCACTCTGTCTAAAGAGAGATTTAGCATCCTGTAGCTCTTTTGCAAGTTCTGCCAAACTATACAACCTTTTGTTCATGTTGTAATTAAGGCAGAAATTGTCAAAACTTTTAGGCAGAGTCCTGAGAATGATATCGACCTGGGTTTCCCCATCGATTTTAGTACCAAGGATCTCCATCTCATTCAGATGACCCATCATCTTGAGAACATGATCCCTTACTGGTGTGCCCTCAGCCATTTTTGTATTCATCAAACATTTCATAGCAAACTGCCTAGCTGCTCTACTCTGATGTCCGAAGAGTTCCTTGAGGTTATACATCATGTCATAAGCTGTGGTCATGGCCTGATGCTGATGTTGCAGTACATTTGACATAGATGCCAGAATGTAACACCGTGCCATCTCATCTGCCTTTTTCCACTTCTTATAAGCCTCTTTGACCTCTTCATCAGAGTTAGCATCAGGCTTAGGTAGGCATTTCTCAACAAGTACATATTTGTACTCCTCAGCAGTCAGAACAATGTCCAAATTACGTTTCCAGTCAATATAATTAGGTCCAGTAAGTTTGTTTTCTTTAAGAATCACCATAAGTGGACTGAAAGAACCCATTTTTTTGAAATCCTGAGAATCACATAAATAAAATTATGTAGGGCAAAAAAAACTTTTTGAATTAACTAAATATTGATTTCCTCAAAACAATAATAAGAAATTCACCAACACCTTGAACACCATGAATTTAGCATGCCACGATAGTGTAGACGTATACAAATTCAACTTTGTTCAAGTCGATTTTTCTTATTAATTTTACTATCATGTCAATATAACTTTATGATAAATAAAATTAATATGCTGGTCTTGCTCTGGTCATACAAATAATAGCAGTGACTTCGATGGGGAGGATACCATTATTTGTATCTAAGTGTATACCATTACTTAATACTAAGTCCATTACCTTGTAATGAGTTCCTTCAGATGGAGAAGTGAACACATACTAGGTAACTTTCTACAATTATCCCTAAGAAAGTTTGTACCGGTGATCCATAATTATACTCATCCGATATGGAGGAAAGCACTAAAGCCAACACGCAAGTATAATTACATCACCTACAAACCAGTAATGGAGACCATAGGATTTATACTAAATAAAAATCCTCTCCCACTTAGTTATTTAACAATGAGGGTTTTTCTACTAGTTGATATTATGTCCATGTTGTCCATTATTAATGTAGGCTTGATTTTTCAAAAAAAACAACCACACAATAATAAACATGCATAATTAGAAAAAGCAAAATGACAAAAATAAGAGAAAATATCCAACTATTATGGTCATCTTTGCTGCTCCGTCCTCAACTATCCGAATCCAAAATCTGGCGCTGCGCAGATCTATACGGGGTTCGATTCCTTCATCGAAAATCATCTGTCTGCCTCTGGATTGCTCAAAACCAGCATCTCGTCCGACGTCAGAAACAGCCACCACCGCCATCACGATTGATCAAAAATAATTAAAATTACATCAATCCTATGCCCCCGAAGGAGTTCACACATAATCTAGATTGAAAAATTAAATTAATAAGCACGATCAACCCTCGTGATTTTAATTACATCCACAGCAACAACAACATCCACGACATGTCCGTGGTTTAAACAACACAATCAAAAAACATGCATTGGACCATAATAGTTGGATCTAAGATGCCTACAAAACCGAGTTAGAACAGATCTACATCTGTCGACTATTACATAGCGCAAGTTTTATTGAACAACATGGACGTATCAATCAATACATAGATCCAAAGTGGCTCTGATACCAATTGATGGAACTGGGGATTCCCAGGACCCTTTCTTTGGTATGTGTATTGATCGATAGAAAGTTAAACAGATCAAATACGTGTTCTAACCCTTCATAGGCGGAAACTAGGGTTTACGAATTATACCTGCGGCAGAAAGGAGACAAGTAATTCCTGGCAATCTCGAGCGGATGACCCCAAGATCTTCTGTACGTATTCCTTCCTCGAGTTGGACGTCGTGTGGGCGACGATCTTCCAACCTTTTCTTCTCCTTGGCAGCACTCTCTTTCTCTCCTTACGTGAATCATGAATTTAGAGAAAATTTCAGATTTTTAATCATTAATCTGGCGGCCAGAGAATAGAGGATATATATAGGCTACGGCAGGGACCATGAGGAGAAATTAGGGTTAGGCCTCCTAACGGATCTGGATATCCTGTGTTCAGCCCGAACACACAATCCAGGCCCATTAACAATAGCTCGGTCCACTAATGAGCTATTGTTGCACTACCTCCCTAATTCCAAATTATGTTTGTGGGCTCCTTTTATTATATGCTCGTTTGGATCCCCATGTTAAGATATCGTATGTCCGTCGATCAAATTAAGTTACTGACAACTATATTGATTCGACATCTTTTATCCTTAAGTATACCGCTCAACTTTATTTGTCATGTCGGATATAATCTACCTGCAGGGTTTAGATGACAATCCTTATGAGCTCCTTAAGAGGACATCATCAACCCGATGTATCGGGACATGGATTCCATTTATAATCAACAGCCCATCATACATACAATATTATTACCCAATTCATAGAGGTTGTTGATCCATAATGATTCTCACTCTTTTATGAGTCAAAGTAATGCACATTGCATATACATGTCCGTTATTATATCCGGATTAAGAGTACAAGCATCCATAATAACAGAGGTGTTTGTTCTCTTATGTAGTCAGTACAAAGAGAACAACCTTAAGGGGTCCTGTTCAATACACACAAAGTGTACTAGTGTAAACCTATAGTCAAGATAGACTAATACCAGATTACACTACAACCTTTCTAATATATTGTCCAAGTCTATCTAGGTTGTGAACTATTTATATACTCCATAGGAAACTGATAATATGATCTTCTGTGTGACACCACACACCATATTATCTACAATATAGAATATCAGACATTTGCATTAACACTTGCAACAAATACAATATGCAAACATTTGTCCATATGATTCTCATTCAAAATTTAAGGAAATAAGGTTACTACAAAAGTGATGCTTTTAGTATATAACCCTAACAGACGTAACAAAAGGTTGAACGAACTTTTTGCTTTATTCAACGTATAAGGTATCTGTGTACAAAGAAGGAAGTCCTAAACACGATATTCTAAGTATAGGGAGAAGAGGTTTCTGGAAAGTGTGACGGTGGAGATTGAGCGCTGCAGTGGCTTGTAAAACACCTATTTTTATTTATTATTTTTATTATTTTATTAGACTTAAAAATGAATTTATACAATTTATGGTTTTTATTAATTATTAAAAATGACCTTAGCCATTGTTGAGTTTTGGAGTACTAGACGACCATGACTTTTAGCGCGGAAGTTGTAGCAGTGTGCCTTGACTAGTATATTAACCATGCCAAAGGAAGCCTAGCCATGGTGATGTCCAAACTAGAAAAACCAAGCCAAGTTGTGAATGAGCTTATTTAAATTATTTTAATTAAATATTATTTTATATATTGATTTTTAGATAACCCGGATTGTCCAATTCAGTCCGAACTGGGCCTGAACCAAATTTAAGCCCATGTAGACATGGGATGGGACCAAGGTGGCCATATAGACATATTTTATGTACGTAGAAATATTTTCTAAATTATTTTAGAATTTTATGTACAATTTCTAATTATTTAAATATTTGTACAATTATTGGTATTTATTATTAAATAATATTGTGCAACACTTTGTACAATTTTTTTGGATCCGGATAAGGGGGTGTAGTATAAGTCCACCAAGGCCACCATTTGAATTATTTTAATATTTATTTATTGTTAATATTATTTCGGTTATGATTAAATAAATATACTTATTATTGAGTTACTATTATTGGTTTTATTTTATTTGTCAAACTAAAATTTACATATATGTAGATATGTCAAAAATAGATTCATGATAATATAAAAAAAATTTATTTGAATTATATGGAGATTTTATAGTATATATGGATATATATATTTATATATATATATACATATATAGATAATGATTAGAAAAGGAAAAAAACAAACAAGGAGTGGTCGGCCCAATGGGGTGGGACCGACCACCCTACCACAAGAAGAATAAGTAACAACAATATTAAGTGCGCCCACCACTAGAAGTAATAAAGCAGCAGCGGCTGCAACAAAGGGGCGACCCCTTATCATTAGCAAGTGGCCAAAAACCCCTTTTCATCTCCATATGTATATGTATATACGTAAACCCAAACCCTAATTTCTTTTCTTCAATATTCTTCCTCCTCTCTCCTCCTTCCTTCCTACTCCCCTTTCATCCCCGACAAGCCCTCAGACAGCAGCACCTAGTGACGAAAGCAACAACAAACACCCACAATAATAATTGTTTTCAATAACGAGGTATCCAACTTCTCCATTAATTTTTTCCTTCAATTCTAATCCAATTTTAGATCCGTAAATTCGTGTAGAACGCCCACGTGACCCTCTTCGAGATCCCCCAGGTGGATTTCAACATGGCGATCCAACTTGCTCAAAAAATCGAGACGAAGTTGGAGAAAAACCATTTTTCTGGAATATTAAAAACTAAATTGAAACGACAACTTGTCGGCCACTTTTCTCGCAGTCCATTAAACTTTCATAGAAACTAATTGAAGGTGGAGAATAACAACATAACCGAGATTGTAATGCACCTTCTGGATTTATTTTTTATCTAGTATATAAAAAGTTACACGTAGTTAAAGTTCTCAAAAAAATGTAAAACTCTGTTTTCAAAAAGTAGAAAAACGCCCGATACGGCGTGTGCCCTGACAAACCGGACGACGTGGTCATGCACTATATGCATCGAAAGGCACGTATGGATGTTGTCGACGTGTGGAAACTGACGGGACTCGATTTCGTTGCATATGCACGACGAAATCAGTACGTATCCGTCGAGATACCCCCGTATAGATCATTTGCAAATTTAGTCACAACTTCGTGTACACTCATTAAATCGCGACGAAATTTGTGCCACTGGACTCAAATATTTTTCTGGTCCTGTATGCCTAGTTTGGTTCAATTCTGAGAAGGTTGATCGGAACGCCATTTTGGCGGGCCCACAATCCCACTAAACGGGCGATTTTGTGCACGGCCCACCGGAATCCAAAACTGGACATACCGTTGAGTTCCTCTCCTCAAACTGAATTCATAGATATATAGTTTGATGACTTTAGAGACCATAGACTTTGGCATGCATTTCGGTGCAAAGTAGGTCCAACGACGGATATTATTTTGACCCAAAATTATGATTTTGCCCCTATTCCAGAATTAGACTTTTGGATAGGCATTTTCAAGGTATATCTTTTACATCGAGTGTGTTTTTGATGTTTGTTTCAACGTTCGGAGTTGTTTGGAGATTGTGACATTTCTTGGCTGACATTGTGATTTCCTGGACTTGCCATTTTGCACCATCAGACAAGATACCTTGCCATTATACTATTTATATTTAGTTTGTATTTTATTACATATCACTGTTTATTTATTTCCAGGTTTTACAATTTTTGATTTACTGTCTGTTCAGTGATATTAGCTGTACTTTGTTATTATCCTTTGGTTGCATATAGACTTAGAGTTAAGAGACTACCGTTTGTAGTATATTACATATACCTTGACACAGTTGTACCATAAGAATATGAGATATGAGTAGCATGTAGAGGTCCTTGCGTGTTGGTTGATCCCCAGTGCGCATGCGTTAGGACTAACTGCTAATAGGAGCATGTTAGGAGTCTTAGCAGTTAGTAGAAAAACATGGTCGTTAGGCGACTTAGATAGGTACATTGGGTGGGGAGGACAATACCTGACTTATGGGATTCGATTGCACTTTTCTTGTAACCCTGAAGCTCCGCTGGAGATACGAATATGAGCCTCTCAGGTTGGCTACTGTCGTTTTTAGCGTCATGTGCTTAGGTCACTAGTATCCAAGCGGGGACTATACCAGATCCCATTTACAGCCAGGGCTCGTGCGTCGAAGGATTATTTTTCAACTTCATGTGAACTTTAGTACGGTTAGGTTACCTTATTTATGTCTTGTCACTTTCTTTGATTGTGGTATATTTTATATTCAGTATTTATATGTCATATTTATTGTATCTTGTTACGTCCCTCTAAGGACCTGGTTATCTCGTCAGGTGTGTGCTCTTGTCTTTCGTAGGTATTCTAGCCGTGGCCATCGCTATTCTGCGAGGATGATTGTACATTGATCGTCTTCGCTTCGCTTACCAAACTTTCTTTTGTTATGTATTTCCTTTCATAGTTGGTAGTGGATTTGTCTCCCCCCAACGTATTGTACAAAGACTTATTACAGTTGATTATATGATATCTTATATTCTTCATTTGTGGATGAGATTAGATTACTCTTGGTTTACTGTATTTTACAGCTTATGTATAGATACGAGTTTCCATATATTGGAGTATACTTCGTATGTATGCAGCTGGCATGGATACGTACCTAGTCCTAAGTATTTTGGGACTGGAACGTTATATGTTTTTGTGGTGGCCCATGCAGGTCGAGTTTGTCACTTTGGTTACGTTACTGTACCGATGTGAGCCTGTAACATAGGATTAGAATCTAGGAATCTCATCCATACAGCTTGACCTCTTCCCTTAGCTTCAAATTTTGAAATCTCGTTCGACTTCCTTGAATTGCATCTTGCTTGTTTCCTTTCTACCATTGATTCCTATCTTCGTGCTTAGAGTCAACTAGGAAGATGACTATACTAGTATATGCTCATAGGTCAAACACATGGCTGGAATGGTTATATTGGCAATTGGAATACATTTAAGAGTCTAATTGAGTTAAAAAGGCTTTTTTTTTAAAAGTGTGATTTAATGATTAGTAATTTGTAAAGTAGAATATTATCAAGAAAATTTTTAATCCTGAGATTTCTAAATAGTAAACCCCATAGGATTGATACTGCAGGAAGAAAAAAAATAGCTAGAATCTTTATACCATTGATTTAAGAAATTGATTGGATTTTTGAGTATTGATATTTATCAATTATGGATTTATAGTTATACATCTTTGAACAAATATAAAATTGATTTGATTTTTGAGTTGTGATATTTATGATTTATTGGAATATAGTTATACACCTTTGAACAGTTATAAATTTGGTTTGGAAATGATCTTAGCTTTTAAAAATGGTCGTAGAAATTATTTAAATTTGAGTTGTACAACTTGTGATTTTCGTGTTTAGTAAATTTTGAATTTTAAGTGGAAGTAATGACGGTAAAATTTGGTTTAAAATATTTGAAGGTTATGAAAATGATTTTTGAGAATTTTTATTTTAAATTGTATCCTATGATTGAGGATTTACAAATCTATTTAGATTTTGGGTTTTTAAAAAAAAAATTTGATATGAATTTGGATATCAAATTTCGTTAAAAAATGATTTAATGACTGATAAGATTATTTGAAAATTTAGTTTAATGTTGGATTGCTAATATCACAAATTTTGAAATAAAATAAAAATATATTAATGATGTGATAAGGTTGTTTTGATTGATCAAATAAAGTTACCATTTAAAAGTTGTGATTATGTTTGAATGACTTAGTATGAATAGAAGTTATAATTGATGAGTGCATTAAAATATTGAGCTAAAATCTTGAGATTTCTTTGTATGAGCTAGAAATTTTTATCTGGGGAGCTATTATTTTTTTGTAAAGTTTTAAAGTTATGATTGATTATGGATATTTTATATATAGATTCATGATTTATGAGCTCTTGAGTTTGAAAGTTGAATGGAAAATATAAAATTTTGAAAAAGTCAGTAGTAACATGATAAAAATTTGCTTTGAGATTTATGAAAGTGATTAAAATTTTTTTTTTCATGATGAATTTGAACGGTTTGGAGTGAATACAAATTTTGGTGGTTTATTTTTGAAACTTTTGGAGGAAACATGAGTTAAAATCTTAATGGTTGGCCATCAAAATAGCTCAAATAAGATAGATGTATTCCACACTAATTGCCATATCACTCATGACCATGATAGTAGTATGTACACAAGTGTTGTTAGTCATCTACCAAACTATGCGACTGTATCCCATTCTTGACTTACTTGACCTTCCCTCGTGACCTACTAACCGTTGCGGATTAAATAACGAATTGATCGCTCCTTGACTGTATTCATCTAGAAGACTATCTTCTCACTAGAACTGTGTCCCTAAATTATTATTTTACTGGATTCCTTAATTAATTTTATCTCATGCTTTAACTTGATCTCCTTTATTTTTGTGCATTAATTTTCACCTCGTGAACTCCCACTTTCTATTTTAGACCTTTTGGCATCCCTTACCGTGACATTGATATTTGGAGCACAACACTAGACTTTTCCTTCCATCAAATTTTATATGTAAGACCTAGACGAGCCCACATTCATGTAGATATAGCATGTCCCACTAAAATACGTCTCCTTGTACTCTATTTTTTTTGATATGACTTTATGGTCAAAATGGCCAAACTATAACCTCTACCATGACACCAAAATACTTCCCGACTTTAATTAAAAGATCCAACCTTGACTCAATCCCTTAACCCGATATGTGATTTTGTTCTACTTAATTCCGTAAATGCTTAAATTTGTGCTTTATCTTGATTGGTTGACCCATTGTCCCATCACACTACTAGTTTAACTCTTATAAGTTGGGTAGAATACATGACGACCTAACAACCCTTTGTCCTTGTGACCCTATTGATGAGTTCACTTAGACTAGAAATTCAGAGGACCTTAACTTATCTAGACAACCAAACCGTAAGTAAAAAAAACTGGGACAACTGTATAGGCCCACACTTCGGGCCAGCCTTGATTTTAAAAGATCTTGGACTATTTAAAATTTCCTTCATCAGTACCTCCCTTGCTCATATTTTGACTATCTCCTGCTGCTAATGTGGCTTCAGTTTTGCAAGCTTGTTTCTTTACCAAGCTTGATCATGACATATTTTATTGGGAGCACCCACTAACATATTGTCTAATCAGAACCGGTGCATGATGGTCTGATCAACCTATTGCACTTTGGTTCGCTTATCACATATTATTCTACGTAGATGAAGACATAGTAAACTTACCTTAGAGTCTCATCCGCGACAGCCTTGGCAATTCTCTTTTGAATTATTTTTGTCGCCTATGAACCCCGCAATTCGTACTCAATATATAATACCGTCTTTGAAACCTTTGTTGTTCTTATCTTTTACTTATTTTGGAAAGACAATGCACTGTACTTGCTAGATAGACTCAAGGTATCATCTTTGGTTGCCCAATCGGTTAATTATACACAAATGTAGATAGCCACAGACCGCCTCATGTGGCTGTATCCCCGCCTTTAACTACTCCTCGTTCCTTAACCCTATAATTGTTATCGTGTCCTCCCAATTATTCTTGAGCACTCGAGAATGATTCTAATCGTTCACTTAAATCTAACTCTCAACCCAGATGATTAGTATCCAATTTTCTCTCAAGGAACCATATCTCTCAAACGTCTAATTATCCTCTTTGATCTACTAAATTTCTCACTATTTTTATTCGGGTTATCAAATTTTGTCACCTTCATTAGCAACCCTTATTCAATTCCATAACCATGATATATTTTTGTATATATCGACTCCACAATTTTTTAATGCGTAGTTGTGTTGAACATCGTATTATCGCCTCCACCAAAATTTAATTATATTTTGGTAATTGACGAACTCTTCCTATCCCTCAACCCTATCTACCCTATTAATCCTAAAATTTTGAGGACGAAATTCTTGTAAGTTGGGTAGGATGTAAAACCCCTATTTTTTATTTAGTATTTTCATTATTTTATTAGACTTAAAAATAAATTTATATAATTTATGGTTTTTATTAATTATTAAAAATGACCTTAGCCATTGTTGAGTTTTGGAGCACTAGATGACCATGAATTTTAGCGTAGAAGTTGTAGCAGTGTGCCTTGACTAGTATATTAACTGTGCCAGGGGAAGCCTAGCCATGGTGATGTCCAAACTAAAAAACTAGGCCAAGTTGTGAATGAGCTTATTTAAATTATTTAAAATAAATATTATTTTATATATTGATTTTTAGATGACCCGGTTTGTCCAATTCAGTTCGAACTGGGCCCGAACCGAATTTAAGTCCATGTAGGCATGGGATGGGACCAAGGTGGCCATGTAGACATATTTTATGTACATAGAAATATTTTCTAAATTATTTTAGAATTTTATGTACAATTTCTAATTATTTAAATATTTGTACAATTATTGGTATTTTATTATTAAATAATATTGTGCAACACTTTGTACAATTTTTTTGGACCCGGATAAGGGGTGTAGTATAAGTCCACCAAAGCCACCATTTGAATTATTTTAATATTTATTTATTGTTAATATTATTTCGGTTATGATTAAATAAATATACTTATTATTGAGTTACTATTATTGGTTTTATTTTATTTGTCAAACTAAAATTTACATTTATGTAGATATGTCAAAAATAGATTCATGATAATATAAAAAAATTATTTGATTTCTATGGAGATTTTATAGTATATATGGATATATATTTATATATATATACATATATAGATAAGGATTAGAAAAGGAAAAAAAGAAGAAGAATAAGCACCAGCAATATTAAGTGCGTCCACCATTAGAAGTAATAAAGCAACAGCGACTGCAACAAAGGGGCGACCCCTTATCATTAGCAAGTGGCCAAAAACCCATTTTCATCTCCATATGTATATGTATATATGTAAACCCAAACCCTAATTTCTTTTCTTTAATCTTCTTCCTCCTCTCTCCTCCTTTCTTCATACTACCCTCTCGTCCCCGGCAAGCCCTCAGACAGCAGCACCTCGTGACGACAGCAACAACAACAACAAACACCCACAATAATAACAGTTTTCAACAACGAGGTATCCAACTTCTCCATTAAATTTTTCCTTCAATTCTAATTCGATTTTAAATATGTAAATTCGTGTAGAAAGCCCACATGACCCTCTTCGAGATCCCCCAGGTGGATTTCAATATGGCGATCCAACTTGCTCGAAAAATCGAGACGAAGTTAGAGAAAAACTAATTTTCTGGAATATTTAAAACTGAATTGAAATGACAACTTGTCGGTCACTTTTCTCACTGTCCATTAAACTTTCATAAAAAGTAATTGAAGGTAGAGAATAACAATATAACCGAGATTGTAACGTACCTTCTGGATTCATTTTTCATTTAGTATGTAAAAAGTTACACGTAGTTAAAGTTCTCAAAAAAATGTAAAACTCTGTTTTCAAAAAGTAGAAAATTGTCCGATACGACATGCGCCCCGACAAACTGGGAGACGTGGTCGCACACTATTCGCATCGAACGGGGCGTATGGATGTTGTCAACGTATGGGAACTGATGGGACCCTATTTTGTTGCATATGCACGACAAAATCAGTGCGTATCGATCGAGATACCCCCGTATCGATCATTTGCAAATTTAGTCACAACTTCGTGTACACTCATCAAATCGTGACGAAACTTGCGCCATTGGACTCAAAATATTTTTCTCGTCCTGTATGCCAAGTTTGGTTCAATTCTGAAAAGGTTGATCGGGACACCATTTTGGCGGGCCCATAATCCCACTCAACGGGCGATTTTGTGTACGGTCCATCGGAATCCAAAACTTGACATACAGTTGAGTTCTTCTCCTCAAACTGAATCCGTAGATATATAGTTTAACGACTTTAGAAACCATAGGCTTTGGCACGTATTTCGGTACAAAGCGGGTCCAACGGCAGAAATCGTTTTGACCCAAAATTATGATTTTGCCCCTATTCTAGAATTAGACTTTTAGACATGCATTTCCTAGGTATATCTTTCACACCGAGTGCGTTTTTGATGTTTGTTTCAGCGTACGAAGTTGTTTGGAGATTGTAATGTTTCTTGGCTGACATTGTGATTTCCTGGACTTGCTATTTTGTACCATCAGGCAAAATACCTTGCCATTATACTGTTTATATTTAGTTTGCATTTTATTACATATTACTGTTCATTTATTTCCAGTTTTTACAGTTCTTGATTTACTGTCTGCTCAGTGATATTAGCTGTACTTTGTTATTATCCTTTGGTTGTATATGGACTTGGAGTTAAGAGACTACCATTTGTAGTATATTGCATATTCCTTGACACAGTTGTACCACGAGGATGTGAGAGATGAGTAGCATGTAGAGGTCCTTGCGTGTTGGCTGATCCCTAGTATGCATGCGTTAGGACTAACTGCTAATAGGAGCATGTTAGGAGACTTAGTAGTTAGTAGAAAATCATGGTCGTAGAGGCGACTTAGATAGGTACATTGGGTACGGAGGACAATACCTGATGTATGGGCTTCAATTATACTTCCTTTGTAACCCGAAAGCTCCGCTAGAGATACGGGTATGAGCCTCTCAGGTTGGTCACTGTCGTTTTTCAACGTCATGCGCTTAGGTCACTAGTTCCCAAGCGGGGACTATACCAGATCCCATTTATAGCCAGGGCTCATGCGTCGAAGGATTGTTTCTCAACTGCATGTTCACTTTAGTACGGTTAGGTTACCTTATTTATGTCTTGTCACTTTTTTTGATTGTGGCATATTTTATATTTAGTATTTATATGGCATGTTTATTATACCTTATTACGTCCCTCTGAGGACCTGGTTATCTCGCCAGGTGTGTGCTATTATCTTTTGCAGGTGTTCTAGCCATGGCCATCGCTATTCTGCGAGGATGATTGTACTTTGATCGTCTTCGCTTCGCTTACCAAACTTTCTTTTGTTATGTATTTCCTTTCATAGTTGGTAGTAGATTTGTCTCCGCCCAACGTATTGTACAAAGACTTATTACAGTTGATTATATGATATCTTTTATTCTTTATTTGTGGAAGAGATTAGATTACTCTTGGTTTACTGTATTTTACGGCTTATGTATACATACGAGTTTTCATATATTGGAGTATACTTTATATGTATGCAGCTGGCATGGATACGTACCTAGTCCTAAATATTTTAGGACTGGGACGTTACAGGCTCCTTTACTCCGTTGATGATCTGACGATTAATCAACCTTGCTATGGCTTTCTAGCACCTTTGATGGGACTATGGGGTCACCGATCAAGAGGCTGTCTGGATGAGAAGATCCCTTGAAGATGGTTGGTTGGTTTGTTCTTTGATTGGTGGGTGGATGAGGGTGGTCGACTCTTCTTAGATAGAGATCGTTGCTCCTTTGAAGATTGTCGATTGTCAATGTTCCCTCTTTTTTTCCTCTTTTTTTTGGGTGAAAGAATAACTTCTTCGATTATAGAGAATCGAGCACATATGCGATGTACATTAGGGTTCCTGAGATATGAAAGAATCTACTTTCATTGTACGTTGCTGGCTTCTATGGCGCTGACACGTGGCAGACATCGAGATTTCCGTCAAACAAGATCTCTGGTGGTTATAAACATAACCGAAGGAGGTGACACGTGACGCATGCCAATTTGCTTGCTCGGATACATCCGAGTAAAACTTGGAATTTTATACTAGATTTGGAGTCTAATTGATCCTCGTCTAAGATTCAAATCAATCTGATATGATATCAATCATGATTTAATGCCAATATTCTCGGTAAGAGGCGGTTTAAACAAACTAATTGGGGTAGACCCATGCTTTCTACACCTCTGGTGAGGACTAAGTGCTGCTGTGCTTCTGGGGCGACGAGTAGACCATGCTTCTGGAGACGACGAAATCTCTATGCTTTCAGGCTACGAGTAGACTTGGCTTCGAATGATGAAGAGACTTCTGTGCGTATAGAGCAACTTATGAAGCTATGTTTTGGGCTACCAGAGTCACTGTGCTGTAGGCGACAAATAGGCTTGTTGTAGCACCCAATTTTCCAAATGAGGGTAATTTTGAAATTTTGTGTTTATAATTATTTTAATAATGATATTTAATTCGTGATATGTTTTTTGATGATTTTAAATCATTTTAAAATTATTTAAATCAATGACTTGTGGTTTTGACGTTTTGCTAGTAAAACCCTAGAGACTGTTTGACCTAGAGCCTAACCATGTGATTATGATATTTTAATATCATTTTTGGCCTAAGGATATTTTTGTATTTGACCTCTTTGAATTATTTTGATATTATTTTATTATTTATGATATTATTTTGGGGTTATTTGAGTCGGATTCGAATTTCAACTCAATCCGACTTGAAACGGGAACCCTGGGGTAGTTTGACTCTAGTGGGACCCACACACTAGTTAGGCATGGCCCACATGATATTAATTTTAGTCCACATGATAGAAATATTTTAGTTAGAGGTTAGACTAATTATTATGGATAAGGTTAGTGTGATTAGAGACTTTAGAATGACTAATTTAGCCCCAACAAATTAGCCCTTTCCTAATACTCATAGAATAGGTTAGTAGGGGCTTTTGGACTTTTCCTAATAGAACAAAACTACCTTTATGGCCAGCCATAATAAGGATAGGGTTGAGCCTCCCATTTGTCATTATCCATCAATTTTTCTCTTTCTTGTTCTTCCCCAAATTCTTTGAGAGCAATCCCTAGCAATTTCTCCACCAAATCCTTCCATTTTACCACCAAATCTTCTTCCTTCCTTCTCCATTCTAGCCAAGGAGGAAGCTACCCAAGTTTGGGAGGATTCGGAGCTCGTTCGTGTCCTTTTGGAATCTCTATGTGTCGGTGTCGCTCCGGAAAGGTTTTTCTTTGATTCGATCTATCGGAAGGTATAAATTCCTTCTCCTTTTTATTTCCTAATGCATATAGGTCTATTTTGAACCCATAGGAATGACCTCCATGGTTGTATCTCCATTTGTGTCTATTTTGTGTCCATTTGGAGGTCATAGGAGTGTCCTTTGTGTTGTGGATGTATTCAGGTTACATATATAGATTTATATATATATATTGTAATGAGAGTGTACCTATATTTATATATGTAATAAATGTTTCATGATGATGATATAATCAAGTTTGTGAGTGTGGTTCCTCATATTATTATTGCTATTATTGTTGTGGATAATTAGGATATATATTGTGTATTCTTTTGGCTCAAACTATCTAAATCCGTCATGATTTTTATCTACATTTTTAATTTCAGCCCTAACTTAGAAATGTCATAACTTCTAGCTCAAAGCTCTGTGTAATCTCCTATTTTTTTTAAAGAAGCGTATTGAAGTTAGATTTCCAAAAACATATATTAATAGGCCTAATTCTTTCTGTAACTTTCTGGAGAATTATTTGAGTGTCAGCTGTACGAAAGACAAATGCGTTCTCGGTGTTTTTGCGATTCTGGGAGTTTTCGGAAACAAAAATATGATCCGTTTGAAGTTTCGGAAAGCTAACACATAGATATATAACATAATTTAATCCTAAATTTTAATTCATACTGAGATGGTACAGTATTGATTATTAGTAGGAGTTACTATTCGGCATATGCATTTTGTGCACCCTTGTGTGTAATATAATATTCTATTTGATTTTAACCCATGTTAATGTATATACATTTTGTAACTAAATAGAGAATACAAGCATGAGTAAGTGGTTAAATAAATGATGTACGAGGTGTAAGTATTCTATCTAATGTAAGTATGTATAAGTATGGCTTGTAATGAATGTGTAGGTTCCATAGTATGTAATGTATGGTACATATAGTAGTGCAAGAGAATAAATGAATGATGAATGAATGCAAGCATGAATGTAATGTAATAATAGGTGTAATGTATAAAATATACAAGTTAATGAGATGTAATGTTCTATGTTAACACAAATCCTATATTACCTCATGTACCCCCTTACACTATGTTGACACTATCACACTTGACACATGTTCACTTACACTTTGACAATCTTTGATATATATACACTATGTATGCCCATTTAACCCTCACTTGACCCTTTGCCATGTTCATATACACACACATAGCCTCTTAAATAAGTATTTATGAATATAGTTAACTTAGCTATGTATGTATATTATATATATGTTAGCATATTGTGTTGTAATATATAAGTTTATATAACCATTTGAAATACCATGATTATAGACCTAATGTTGAATACCAATATATGCATGTGTATATATGTGTAGACATATATAGCTTAAAGTAATAGATTACCTAGTGTATATCTAATGTGAATTCTTGCCTATTTGAGTATTGAATAATTGCATGCTATATAGAGTTGGGTGTATGTTGGCTTGTATAGCCTTGTATTGATGTGTGCTTGCTAGGATAGTCTTGGTTAGGCCTAGTAAGACTTGTTGGGTTAGGACATGACCTAGTTTGACCTAGTTGACTAGTACAGTTGACCAGAGTTGACCAAGGGTTGACTTTGGCCTAGTTTGACCTAGATTCATGTAGAATGCATTGTAGTGCTTTATATTACCCTTCTGGACATGTTGTGACTTGTGCTGTTCTAATTAGGAGCTAGACACCTCTTCTCGGACACTATCTTTACCTTGGACATTCAGATATCAGGCGAGTACATTCTCTGATCATTTCATATCCTGCTTAGAATTATATTCCTGCTTTAGATTACTATACTTGATGCTGTCACGACATTATCACAGATTAGTACTATATAGATCTCTTCATGCGATGTTATCCCCCTCGGGAGCATCGGGTACATTGTGTCATGTGCGTTTCACTTTCATCATGTACTCCTGTGCTTCCATTTTACATGTGCACTTCTGTGAATCTTGTACTCTCATGTTCACGGAGCCCCCATGTATACTATTATGTGCACCCTATATGGGCCCCATGTGATATACTGTGCAATAACATAACCTGTTTAGATCCTTGTGTATTGATTGGGGATACGGGGGAGTGCTAGTAGTTGTGTGAACAATTCCATTGTAGTGTAGATCCTGTGTACCTCGATATCCTGTGCAAATCTGTCCTGTTCACATGTGCTATCTCGTACTCTGACTCACTAGCCACTGTTAGTTCTCTATTTATAGTAGATATTTCTGTTACAGTTCTCTCTCTTGTTTACATACTGTATTTCTTCAGATCCTGTATTTTACTCTACTATATGATTATATTTTCTAACCTGCTATGATCTGTTAAGATGTACTGTACTCGCTCCTGTCCTGACTGGACCTGTTGATAAATTTTACAGATAGCCTGGAGGTTGCCTGCTAGCCTAGAGGAGACAGTAGAGGTTGCATAGATAGCTAGGGTTTTTGCTTATAGTTTATTTTCAGTTATCTTGAGTTGTATTTATGGATTACTGTATTTGGGTTTTGAGATGTATTCTGAGTTTGTATCTTAGACACTTAGACTTCTATCTGTTGTATCTCTTTTTGATTTCATGTTTTATCTATCTTCCTTTATGCTCTACCTTAGATGTGATTGAGTTTACATTCTGCTATGTCACCCCCATTCGGGGAGTATAAACTGTTTAGTCTTATACTGTTAGATGCATTGAGACCTAGGACAGCGTTCTACCGCCGACACTGCGGCGTAGGCTGGGCGTTGTTACGTTCTCGTGCCCTAACTCTAGGGTACGGGTCGTGACACATTTTTAGTGGTGGCCCATGCAGGTCGAGTTTGTGTAGTGGTATTCGAACTAGAGTACCACTACAGCCTGCAGTAGGATTAGGATATATTTTTGAAGATACTCAATCACAATTAGGATCCCTTGAGAGATTCCTTGGACGACCCTTGAGAATCTTGTTTAACTTCAATTTGAAAACTCTTTTCTTTTTCCTTGATTTGATTTATCTTTACTTTCTGCTATTGAAATTGATTTTGATGGATTATTATTGAATTTGAGTTTCTATTTATTGATTTTGATGAAGATTGTTGAAATTTGAATCTTGATGTTAGCTATAGCATCCGAGTTTGTAGTTATATGATTTGAAGGATTTTGTTCATTTCTGAATTTTGATGTTCGTTGATAAATTTGATTTTTTTTTGGTATTCATTGTTGATTTAATTTAATATTTGGCAAGATGAAATTATATGGGCTAGGTCATCTAAGTTATGGAAATCTTGTCTTCTATAGTCACATTAGCCAGCATGGTGAGGACATATAGTCTGATTTTGGATATATTTTTCGGGTGTAGAAATTTAAGGTTTTTGCAGCCAAGCTAGCGACATCGAAAAAATGTTAAATACCATGATTCTAGAGGTATGTGCATAAGTCAAGGACTCTGTAATTATCGTAGCCTTGCTCACTAGTATGACGAAGATTTAGAGTTCCATGATTTTGGATAGACGCATATGATTATCAGATTGTACCTTAAATGTTTTCGAACATGTTTTTGCTACTTTTGTTTCAGTCATTCAAAAAAAAAATGGGTCCCTCTTTTAAATAGATAAGCAGAACAGATTCTATTATCATTCTTTTCCTGCCAATATTTTTACTGCCATCATTCCTTGTCTTATATTCCTGTCCTGATTATATCAATTCTATGTCTCGTATATAATTCTGTCAGTTATACCTTGACAACTCTTGAATCTTCAAATCATTTTGCCTGAGAAATGTTAAGAAAGTGACATAAATTATGTAGCTCAGAGAAGACGTAACTGGTTATTTTATGATGATCTAAAGGAAATCAAATGTGGAGTGTTCCATATGGAAACTTGAGATAGAAATATGGTAAAGGTCTCGAATAGAATAGAGAGATGTATACTGCCAATCTGGAAACAATTACATTTAGAGAAATTTTGGGGTTATGAGATAGTTTATAGGTGTATTCAAAACTAATGAGGATATCAGAGGTCAACCTAGTTTTGAGAACTTAGAAAATCTTGGTTATTGATTCTGGGGAAAACTTTTACTCTGAGGCTATGTAGAAGGTTAGTAATGGAAAAGAGAAATTAATTGTGTTTAATAAGGATATTAAACAAGATGTTGCGAGGAAATGACTAGGGATAGAGAGAGCACAAAGTTAAAGTTTAGAGGTTGTTGTGAAATATTTTTAGGAGAATAATATTCAAGGGTGTATGTCGAAGAAAATACGAAAGTTGATTTTATGATGAAAGATAAGTTTTGTAAGGCCTAGAGATTTATATTAAATAATACGAGAAGAACAATTTGAACAAGTTCAAGGAATTCGTAAACGGAATTTAGAGATTTTGGGTCAAATTTAAGACAAGGTGGAAGAACTTAGAAATTTAAATAAATGGTTAATGTTGATTCCTAAATGTGAGGGTTGTACTTCAAGAGTGATGTTTGGAAATTGGAAATTGCCTATGGTAGTCATGGTAAGGGTTTAAGTAAAGGTTAAATTTTTATATGGAGACTGGTGAGGTAAAGATATGATTGGCAAGTTATGACCAGATGAACTTAAGAGTATCAGAAGCAGATGACTAACTCGATCTTCATTATTTTTGTGCATTAATTACCACCTCTTGAACTCCCACTTTCTAATTGAGATCCTTGACGTTCCTTATCGTGACTTTGATATTAGGAATGTAATACTAGCTGTTACCCTCCAACAAATCTTATATGCAAGACCTAGACGAGCTCACCTTCGTGTAGGTATATCATGTCCCACTAAAACCCGTCTTCTTGTACTCTATTTTCTTGATATAATTTTTTGGTCAACTGGCTAAACTATAACCTCTACCATTATACTAAATTTCTTCTTATTTCAATTAGAAATCCATCCTTGACTCAATTCTTTCGACCCGACATGTGATGGTGTTCTGCTTGTTTCCTTAGATGCTTAACCTTGTACCTTATCTGATTACTTGACCCGTTGGTTAAGAAACTTGGACTATGTATTTCCTTTCATCATTACCACCCTTATATCTTGTGCTGCTAAATTAGCCTTAGTTTTACAAGCTTATCTATTTTCGAGCTTGGTCATGACATATTTTATTGGGTGGCCACCCACTAACATATTGTCTAATCAGAACCGGTACATGATGGTCTGATCAACCTATTACACTTTGGTTCGCTTTTTCATGTATCAATCTACAAGAATGGAGACATAGTTAAACTTGACCCTAGAGTCTCATTCGCGACAACCTTGACAATTCTTCTTGAAATCTTTTCATCGCCTATGAACCTCGTATTCGTACTCAGTCGAATTAAATTTAATCATGACCTGAATCTCCATCATTGGATGCTCGTGCTCATACTTTGATTTCATTGATTTCCCTTATTGCCCAAATCTCGTTTTATCCCAAAATTGATCAACTTAGATCGTGTCAAGACAAAAATCTATTTGTGATTTGTTGTACCTAAATTTTCAATTTTTGCCATTTTATGGAATAATAACCTTTTAATAATTTCTTAGTTGCTTGTTAATGACCAATTTTTATATAGGATGGTAGACAGCCCTACAACCTTGATGATTGTTGTTCCCTTACCTTCCCAATTAGGACACCCTAGATTATTTGTGTGTTGATACCATAGTACTGTTTTGACCTATAATGATTAGTGTACCTAGGTGAGACTTCCAACTGCTACGGTATGCCCTGACCTTGTATACTATTCCTTCAAATTGCATGATTTAGATAAAAAAATTTAGACCTTGATTGTTGGGAAATAGGGACGTCACTCCATTAGTATCAGTTGTAGATATATATGGGTTAGTCATTGATGTGGGGATGTGTGTCTATAAACTTGTAGCTTAGGAGATTTAGGAGAGATTATAGTATCAACCTTGATAGGATGTACCAGTCTTTTGGTGAGTATAAATGTGTTATGAGAGATAGGGGCCTATATGTCTTAGTAATGCATCGTTCCTATGGTAATAGAATGTATTAATAGATGGTTAATAGGAAGATAATAGTTTGAGCATACCTATAGCCTATGATCAGTTCCTTTTCATCCTTAGTTAAGACCACTTTAAAATAGGTCCAGTCCCTTGGATATAGGTTCCAGTCCATATTTTATTGAAGTTCCATTACCGCCGTACAACAGAGCAGTATTAGAGGTATTCCTAGATTGACACTTTTTAGATGTCCGTTTATTATTCCAGTGTTAGGAAGTGTTACCTTAGATATTGGGTAGGTTAGAGGCTCTAGAAGGAGTACTATCGATCTTAAATTTCGAGGACAAAATTTTTTCTAAGGTGGGTAGAGTTGTAGCACCCAATTTTCCAAATGAGGGTAATTTTAAAATTTTGTGTTTATAATTATTTTAATAATGATATTTAATTCGTGATATGATTTTTGATGATTTTAAATCATTTTAAAATTATTTAAATCAATGACTTGTGGTTTTGACGTTTTGCTAGTAAAACCCTAGAGACTGTTTGACCTAGAGCCTAACCATGTGATTATGATATTTTAATATCATTTTTGGCCTAAGAATATTTTTGCATTTGACCTCTTTGAATTATTTTGATATTATTTTATTATTTATGATATTGTTTTGGGGTTATTTGAGTCGGGTTCGAATTTCAACTCAATCCGACTTGAAACCGGGACCCGGAGGTAGTTTGACTCTAGTGGGACCCACACACTAGTTAGGCATGGCCCACATGATATTAATTTTAGTCCACATGATAGAAATATTTTAGTTAGAGGTTAGACTAATTATTATGGATAAGGTTAGTGTGATTAGAGACTTTAGAATGACTAATTTAGCCCCAACCAATTAGCCCTTTCCTAATACTTATAGAATAGGTTAGTAGGGGCTTTTGGACTTTTCCTAATAGGACAAAACCACCTTTAGGGCCAGCCACGATAAGGATAGGGTTGAGCCTCCCATTTGTCATTATCCATCTATTTTTCTCTCTCTTGTTCTTCCCCAAATTCCTAGAGAGAAATCTCTAGCAATTTCTCCACCAAATCCTTCCATTTCACCACCAAATCTTCTTTCTTCCTTCTTCATTCTAGCCAAGGAGGAAGCTACCCAAGTTTGGGAGGATTCAGAGCTCGTTCGTGTCCTTTTGGAATCTCTACGTGTCGGTGTCGCTCCGGGAAGGTTTTTCTTCGATTCGATCTACCGGGAGGTATAAATCCCTTCTCCTTTTTATTTCCTCATGCATATAGGTCTATTTTGAACCCATAGGAATGACCCTCATGGTTGTATCTCCATTTGTGTCCATTTTGTGTCCATTTGGAGGTCATAGGAGTGTCCTTTGTGTTGTGGATGTGTTCATGTTACATATATAGATTTATATATATATATATATATATTGTAATGAGAGTGTACCTATATTTATATATGTAATAAATGGTTCATGATGATGATATAATCAAGTTTGTGAGTGTGGTTCCTCATATTATTATTGCTATTATTGTTGTGGATAATTAGGATATATATTGTGTATTCTTTTGGCTCAAACTATCTAAATCCGTCATGATTTTTATCCACGTTTTTAATTTCAGCCCTAACTTAGAAATGTCATAACTTCTAGCTCAAAGCTCGGCTTAATTTCTCATTTTTTTAAAGAAGCGTATTGAAGTTAGCTTTCCAAAAACATATATTAATAGGCCTAATTCTTTCTGTAACTTTCTGGAGAATTATTTGAGTGTCAGCTGTACGAAAGACAAACGCGTTCTCGGTGTTTTCGCGATTCCGGGAGTTTTCGGAAACGAAAATGCGATCCGTTTGAAGTTTCGGAAAGCTAACACATAGATCTATAACATACTTTAATCCTAAATTTTAATTCATACTAAGATGGTACAGTATTGATTATTAGTAGGAGTTACTATTCGGCATATGCATTTTGTGCACCCTTGTGTGTAATATAATGTTCTATTTGATTTTAACCCATGTTAATATATATACATTTTTTAACTAAATAGAGAATACAAGCATGAGTAAGTGGTTAAATAAATGATGTACGAGGTGTAAGTATTCTATCTAATGTAAGCATGTATAAGTATGGCTTGTAATGAATGTCTAGGTTCCATAGTATGTAATGTATGGTACATATAGTAGTGCAAGAGAATAAATGAATGATGAATGAATGCAAGCATGAATGTAATGTAATAATAGATGTAATGTATGAAATATACAAGTTAATAAGATGTGATATTCCATGTTAACACAAATCCTATATTCCCTTATGTACTCCCTTACACTATGTTGACACTATCACACTTGACAAATTGTTCACTTACACTTTGACAATCTTTGATA
Organism: Iris pallida; assembly: GCA_029216955.1. Classification (NCBI taxonomy): domain Eukaryota; kingdom Viridiplantae; phylum Streptophyta; class Magnoliopsida; order Asparagales; family Iridaceae; genus Iris; species Iris pallida. The sequence goes on along the minus strand of JANAVB010010198.1, from coordinate 19,535,216 downwards.
TATATACACTATGTATGCCCATTTAACACTCACTTGCCCCTTTGCCATGTTTATATACACACACATAGCCTCTTAAATAAGTATTTATGAATATAGTTAACTTAGCTATGTATGTATATTATATATATGTTAGCATATTGTGTTGTAATATATAAGTTTATATAACCATTTGAAATGCCATGATTATAGACCTAATGTTGAATACCAATATATGCATGTGTATATATGTGTAGACATATATAGCTTAAAGTAATAGATTACCTAGTGTATATCCAATGTGAATTCTTGCCTATTTGAGTATTGAATAATTGCATGCTATATAGAGTTGGGTGTATGTTGGCTTGTATAGCCTTGTATTGATGTGTGCTTGCTAGGATAGTCTTGGTTAGGCCTAGTAAGACTTGTTGGGTTAGGACATGACCTAGTTTGACCTAGTTGACTAGTGCAGTTGACCAGAGTTGACCAAGGGTTGACTTTGGCCTAGTTTGACCTAGATTCATGTAGAATGTATTGTAGTGCTTTATATTACCCTTCTGGACATGTTGTAACTTGTGCTGTTCTAATTAGGAGCCAAACACCTCTTCTCGGACACTATCTTTACCTTGGACATTCAGATATCAGGCGAGTACATTCTCTGATCATTTCATATCCTGCTTAGAATTATATTCCTGCTTTAGATTACTATACTTGATGCTGTCACGACATTATCACGGATTAGTACTATATGGATCTCTTCATGCGATGTTATCCCCCTCGGGAGCATCGGGTACATTGTGTCATGTGCGTTTCATTTTCATCATGTACTCCTGTGCTTCCATTTTACATGTGCACTCCTGTGAATCTTGTACTCTCATGTTCACGGAGCCCCCATGTATACTATCATGTGCACCCTATATGGGCCCCATGTGATATCCTGTGCAATAACATAACCTGTTTAGATCCTTGTGTATTGATTGGGGATACGGAGGAGTGCTAGTAGTTATGTGAACAATTCCATTATAGTATAGATCCTGTGCACCTCGATATCCTGTGCAAATCTATCCTGTTCACATGTGCTATCTCGTACTCTGACTCACTAGCCACTGTAGTTCTTTATTTATAGTAGATATTTCTGTTACAGTTCTCTCTCTTGTTTACATACTGTATTTCTTCAGATCTTGTATTTTACTCTACTGCATGATTATATTTTCTAACCTGCTATGATCTGTTGAGATGTACTGTTCTCGCTCCTGTCCTGACTGGACCTGTTGATAAATTTTACAGATAGCCTGGAGGTTGCCTGCTAGCCTAGAGGAGACAGTAGAGGTTGCATAGATAGCTAGGTTTTTGCTTATAGTTTATTTTCAGTCATCTTGAGTTGTATTTATGGATTACTGTATTTGGGTTTTGAGATGTATTCTGAGTTTGTATCTTAGACACTTAGACTTCTATCTGTTGTATCTCTTTTCGATTTCATGTTTTATCTATCTTCCTTTATGCTCTACCTTAGATATGATTGAGTTTACATTCTGCTATGTCACCCCCATTCGGAGAGTATAAACTGTTTAGTCTTATACTGTTAGATGCATTGAGACCTAGGACAGCGTTCTACCGCCGACACTGCGGTATAGGCTGGACGTTGTTACGTTCTCGTGCCCTAACTCTAGGGTGCGGGTCGTGACACTTGTGTTTCAGGTTGACGAGGTTACTGTGCTTTTGGAGCGACATGTTGACTTGCATTGGTTGCAATGGGAGTTCCAAGTCTCTTGTAAAGAAGTAACATAAGCTTCTGATCTGTAGCAGATGACTGCACCGTTGGAATAGAAATAGTGTGAGCATATCACCATCATGTACCTCATGCGGACGTAGGTAAGTAGCTGCGCCTCTGAACAGTAGAGGTGTTGGCTGCAAAGGGAAGGATATGACACCGTTGCGCATCTTGTGATTGGCGCATGCAGGAAGCTATGCCTCTGGAGTGAATACACTAGCTTCTAGAATAAAAAAAGGGAGGGGGGCCTACTACCATCTTGTTTATGAGGTTGGCACAGGGAGGTGGCTGCGCATCTGGCTCGAAGGCTCTGGCTTCTTCAAAATGCTGAGTTACTGATATGCTTTTGAGAGACTACATCCACAAGAATATCAGAACATGCTTCAGTAGAAGTCAATCCTCCAGCATGCGTATCAAGAAGAGGGAAGGCTACGTTTGGATGAAGACTGCATCCTTTGTAGATCCCTCTAGGCTTCTGTCGAATCTGTACTATATCTTTTGTAGAAGAACATAATTAGTACCTTATGTATGGTCATGATGTGTCCGTACTAGACTTTGGTAGACATGACAATGAAGGGACTTCTCTTCATATCTTCTGTTTTGTCTTTTTAGTACTGAGCCTGAGTCTTTTGCATCTTCTGCACTTTGGCGAAGGGATATATTCAGCTGAGATTTTTTGTGCTTCTACAAGACCCCCTTCAAAGTGTCCCGAACTTGAGTCAAGCTCGGGATACCTTGAACAGAAGCATGAACATGCGTCAGGACTATACGAGCTGGGTGGTGGCTGTTGTTACGCCTAGCTCTTAGCATTAATTGTCCTGAGTCATCATTTCAGAGCATGGGCTCCTAATGGATTCTTGATATCAAAGCCTCTTACGACTTTGTAGGGATCACGAATCTCTTTAGCAGAGGAGGTTCAGAGTCACGTTCCTTTGGTCACTCGTAGTACTGCCATCTGTCATGGAGTGGAGCTTTAGCTTAACTTGTAAGCTTCCTTCTGACCGATGTCTGGCTCGTGCTTGGACCACACGAACAGCCTACATAAAAGATTGTCCTCCTTCAAGAAAAGACTCAGCTGCTTCAACAATGGCCTTGTTTGCCCGATGTTCGGCTCCTGACGACCCTGGAGTTTGCTTGAGGCGGCCGTCGGTGGCAAATCTTTTTATCCAAAGAAGCTGTAGTAGAACTATGATTGGATCTCGAGATGCCCCGCCTTCTGGATGTCGTAAGCGTCATTGGCATCTCGGACCTCTTCTTCCTGGGTTAGGATTGCTTGCCATTCTGACCGAGGAATAGCAAGGCCTGCTGCTGTGGTTGTTCCCACCAGCAAGCTGGGGAGATAGGGGAGTCCTGTGCTGGTCTTCATCCCTGGCTCAGGCCAGTAGCAGCTTCGGGCGGTGGCTTCCTTTTGTCCAGGAAGTGACTAGCTCTGTCACCAACTCGCCCGCGCTAATAAGAGCTTGTACCATAATTTTAGCTTTTTTTGCTTCTGAGTATGTATCTACGAAGAGTCTGTAATAGGTCTTTGCAGCCACATGTTTTTATATGTAGAAGCTTTCTTGTTCCCTTTGCTTTTGTCTCCAGAATAAAGAAGGAATCTTCATAATGGATTTGCCTGGCCAGAGGTAATAAGGACGTGGTAGGCTTGATCTTTGCCGCGATATAGAACAACAATCCAAAGGTAATATGGACGTGAACTGTTTTCTAGACCGTCGGGATAATCATAGAATTGATGTGAGAAGAACGACTACTCAGAGGTAATATGAAAATGGTAGTCGCGTCTTCCAAGCGTAGAGGAACAATCCAGAGGTAATATGGATGTGAAGTGCTTCATCTACTTGAGAGAATATATAGGAGGGAGAGCGAGAGATCCCCTTAACAGAACTCATGGGCACCCTTTTCAGGGGATGTGGGTGCCTACGCTGGTTCTGTCTTCAGACATAATACTTCTTTAGGAACTTGTCGTTGAGGGACATCATTAGCAAGTCCCCATTAGGCTTAGCTAGCCAATAAGCACCATTGGAGTATACCATTTATATGACAAACGGTCCTTCCCACTTGGGCTTAAACTTTCCAACCATTTTGTGGGTCATCACCATCGGTCTCCGTACTGCCAAGACGAGGTTGCCCCCCTAGTAGGATCTTTCGTGGACCTTTTTGTTAAAGGCCCCAGAGATGCGAGCTTGGTAAAGCTCAATCCTTTACTGCACGAGCAAGCGCTTTTCATCCAACGCTTCTAGTTCTTGTAACCACCTACGCTGATTGTCTTCGACGGTTAACTGATTAGTGATGGCTACCCGTAATAACCAAATTTGAATCTCCAAGGGGGGACAGTCTCGCTTCCATAGACCAAGGAGAATGGTGTACTGCATTAGGTGTACGAATAGTCGAACGATAGGCCCATAGACATTCGCCTAGCTTCTCATTCCAGTCATGTTTGTTGGAGGAGACGACCTTTTTGAGGAGTTTGACAATGGTTTTGTTGAATGCCTCAGCCTATCCATTAGCTGCCGGGTTGTAAGCTGTTGACGTCGTATTCTAAATTCGGCTTTTGTCACAGAACCAGTGGAATGCATGGCTTACAAATTGAGGACCGTTATCATGAATGATTCTTCTAGGAATCCGAAGCGGTAAATGACGTGATATTTGATGAAACTGATCATGTTGGAAGTCTTCACCTCTACCAATGGTACTGCTTCCGCCCATTTGGAGAAATAATCCATAATAGTGAGGATGAACCGGTGTCCATTGGAGGATGGCGGACTGACTGGCCCCACGATATCCATTCCCCAGGTTTCGAATGGCCACGAGGCCACCGTAGAGTTTAAATATTCCAAAGGTTGATGGATAAAATCTGCATGGAATTGCACGCCCGATATTTTGTTGCATATTCAACAGCATATACCATCATAGTGGGCCAGTAATAGCCCATACGGTATAGTCGATCTGGTAGCTTGGGGCCCGGTTGGTGGGCTTTGCAGGTTCCATCATGCGCTTCTTTGAGTGCTACTTGTGCCTCTATACGAGACAAACATCGTAAGATAAGTCCGTCGTATGAGCGACGATATAGCATTTTGATGGTCGAATCACAGAGGAAACAAAGTGAGCGCCTCCTGATAGAAGCTGCTTCTCTTGGGTCTTCAGGTAGAATTGTAACGCCCCAGTCCCAAAATATATTGGACCAAGTACGTGAACATGCTAGCAGCATATGTACGAAGAATACTCCAATAAATAGAATCCTCGTATACGTACATAAGCTGTAAATAAAATAATCACAAGCCAGAATAATATAATATAATCTCATCACAGCTCAACACAGAAGATAATAAAGTCTATATAAAAAATAAGTGTATTAAAAGATAGCCAGGTGAACATACCCACTCCAAACAGCTATAAAAATAGTCTCACAAGATCGGAGTCCAACCTCCGCAAAGTAGAAAGAAAAGAAATGCAAAAATATCCACCAATGTCTCAATAAATGAATCATCTAGAAATCAGCAGAAGAAGCCTCGTCATCAATATAGGATGGGTCCAGTGCCGCTTCGTACTCCTGCGAAAACCCATATAATCCTGGAGAGATAACCAGGTCCTCAGTGGGACGTAACAAGATACAAGAAAACACCATGCCATATAAATTGTGATAATATAATAGAAAAGAAAGGATGCATGCAATTGGGTTCCTGACCATTCTACTGTGAATATGCAGTGAGATACAATCCTTCGACGTATGAGCCCTGGCTGAATATAGGATCCGGTATAGTCCCCTCTTGGACACCAATGACCAAGCGCATAACGTTCAAAAACGTCTGTGGCCAACCTGAGAGGATAATCATACCGGTATCTCCAGCGGAGCTTCCGGGTTACAGGGAAAGTGTAATCGAAGCCCATACGCCAGGTATTGTTCTCCCTATCCAATGCCTAATATCACCATCTCCATGACTGATATGAACCTCTAGTAACCACCAAGTCTTCTAACATGCAATTCTATTGGCAGTTACTCCTAACCGTCGCACGCTCCATACGTATCGGTGGCCAGCTGACTACGCAGGTATGTATCCTATATATGACTCATAACACGTGGTAAAGTAAGTGTCAAGGCCGTACGAGATATACCAATACCTCATCAACAATGGGTGGTCACTATACTAAGTCAATCCAAGAGAAATAAATAAAAACAAGAAAACGATCGATAGAGTCGCTTGCACCAAAGTGTGACTTGGACGCACAGTTTTATAATATCAACAAATAAGAAATGCTAAAAATAACAACTGAAAATAAAAATATAATAATCACATAGTAAGGTGACAAGGTATCTTGCCTGATGGTGCGAAGGTGGCAGGTCCAAGAGTCACAATGTCAGCAAAAGAAATGTTACAATCTCCAAACAACTCCGGATGCTGAAGCAAACATCAAGAACGTGTTCGGAATAAGTGATATACCTAGAAAATGCCTGTTCAAAGGTCTAATTTTAGAACAGGGACAAAATCATAATTTTGGGTCAAAACGATATCCATAATTGGACCCGTTTTGCACCGAAATGCGTGCCAATGTCAACGGTCTCTAAAGTCATCAAACTATATGTCTACGGATCCAGTTTGAGGAGACGAACCCAACGATATGTCTAATTTAGGATTCCGATGAGCCGTGCACAAAATTGCTCGTTGGATCGAGTTGCGGGCCTACCAAATTTGACGTTCCGATCAACCTTCTCAGAATCGGACCAAACTTGGCATACAGGATCAGAAAATCGATACGGTCCTGTTGGCCCAAGTTTTGCGTCGATCCGACGAACATGCACGAAGTTATGGCCAAGTCTGCGAAACGTCGATATGGGGCTATCTCGACGGATACGTACTGATTTCGACGCGCACATGCGACGAAATCTAGTTCCGTCAGTTTCCACACGTCGGCAACATACATACGTGCCTTTCGATGCATATAGTGCACGACCACGTAGTCCGGTTTTTGGGATGCACGCCGTATCGGGATGATTTCTAAAGTTTTTAACAGTTTTATACTAGTTTTCTCCTAACTTTGTCATCAAATAATTCTTCGCATACTAAATAAAATTACAATCTACAAAGTTGGTTTTACTCCGGTATAGCTTGTCTATCTCTGCCATAAATTAGCTTTCCAAAAACCCTAGCATCTTGCTCAGGATTTGGCTTCCAAACTGGCGGTCCGGGGTGGTGGCTGATTTGTTTTTAGACCAATTTCTGGCTTGACTTTGCGTCGAGCTCGAGGTCAATCCTGAGCGCGATTTTGAAATCCCCCTGGTGGAATTCGAAGAGAGTCATAGGGTCATTATATTCGAGTTCTTAGTATAAAAATTGATCCAATATGATGTGAGTAATACTATGCGAAAGAGAGATACCTGGGTGTGAAATAACAGAGGATCTCTGTTATTCGGGGTCGGCCTAGTGCTCGCGGCGGCACTCCAGCGAACTTCCGGTGGTCGACGGTGGCTAAGGGGGTTCGCCTGGGTACTGGGAGGGTTCGAGATCGGGGGTTGCTCTCTCCCGTGTATATTTGTTAGGTTTTTTTCTCTCCACTTTTTGCACCCGATTGCTTTCATACTCAGTTTAAATCTTGTTTAAACTCAAATTCTGGATCGGTTTTATATCGGGATTTCGCAAAATTGCTAGGATTCGGATAAGGAAGGCTCGCAAGGATTGGGATATAGGATTTGAATAAAAAAGGATTTGGTTTGATTTGGATTTCCAAGTCTTTAACTAGGCTTGCTATGCTTTCAGCGGAAAGAATATATGGGGTCGGGCTATTTTTAGGTATTGTAGCGCAGCTACAGTAGTCGCTGTATATATATATATATATATATATATATATATATATATATATATATATATATATATATATATATATATATTGAAGAGTAACCATATTGATGTATCAGGCGCCAAATGCCGAAGCCTATACAAAAGTACGTTACTCACGCTAACAGAAAATAAAAAGACCAAAATCATCAGGTCAGTACAGCTTCCTCTAAAAGCTACTCGAGGAGTGAGAGCAGCGGAAGCTGACTTTACTAATCTGTCTGAGAACCTCTCTGAAAAGTTGAGAGGAACTGAATTGGAGGCCTTCATATCTGTACTTGTTTCATTTCTTCCATAAAACCCAAAAGCCGACGGCTGCGACGATCTGGTGCACGTGGGAAAGACTCCACTTGGCGAGGAGATCGTTGAAGCCTCCAGCCTGTTGGTTCGGGTGGCATCTTCTCGAGAGTTTGGTCCTCAGCTGAGATGCGAGGTCACCGGAGAGAAGAATGTGTTCTGCGGTTTCCATCTTCGGAGAGAAACAACAGCGGCATCTAGACGCAAGGATGTATCCGAATGAAGAGAGGGCGTCGTCGGTGGGTAGCTTTCTGCGCTGAGCTCTCTAAGTGAGGATCGACCATTTTTTTGTGTCACGATCCGTACCCACTTTTCGTATACGAGACGTGTCCAAGCAAGCCTTGTCAGACCCGCACCCACTATGAGGGTACGAGTACGCAACAGCGCCCAGCCTACGCCGCAGTGTCGGCGGTAGAACGCTGTTCTAAGTCTCTAACTAACCATCAACTCATGCAGTATATAATGTACTCATCAAGATCAACTCCGAACGGAGGACCAGTATAAGATATAGTGTAACTCAATCACAGTCTAAGCACGATAAGATAACACCGAAGTATAACTAAGAAATTGAAGACAACAAAACTACTGATATAATAACAACAAACTCAAAGAATCTCAAATACATCTCAAGTCTCAATTCTATATATACAACTCCAGTTCTAAACATGAAAACTAAAACAAGACAAACTAGCTAAACTCCCGATCACTCCTGAGTGTCGGGGCCATAGGTAGCTAAGCCATCTCCTGGTCTGTAACATGTAGGGCATGTGTCCTCAGGGCAAACATTTGTAAAATTTACAACAGGTCCAGTCAGGACAGGAATGAGCACATCTCATCTAGAAAACCCAAGTAAATGACAGAGAACTATAAAACAGTTATAGACAGTTGTATTGATAAAAATGGCAGTTTATATTCAGGTGATGGTAAGAAAGACAGATAAAGTGCAAGGAAAGTAAATACTAAACAAGAGAAGAATCATAGCAATGAAGACTGTAAAAATAGAACTAGCTGAACCAGGGTAATATGATATAAGGTCCAGACAACAATGTAGACTAGTGTAACTCCAATGTAAGTCCAGTACAAGATGAATCTAATACAAGATGAATCCAGTAAGGGACGATTCCAGTCATAGTGATCAATGATTCCAGGGTGAATCCAGCCTATACTCTAACAGTGTGTTTTAAAATACCGAGATCGACATGTAAACGACTATTGGTAATCCGGCACAACACACACCTGGCCGGGTGTGAGATGGCTATCATTCCAGTATGATTCCAGCAAAAAGGGTGATTCCAGAAATGGGGTATATCTGCATGTCTTACTCTAGTATTTCCCCTCCAAGCAAGTGAATCCAGAATTTCGACACAATGATTCAAGATGAGTCCAGCCAGTAATATGAAGATACCAATAAATGATTCCAGTAAATGATTCCAGTAAGTGATTCCAGTAATAGAAGCCTGGAATGATGATACCAGTAATAGAGGCCAGAAAATAATGTGTGTCGTATACATGAATCCAGAATATCCATACCTGTTATAATAGAGAATCACATACAACTAACTAGAACTGAAATACAGTAATTGACAAGTAAATGGGAGAACTATCAGAGAACGTACTCGCCTGATACTCTGAAAAGAGTAGTAAAATATAATATGTCTGCACCGGAGTCACAATGTCCTAAATAGAGCAGTACAGGTTATAACATGTTTAAAATAAGATAAATAAAGTCTACGATGCAATCTACATGAATTCTAGGCCAATCTAGGTCAAAGTCAACTCTTGGTCAACTCTGGGTCAAACCAAGTCAATAGCTAGCTAAATTGTCAAACCTTGGTCAACTAGTCAACCTTTAGTCAACTAAGAGTCAAACAAGGTTAACTAGGCTCTTCCTAGGTCATACTAGATCAACATCCTATGTATCAACCTATACCTTACCACAAATGTAATCTAATACCTTAGCACCCAATACCCTATCACATATCACCTAGGAAATCCTATCACCTGTACTTAAGGCTACCCACATAACCAAATATCTATATCCATTACACTCTCTTATATATCAACCTTACTTCAACTAACCCTACATATTACATATGTATACTCAAGCTCCTATATATACATATATCTCATATACAACACAACCTAGCATACCCACTCAAATTCTCACATGGCACACTCACACACCTCATAATACCTTATAACCCATATACCTATACATATCTATAGATAGACACAAACACAGGGGCAACCTTATCCTCACTCAACTCTACACTTATCAACTCTCTTTAGACTCACACCCATCTGATATGGACCCTCCCCTATTCTTTCATTCATTCACCATATTAGAGTAATGGTCTAGAATGACTAACATGATAGGGTGTATGCTCTAATGAACATAACCTCAACTCCACACTACCTAACCAACAATAACTTAGGATACAATCTGGTATGAACACATGTATCTACCACTGTTTCTAGCCAACCCAACCCTGACACTCACTAGTACATGGCTTGGCACTCTCACATGTTACATTGAACTCTAAACTACACTCTCTTATTCTCCTAAACTTATAAGTCAAAGGGCCTATGGCCCAAGCTAAATCACTGCTCTGTATTGCAAGTGCCATGCCAAGCATGGCCACTGCAGCTACTGCTAAGCCACTGCTTGCTGCTGCCAATGCAATGCAAGCCAAGGCAACAAAGCTGCGGCTAAGCCACTGCTTGCTGCTGCCAATGCAATGCAAGCCAAGGCAACAAAGCTGCCGCTAAGCCACTGCTTGCTGCTGCCAATGCAATGCAAGCCAAGGAAACAAAGCTGCTGCTAAGCCACTACTTGCTGCTGCCAATACAATACAAACCAAGGCAGGCAAGCTACTGCTGCAATGCAAAGCCAATGCCAAAAGCCAAGCCAACTCATCATCCTAACCAATCTAATATTCTGCTACCAACCCCCAACTAAACACACAATTCACATGAATATCCCCAAACACTAAGTCACCCTCTACTACTCAAACACAAACATTCTCACTCAAAACCTACTGCTACTCTAATAATGACACAACTAAACCAAATAGGAAATGAGGATAACATGGGTTCTCAGCCAAAAGAGAACTGGAAACCAAGTAAAATTAGTTGCCAACAGGAAAAACCAATCCCAAACCAAATCATTCTCAGAAAAATAGTGAATGAGTGAGTGCTTGAGTGACAGTATTCAGTTAGGCATACATGTGTGTAGAGAGTGAGTGTGTGAAGGCAATGTGGCAGATACTTGTGTGTGTGTGTGTGAATATTGATATATGTGTCAATAGGAAATCAGGAATTAGGAATTAGGAAGAGTGTGGATACCACAAGAGTGTGTGTGTGTTCAGATGTTGTGTCCATGTGGCTCAGGCTATTCTCAGGTTTTAGTCATAGGTAATCTCATGAATCAGTGCACTGACAGTTGGTCGACAGTGTGACAGTTCACACATTAGGTTCCAACACCAAATTCGAATCCCATCATCTATCACATATATAGGTGAACTAATCCTAATCATAAACCTCATTAAAACAGTTAAATAGGTAATTAAACTCAGAAAAACCAATCAGTGATATGTGTGTGTTAGTGAGGAAAACTCATTGTGGTTCTCAGGAAAAGGTGAAGTGCCAGTTTGTATATATGTTCAATCATAAAAATATATTTCGAAATCCTATCGCCCAACCTCCCACACAATCACAAACTAACCTTAACTCAGAAATTTATCAATTTCTAATTATCCTTACAACAGTGAAGGGAACATAACTCAGATTTGCGACAGGGAATTCTCAGGAATGCAGGTTCGTCAAATGAAATCTCAGGAAATGAATCAATATGTTCTCAGGTTTCCTTAGTTTAGAGTATCAGTTACCACATTGTCTTCTCAGTTTTTACCATTCAGTCGAATGTGGATAAACTCAAGCCGACACTCAATAAACTAACACAAGTGTGCAGTATGAAATCAACCAATTAAACACAAAATTAACATTCTAAAAACTAATCAACATATTAGAACCAGTTTCGAAACTGTGTGCCTGAACAGTATGAAGAACCATCAATTTCGAAATAAAAACCCAACTAAATCAAAAATTAAAGTGTACAGACACTAGATATACATGTACCCGTGTCTAGGAAGTGGTTCGTGTCCACAAAAGTGGACACAAAGTGTCAATTAATGTGTCAAACCCAAAACAGTGGACAATGCATGTACTGTCTCGTGCGGGCGTGTCACAGGCTCGTGCACCCGACACACGACACCAGTGTCCTCGTGCACGTATCCCTGTGTTCGCCCATAGTAGGGCTACACCGTCGTGTCCCTGTAACACCATCACAACGTGTCCACGTAGGATACGAAGCTCGTATCGAACAGCACTTGCACGCTCGTGCATTGCAGTGTAAATCGCGTGCTCACGCGATTGCGTGTCCGATACGACACGAGTCCATCTAAAACTTTGTGGGTGGCATCACCGACATTGCCCCTAGGTGCTGACCAAAAATGGTCGTGTCTCATGTCGTGTCCAGTGAGAACTGGACACGGGGTAGCAGGGCATGCAAACGGGGTATCGTGCAGCGAGTATGTGTCCGTTTTGGACACGGAAATAACACGAACCCTAGCTCAGTCTTCACTAAAGTTAATTAGCACCTATAGACCTACAAATCTGTTTAAACACAATTTGAAATTAGCAACATTTATTTCTAACAATCATTTCATCGAACACCTAGGAGACACTATGACACGTGTCCGATACGGACACCAAACGGACACGAATTCCACCAAATTTTGGAGACACCTAGGGAACTCCTAGATCTAGCCCTACATACAAAGAAAACTGAAATTTAAATCAATTTAGAGGGTTTTACCTATATGTGCAAAAAGCTTGGAAAAGCTTCAAATGGGAAATTCTTCCTCTTGATGCCAAAAGCTCCAAATTGACCCAAAGCTGGGATTAAACCCCAAAACTAGAAAGTAGGAGAGTATTAGGTTCTAATGCAAGAAACTAGGATTAAAAAGGAATTAAAATGAATTTATGGGGATTTTTGGAAGGGGGACACATACCTTTCTTTTTCAATGTTGAAATGAATAAAGAAAGAGGCAAGCCCTAGAGAATAAGTATTTATATAGGGTGGAGATCCCTATGGTTGGTCATTTAGGGTTTGGTTAGGGTTAGGGCTTCTTGTTATGGGCCATGGGATAAGTCATGATCAAATAAATCATCAAGCCATAAGTCATTTCATGAAACCACAAGCCATGACTTAAATTTACTAAACCAAATCCCCTCATTCTAAAACTATTCTCTAATGACTAAAATAGGTTAACTCAAGTTAGACTAGGGTCACCATAGCTAGGGTTAGCTTCTAGGCTAGTCCACTAGGTCTTAACAAGTCAAGGTCAACTAGAATTCACCAATCCATTAAATCATCAAATAATTCAAATAAGTCAAAATGACCAAATTAACCCTAGGCTAAAAAAAATAATTAAATCATCCTAATGACATGGATAGGCTCTAGGTCATGCAGTCTCTAGGGTTTCACTAGCAGCACGTCAAAATCACAAGTAATGACTTAGGCAATTTATAAATAGTTTAAAATTATTAAAAATTACTAAAAATCATAATGTGAATCAAATATCAATAATTAATAATTATAATTACAAAATTTCAAAATTACCCTCATCTGGAAAACTGGGTGTTAAAATCCTACGTCGCAGAGTCGGCGGTAGAATGCTGTCAAGCCCGCAGGAAGTAAATGCTCAAGATATAACATTTTGCTGCTCATTCACATTTTAAGTTATTTACAACTTTACAACATGTATAATTAAAAAGAATACAAAGTTCTCACAATTTATGAAATTGATACATCTTCTATCTATTTCTAGGTTGACATCAGCATACCCATGCCTCCCCAGTGCTAAGAGTGATCGCGACTAAACCTAAAAAATGTTGGTTTCCAGTCAGGAATGGAACAAGCACACAAACCGACGGCAATACAAAAACACAATAGAATTAACAAGACATGAAAATAATATATGAGAGATAAAAACTAGAAGGTACTGATGACATGGCACGGTGGAGAAAAAAAGGAAAAATAAATAAAATACAGCCACCAATGTGGTGTGAAATATCCTTTTCGACATGTGAACGGCTAGGGAGTAAATACGGCACCCTGCACGTGTCGTGTGCAGCTGCTATTATTCACGAATAGACTCATAGGATAGTTCTGGGTAGTCCACATGTCTACTAAGATACTTTCCCTCCCGACTACTCCGTGTGACAAGTGTGTCAACAAGCAGCAGGACATATGTATAGACATGAAATGAAAATACTACTATGAATCAAAAAGCAATCAGAAAGTGTACTTGCCTGAGGTCCTTAGCTGGTGAAACCAATAATACTATACCACTCAATAAGCCACAATCAGTCAACACATGTAAAAGTCTCCAGATGCTGAAATAAACATTTCCAACATTCTCAGAATAGTCAAATTAGCTAGAATTGCATGTCCTTAAGTCCAATTCTGGACACAGGGACAAAACGATAATTTTGGGTCAAAACGGTGTCCACCATTGGACCCGCTTTGCCCAAAAAGCGTGCCAGAGTCAACTCTAGAAGCATAGAAAAGAACAAAAAAAGCCCATGCGGCTCAAAACAGAAGAAGCCTATGCGGCTCAAAATAGAAGGAGCCTCATGCAGCTCAAGAATCTATCGGAGCCTCATGCGGCTCAGAAACTCTCCAATAGCCTCATGCGGCTCATGAGAGAATCATGTGGCCCTATGCAACTTGCTGTTACAGCTAGCCATAAAGTGACTGCTCCCATTAAATGCTCTGACATAAAGTGATAACTCTGATATTAAAAGCTGAAATGATGAAGTTTAACATGACGACGCGTTCTTCGGTAAACAAAAAAAATCTCCTATACAGCTGGCACGATCCACCAACTCCAAAGCTCCCTATGCGGCTGCCACCTCCATGCGGCTGATGCTCTCATGCGACTCGGATCGTAGAGACCATCGTCATGCGGCACAAGTCCTAAGAAGCCACCCCATGCGGCCGCTGTTCTCATGCGGCTCGGATCATGGGGATCATCTCCATGTGACTCAAAAACTGAGAGGCCATGCCCATGAAGCCTTGACACGTGGCTAGTCTTATGCGGCTCAATTGGATACCACCCCCATACGGCTCAGATTTCGGCGACTGCCACCTTCATGCGGTTCAAAACCTAAGAAGCTACCCTCATGTGTTTGTGGCTCGCAGTTATGACACGTGGCAGAAGATCAGTTTCCCCGTAATGATGGTTAGATACGTGGCATTAAATCAATCAAGATTTATCAACAAATCCCAATAACCAGATTTAGTGCAATCATCATAATTACCCGAATCAAAGCAGATTTATTGCAATCACGCGGATTAAACACGTGGAAGGAGATCCGAGCTTCCAAAGATTCAAGACAATCAACATTAATTGCCCATACGGATTTTACACAATCAGCATTACTTGTCCAGATTCGTTGCAATCAAGATTAGTGGTCCAGATTAGTTGCCAACAAAATAGGATAAAAGAAAATGGCAATTAGATCCGCAAGCCGACGACTTTTTTAGGGCAATTATTGCAAACCCTAATGATCATACCCCACACCTATAAATAGCAAGGTGCTATTCCCTTGCAAATCCCTGGCTGGATACACAGAGAGACAAAGGCACGCATAGAAGAGTCTCCCCACATATTCCGAGAGCATTTCTTCATCAGAGCCAAGGCTACGTCCGATCGTCCAAGGAGTAAGGCAGAGCTGCCGTCACTTTCCCGAGCCTCTATCGTCACCCCCAGAATCAAAACTAAACAATTGTACTTAGATTGCTGTACCTAGGTTTTCATTCCTAGGCTTTCTTTGTATGAGCGAGTTTGTATTGTGAAGTAAAAGTCCAGTCCTCCCATAAAACTGTTCTGTTCTTTTATAATCAATGACAAACACGATAGAGACTCTGCTGGGGACAAACTTCTCCACGGTTGAGAAGTTGGTGACGCAATCGGATGCAGCCAAACTCGGCTCCATACAACATAAGATGGTCGTCCGCTTCGACCAACAGGCATTTGAAGAAATGCTCTTCGATGGGAGCGCTGGCCCGATCCAGAAGCAAGCCCGTACGAAGAAGGCTCGCAGGGAGTGGAGACCCAAGTTATTTGCTCCTCCCCAAGCTCTGAAAGAAGTACTCTCTGCTGTCGAAGATGGCAAGGGCGACTCTCATACGGCTCCACTTCAGGCCATAGAGGACTCTGCTATCCCCAAGTCCGACAGAGGAAAACACAACGATACTGGACTTGCAGGGGCAAAGAGGGACTCTATGTGGTCCAGGAAGAAGCCGAATAAAGGCACCAGCGGCATGCATGATGCTCATGCGGCCAATATTGCCAGCCGTATGCATGATGCTCATGCGGCCAAAACTGCCAGCGGTATGCATGATGCTCATGCGGCCAAGATTTCCAGCCACATGCATGATGTTCATGCGGCCAAAACTGCCAGCCGCATGCAGAATGCCCATGCGGCCAAGACTGCCAGCCGAGGAGACTCATACGGCCGATACTTGCAGTCGCATAAAGAAGGCCTATGCGGCCACGACTGCACACCGCATGAAGACTACTGATTCCAGCCGCATATTATCCGCTCCACGCGGCTCGGGCTCTGTCTTCGACCGCCTCTCCTATGGCCCTGATCTCTCATGCTCCCAAGAAAACGTGTCTAACT
The DNA here is from genome assembly GCA_029216955.1 of Iris pallida. Lineage (NCBI taxonomy): Eukaryota > Viridiplantae > Streptophyta > Magnoliopsida > Asparagales > Iridaceae > Iris > Iris pallida. Next base: position 19,518,587 of record JANAVB010010198.1, on the reverse strand, counting down.
CTCTGCAGCACCACTTAGACTCTTCCTACTATGTGCTCACAGGGGCTAGAGTGAAGAAGTCTAGGGCAGCGCGAGAAAGGCAAGCTCATTCGGCTGTCCCAACCTCTGACCATCCGAGCGCTCCGCTTACTGTTATGCGAGTCTCTGATGGAAAGTTATACAGAACCACTCGAGTCCAGCTCCCGACGGCAAACAGACAGAGTGGTTCCCAAAAGTCTCCCCGTAACCAGGGGGCAAACGTGGTTGCTCGAGACCCATCTGACTTGCGTGACGTTATCCTTCACAAACGCAAGGAAAGAGAAGGGGACTCGGTGTGTAAAGAGTCCTCCCATGGACATCACTGCACCTAAGTCATTGTCAACTGCTGCTGCAACAATACGACAGTACGAGAAGACCGGCGGTCTGTCTTCCAAAGACTGCAACAATCAAGTTCAGAGGATGAGGTGCTTCCCGTCGTCTCCTGCAACTCTGCTCAGAGAATCCCCGCCAGTGGGAGAGGAAAGAAAACAAATATCTCCAGTCCAAAGATTTCGACCACTGTGACTAAGAAACTATCAACTAAGCGGTTGCCTACCATCGAAGTTTTCTAAGGTACCCGTTCGAAGACGAAATCTACTACATTGGGAGATTCATAATCCACATCACTGGGGGTCGCTGGAACCAGGGGTAGCATTCCTCCGAACATCTACAACAATCCGATATTCTAAGGAGATGAGCCCGGGGAAATGACTCTTCCAACAGATACAACAGGTGCCGACGTCCACGAGGATGTTCGCGACTCTCAAGACGAGACAAGTTCTGAAGCTGGGGGTACTATTCCTTCTGAGTCTGAACCAGAGGAAAATATTTCCACATACCCCGACGACTTCTCTGTACAGGGGTATAATTCAGAGGGCACGTCGTCCACCGTCCCTTCCACTTCGGCTCATGTGAGGACGACATTTATGACAAACGACGACCAAGACGATCCCAGTGATTGCCAATGCATCGACACTCTGGAGGCCATACTGTGTACCTTGGTCAAATCCGTGGACGAAATCAAAGCGGCTCTTCCAACTCTGCAAGGAAGGACGCCTTGCCAAACAAGCTTGGGTCCCGCGGTCAATGTGGACTCGAACTCAGCGGCACCAAACCCGGGCGACAATCCTCCCGAAATATCGGCTCCCACCGCTGCTGATGAGGCCAGGAAGGAAAGAAGAGAGGTCCAGGAGCTTCGGGCCATGCTTTACGCCCAAAAAACCTTCCAAGACCTCAGAATACAGCAACCATACCCTGCTGCATGGAGGGATGTCCCTTTCCTACCAAGATATAAGCCATTCAACATCAACCCTATGATGGAAAGACTTCCGTAAGTTGGTACATTACTTACTTCGAGGTCACAATCGACTATCTGCCCCATGATGATGCCATTTTTACACGATTATTCATCGGAGAATTGGAAGGGGTCACCTTCGACTGGTACCGTAACCTGCCAGACAACTGCATCCATTCTTTTGTCGGCTTCAAGCGTATGTTCTTGGAGAGGTTCTATGAAGTAGGACAAGACGTGACGATGTCCACCCTCATGGATGTTGTTCAAGGGGAGAAGGAGCTGACAAGGAACTATATTGAGCGGTTTTGCCAAACCGCAATAAAATTGCCGTCTGGAAATCCTGATTCCTCCTTAATTGAAATTTGCCAAAAAAGACTGCTCCTAACTATCAGCCTCTGGATGGGTGAAAGTCAATTTAAGGACTGGAAGATGTTCACCATTAGTGCCACTAGCGCCGAAGATAAGTTGAAGAAGGCTCGCCAACTGGGATTACACATTTCGGAGGGAAAGAACAAGGACAAACGCCCTAATGCCAACACCAACAACGGGGGTAATTCCTCCAATAACTGAGACAACAAAGGAAAATAGGCTCTGGTGGCCGACGCAACCCAGAAGCCTGAATCAAAGCCAGCTGAAAAGCAATGGCCGCAGATGACTTACTCCTTCAAAGATGGTCATGTCAAGCCCATCTTGGACATGCTCATACAAGGAGATAGAATCCAGCTCCCTCCACCTAGACGGGAACCTCGGCCAGCCGAGATGGAAAGCCCCAAGTACTGCTATTACCATCGTTACAACCACCACGCCATGCAGGACTGCTTCCAATTGAAGCGATATATCCAGCATATCATCGATTCGAAGGCTCTGTCCATTGATTTCAAGGAGGTAACCGTGGCAGCCAACATGGTGTCAGTACAATTCGGCAGCTTCCCTTCGACAGAGACTCAAGACGGCGTAGTACCCGTCCTTCGGGCAACAATAGAGATTGCTAATCTTCCACCTCCTCGAGATCAGGCTGCTGGTCTAGTGCCCCTCACCACATCACGAGGGGAGGTCATATGGGTCCATCCGGACCTGGTACTTGAAGTGACTCAACCCAAACCACCCTCCACTGGCAGAAAGAAGGGTAGAAAGGTCAGATCCTGCCGTACAATCTCGACAGATGTCGAAGAAGCCACAGCTGTTGTCATCCGGTCGGGTGTGCAATTCTAACTTACACCGGATAACTCAGCTGAAGATTATCAGCCGGCTACTGCTGACGCTCCAGGACCTTTTCAAACTTCGACGACCGACAAGCCTATATCGAAGGAGACTCGCTTTGACAAATCCCTCCGAAAAGAGGCACCTCATGGGTTGGAGAGGCTCTACAACTTTGACATCTAGGCACAATTGGCCGACACACCGGCCAAATTGTCATTATACGAGCTCCTGAGACTCACCAAAGATGTTCGCATGGCACTGAATGATGCACTTCAGAATGCCGACGCCTATCTGGCTCAGGTAAACCTCACGGGAGAGAGCCCGCCTGCAAATCTCAAGAACAGCGCTTGCACAGGTGCAATGCCCAATATTGTCTTCACTCCGCAGGATATGCTCATTAAAACTAGCCTGCACGATCGTCCGTTGGATTACACTGGATACATCGGTGACGTAATGTCACGACCCGCACCCTATGTAGGGGCACGAGAACGTAACAACGCCCAGCCTACGCCGCAGTGTCGATGGTAGAACGCTGTCCTAGGTCAATCATCTAACAATAAAAAGGTACCTGTACAGTATATACACTCCAAATGGAGGTGACATAACAGAACAGTCTCAATCACATCTAAGGCAGATACTGAATAGTAAAAAATAGATAGAGAGATCAAAAGCACAATGTAAAACAAATAAGAGGGAGAAAATCTAAGTGTCTAAGATAACAACTCAAGAACATCCAACTCAACACAAGTCTCTAAATATAACAACATCTCAGAAGAACAACTGAAAATCAAATAACAAGCTGAAAGAAAACTAAAGCCTAGCTATCTAGTCTAGACTCTGGGAGTAGCATCCTGAACTGCAGCTGGGTCCTCCAGAGGAGCCAGGTCGCAGGTGTCGTCTAAGCCTGCTCTGATAGGTGGTACATAGGGCCTCCTCCTCATCCTCTGTAATATTTTCAACAGGTCCAGTCAGGACAGGAACGAGTACAGTACATCTCAACATATCATAGCAGGTTAGAAAATATAATCATGCAGTAAAGTAAGATACATGAACTGAAGAAATACAGTATGTAAACAGAGAGAGAAACTGTAATAGAAATATCTACTATACATAGAGAGCTAATAGTGACTAGTGAGTCAGAGTAAAATATAAACATGTGAATGGCATAGGAGATTCATGACTACAGCTAAGAGAGTGATTCATGACTACAGCTACTGAGATAATATTCATATGTCTATTTCTACTCCCCCATCCCCAATCGATACACAAAGATCTGTTCAAATTATGTTAAGATTCGTGAAACTTCACATGGCTCATAAAATGAGTGATACGTGAAGGTGATTCATGATGGCTCTGTGAACATGAGAGTACATGTGTCACAAGCGATTCGTGAATCAGAGGAAGCATAGAGATACGTGATGATTCGTGAAACGCACAAAACATGTAGTATCCGATGCTCCCGAGGGGGATAACATCTCATGAAAAGATCCATATAGTACCAATCCGTGTGACCAACGTGACAGTATCAAGTAAGGTAATTTAAAGCAGGAAAATAATTCTAAACAGGATATGAAATGATCAGAGAATGTACTCGCCTGGTATCCTGAATGTCCGAAGAGAATATACTGTTCGAGGAGTGGTGTCTGTCTCCTATAGAACAGTACAAGTCACAACAAGTCTAAAATAAGGAAATAGACTGCTACAATGCATCTACATGAAGTTTAGGATCAATCTAGGCTAAAGTCAACCTTTGGTCAACTCCAGTCAATCCTAACAGTCAAACTAGGTCTAAACAAGTTAATCTAGGCTCATCAAATATAAACTAGTCTATCTAGTCCAATCTAGACTCAACCAAGTCTAGCCTATACCAAGCCTATGCCAAACCATATATCAATATCAATATCACATATCAATATCAATATCAATATACATATTTACCTACATTCATATAGCACACATACATATATATTTATATGTATTAATACATAGAGAAATAGAGAGGGGGTGACATAACATGGCAATGTGGGTGCATATATAAGAGTGTGTGTACATGTGTAGTATTGTGAGGGTGTTGATTGTGTTTAGGCTTGTGCAGCATGACAGGAAGTAGGATTGTGTATGTGTGTCAATTAGTCACATGTGACTGGGGTTTTAAAGAAGGTGGTGTGTGTATGTATTAGAGGGAAAACAGTGAAGGAAAATGAGAGTGGATGGTGTGTGGGTGTGTGTGTGTGCAATATGACAGTAACTAAGTGACAGCCTATACTTGGCATGAAAACAAGTTCAGATTTTAACTTATGAAATTAAGGACAGTCCCTATACTATCATGCAAACAATTTCAGATTTCAAATAAGATCAATGACAGGCCCTATATAAATATAGGCCAGATTCAATCTTGAATGACCCCAATTCTCAATACACAAGAACACACAGTCCACACCAAGAGTGTTCTCAAATTTTCTCAAAAACAGTCCAATACATCAATAACTGTTAAGCCCTAAACTAAGTGACAGTGTCTTCATATGTGTGTGTGTGTGTGAAGTGGGTCACCAATGTGACAGTCCTAAACTAATCTCAGGTGATATATGGAATAAACAGTGAAACACCACACCCCAACTCAGATTTTAGTATTAAAACATACAGTTAAAAAAACATATTCAAAAACTCAAGTTCAATGGCTCATGAACACAAAAAAGAAACAACTCAACAGTCCCATGCAAATTCAGAATTGGGTTACACTCTCAAGTGAAATCCCAGGTTTTCATTTAAGGATTAAACATATACTATAATGGTTTGCTAAATCAATTGGAAAAGAAGGGAAAAACATCCCTGGGCTCATGACAGTAAACAAGGGAAACAAAACAAGGTAAAACAGATTTCATGACTCAGTTTTAACCCAAAAACTCTTCAAACCAACCTGGACAGCCCCCCACATAATCCCAGGTTTAAATCTCAGGTTTATATATTGAAACAAAGTTCAACAACTCATGATAACAGTCAAACTCATAAAAACAATCCTGAAATTGGGAACCCAGGATTTGAATACAAACCACCTCCATATGACCCTAAAATCAACATACCAATACACAAAACATAGGTGAATATGTTAAGGATTAAGGACTATGAATCTAACAGTTCAGAATAAGTAAAATCAATGCAAAAATCCATTTTAAAACTGGAAGGAAACTGAACTAAAACATGTATCAGGAATTAATATAGGAAGAGGGGATTTCATCAAGAATTTCGATTAAACATCAATCTAAAGGTTGGTACATCAAGGACACATTACCTACGTGTTGTACAAGTGGTTTGTGTCCACACAAGTGGACACAAACGTGTCCATTCGAATCAAAACACAAAACAGTGCACAGACTGAACAATCTACGTGCACGTGTGTGAGTCAAGCTAGGATACGACACACGACACGAGACACCCCGTGGTCGTGTCTAGGGGTTCGCCAGGTATAGGGCTTCGTGTCTGATACCCTGACACATGACCACAACGTGTCCAGAAGCGACACGAGCCCCGTGTCAGTGGCTAAAAATATACAGTGCACAGAACAAGGAATCCCAGTGCGTGGTCGATAACTCGCCAACCAATGCATGAAACCTAGTGAAAATTGGGGAGCATGGTGACAGAACATGCCCCAACCATCTCCCAAAAATTTGTGTCGAAACAATTCGTGTCGTGTCCAGAATGGTGCCCGAGGTGCAGGGGATTACTGTAGCCCAGCGCGCGCGTGTCCAAGTACGTGTGTGCGTGCGCCCAAACGACACGACACCGACACGATATCATCTCAGAGTTACAAAATTGGATAAGCGACATTAAAAACTAAATTTCCATTCAATTACAATTCAAAATTAGCACAGAAAGTTTCATTGAGACATTTACACAAACACTTAACAAAGGACTCAGATACGTGTCCTGTTAGGACACGTATCGACACAGAAACTTAGGGATTCCTATTCCTATAGTTAGGTTAGGTCTAGGGCTCCCTATACATGCAATAATTTCAGGATTCTATGGTGAGAACAAGAAGTTACCTCAAAGTATCAAAACTCTCAAAAAGCTCTTCAAAGAGGGCATCTCCACAAGCCACCAATCAATCAAATCGATTCAAAATCTATGATTGGACTCCACCAACAGTAAGAGAGCAATAATTAGGTCCTAATGGAAGAAATTTCATTCAAAAAGGAGTCCTATTGATTAAACTAGGAAAGAAATAAAGGAGGCTTACCTACTTCCTTAAGAGAATGATGAACTATTAAAGAAAGAGGCTCAAATCCCCAAAGAGGCATTATATAGGCAAGGGGGGGGGGGGGTCTCTTGGCTGGTCATAAAGTTAGGGTTAGGATTTTTGGGTTTCATCCTATGGCTAGGATTGTATCAAGGGAAATAGATGGTCTAGAACAAGGGTTCTATCTTAGCCCTTAGCAAATCACTTAACCATGACTAAACTTGATTAACCCCTTAACCAACTCATCTAATTCTCAAAGTGGCTCACTAAGTTAGTCATGACTCATCTAGGTTAGGTCCAATCTAGGTTAGGCTAACCATAAACATAAGGCAATAATTATATTAATATTTAAATCATACCATTCAATTAAATTATTCAAAAATTCCTAATAATATATATCAAATTCAAATAAATCCTAAAATGCCCAAAATACCTTCTAGGCTATAATATACTAGTCAGACATCCTAATCACATGGCTAGGCTCTAAGGTTACACTAGTCAAACACCAAAATCATAAGTCATGATCTAAAAATAGTTTTAAAATAATTAAAAATTACCAAAAATTATATTATCATTTAAATATCTTAATTAAATAAATTAAAATATAAAATTTCAAAATTACCCTTATTTTAGAAACTGGGTGTTACAAGTCTACCCTCCTTAGAAAAATTTTGTCCTCGAAATTAAAATGGTAGTAGTCTTCTAGGTCAAACACCCCACAATCAAAAGTCTCAAACATACCGTCAGATAATCATATGCGTCTGTCCAAAATCATGATACTCAGAATCTTCGTCATGCTAGTGAGCAAGGCTACGATAATCACAGAGTCCTCGACTAAGGTACATACCTCTAGAATTATGGTATTTAAAATTTTTGCATTGCCGCATGCTTGGCAGCGAAAACCTTAAATTCCCACACCCGAGAAATACATCCAAAATCTGACTATATGTCCTCACAATGCCAGCTATCATGACTATAGAAGACTCTAGATTCCATAACTTAGGCGACCTAGCCCATACGACTTATCTCGAAAGAAAACCAAATCGAAAAGAGTGACAGATCAAAGCTTATCAACAGATAAGGAAGCAAATAAGAACAGATGGAATTGAATTTCAAGATTGATATAATGAGGAAAGGTGGGAATGGAATCGAAAAGAACAGAAGCTGCAAGCACCTCTCCCACTGCCTGAGCATCCTCGACTGTCATGGCGTAAGCTCGCCCCTGCTGGCCTCCTCCAGCCTGATGCTGATACTGCACAAATCTCTACTGCTGCGTCGGTAACGGTCCCCGCTGCTGTCCTACCGGAGCCTTGGCTCCTCCTCCTGGTACTATGCCTATGTACTGGAAACACTCCCTCAGCTGGTGGTCCGCTGCTCCACAAAGTAGGCACCTGCCCAGCCTCATCCTGCACTCACCCCATCCATGCCCCGGCTTCTTGCAGTAGGGACAACTGACTACCTACTGTCTCGGTGCCTGATGCTGTCTGGGCTGCTGCTGTCCCTGCTGATGGCCGTGACCCTGGAACTACTGCTGAACGTGCTGCTGAACGTGCGGCCTCTTGGCTGGTCCTCCGCTACTGCTGCCTCTCTGAGAGTCTCGCCCCCTCTTGAGCCTAAGCTCAAGATCATCCTCTGCAGCTAAAGCATCCACCAGGATCTCCTCAAATGTAGTGCTGCAGGCATTCTTGGTGTAGGACTTGACCTCCTTTACCAAGCCCTTCCGGAACCTCCGGGCCTTCGTCGTCTCTGACAAGTCATCCATAAATCTGCTCAGGCGGCAGAACTCTCCTGCGTACTCCTCCAAAGACTGGTTCCCTTGGACTAGGGCCTCGAACTGGGTCTCGAGGGCTCCCAGTGCTGCGTCTGGAAAGAACTTCTCCTTGAACAGCTTCTTGAATGCTGTCCAAGTCTGTCCTGCTGTACCGACCCTCGGGTCGGTCTGGTACCATGTACGGGCCAGATCCTGCATCATGCTGGCCGCTGCCTCTATCTGGAGTCTCGTCGGGATCTCAGCCAACCTGAAAATCTCCTCCATATGCTCGATCCACTCATCGACATACAAGATCCCCTCTGTCCCTCGGAAGTCTCTCGGGTGCATCTTCTGGAAATCTTGGATGCCCTTCTCCCGTGGCTGGTACGGCTGCGGGGCTGCCGCTGGCTGAGCTATAACTCTTTCTACTGCAGTCATCGCCAGCTCAATGCCTCGTACGAGCTTTGCTGTCTGCCCATGCTGCTGGGTCTGCTGACCCTCCATGTACTGTCGGAAGAAGGTTAACAGCTGAATGGCGTCAATCGTCCCTGCAGGTGGCTGCTGCTGCTGAAGAAGTACATCCGGAATCACCGGACTCGGCTCATGCCTCACTGCTGGTGGGGCTCCTCCAAAAGCTATCGAAATGCCTACCCCAGCTGGCATGACTGGGGCTGCGGTACCAGGGGCTGGCTGCTGAGTATGAGAGGTGACAGACCTCTCATCGACGGCCCCCTGGCCCTGGTGATGCGATCGCGTCTCAACCATCCTGGTGACACAGATCAAAAGGAAACAATTGCGGAGAATGAGTCGAAATATCAAAGGAGGACAGTTTAAATTCAAGGAAGACAATAAGCGACAAAATATAGATATACGGAATCTGAATAAGAGTTTTTCCTAATGTGATTGAGTACCTTCAAAATATCCTAATCCTACTGCAGGCTGTAGTGATACTCTAGTTCGAATACCACTACATAAACTAGACCTGCATGGGCCACCACTAAAAACGTGTCACGACCCGCACCCTGTGTAGGGGCACGAGAACGTAACAACGCCCAGCCTACGCCGCAGTGTCGGCGGTAGAATGCTGTCCTAGGTCAATCATCTAACAATAAAAAGCTACCTGTACAGTATATACACTCCAAATGGAGGTGACATAACAGAACAGTCTCAATCACATCTAAGGCAGATACAGAATAGTAAAAAATAGATAGAGAGATCAAAAGCACAATATAAAACAAATAAGAGAGAGAAAATCTAAGTGTCTAAGATAACAACTCAAGAACATCCAATTCAATACAAGTCTCTAAATATAACAACATCTCAGAAGAACAACTGAAAATCAAATAACAAGCTGAAAGAAAACTAAAGCCTAGCTATCTAGTCTAGACTCTGGAAGTAGCATCCTGAACTGCAGCTGGGTCCTCCAGAGGAGCTAGGTCGCAGGTGTCGTCTAAGCCTGCTCTGTAATAGGTGGTACATAGGGCCTCCTCCTCATCCTCTGTAATATTTTCAACAGGTCCAGTCAGGACAAGAACGAGTACAGTACATCTCAACATATCATAGCAGGTTAGAAAATATGATCATGCAGTAAAGTAAGATATATGAACTGAAGAAATACAGTATATAAACAGAGAGAGAAACTGTAATAGAAATATCTACTATACATAGAGAGCTAATAGTGACTAGTGAGTCAGAGTAAAATATAAACATGTGAATGGCATAGGAGATTCATGACTACAGCTAAGAGAGTGATTCATGACTACAGCTACTGGGATAATATTCACATGTCTATTTCTACTCCCCCATCCCCAATCGATACACAAGGATCTGTTCAAGTTATGTTAAGATTCGTGAAACTTCACATGGCTCATAAAATGAGTGATACGTGAAGGTGATTCATGATGGCTCTGTGAACATGAGAGTACATGTGTCACAAGCGATTCGTGAATCAGAGGAAGCATAGAGATACGTGATGATTCGTGAAACGCACAAAACATATAGTATCCGATGCTCCCGAGGAGGATAACATCTCATGAAAAGATCTATATAGTACCAATCCGTGTGACCAACGTGACAGTATCAAGTAAGGTAATTTAAAGCAGGAAAATAATTCTAAACAGGATATGAAATAATCAGAGAATGTACTCGCCTGGTATCCTGAATGTCCGAAGAGAATATACTGTCCGAGGAGTGGTGTCTGTCTCCTATAGAACAGTACAAGTCACAACAAGTCTAAAATAAGGAAATAGACTGCTACAATGCATCTACATGAAGTTTGGGGTCAATCTAGGCTAAAGTCAACCTTTGGTCAACTCCAGTCAACCCTAACAGTCAAACTAGGTCTAAACAAGTTAATCTAGGCTCATCAAATCTAAACTAGTCTATCTAGTCCAATCTAGACTCAACCAAGTCTAGCCTATACCAAGCCTATGCCAAACCATATATCAATATCAATATCACATATCAATATCAATATCAATATCAATATACATATTTACCTACATTCATATAGCACACATACATATATATTTACATGTATTAATACATAGAGAAATAGAGAGGGGGTGACATAACATGGCAATGTGGGTGCATATATAAGAGTGTGTGTACATGTGTAGTGTTGTGAGGGTGTTGATTGTGTTTAGGCTTGTGTAGCATGACAGGAAGTAGGATTGTGTGTGTGTCAATTAGTCACATGTGACTGGGGTTTTAAAGTAGGTGGTGTGTGTGTGTATTAGAGGGAAAACAGTAAAGGAAAATGAGAGTGGATGGTGTGTGGGTGTGTGTGTGCAATATGACAGTAACTAAGTGACAGCCTATACTTGGCATGAAAACAAGTTCAGATTTTAACTTATGAAATCAAGGACAGGCCCTATACTATCATGCAAACAATTTCAGATTTCAAATAAGATCAATGACAGGCCCTATATAAATATAGGCCAGATTCAATCTTGAATGACCCCAATTCTTAACACACAAGAACACACAGTCCACACCAAGAGTGTTCTCAGATTTTCTCAAAAATAGTCCAATACATCAATAACTGTTAAGCCCTAAACTAAGTGACAGTGTCTTCATATGTGTGTATGTGTGTGAAGTGGGTCACCAATGTGACAGTCCTAAACTAATCTCAAGTGATATATGGAATAAACAGTGAAACACCACACCCCAACTCAGATTTTAGTATTAAAACATACAGTTAAAAAAACATATTCAAAAACTCAAGTTCAATGGCTCATGAACACAAAAAAGAAACAACTCAACAGTCCCATGCAAATTCAGAATTGGGTTACACTCTCAAGTGAAATCCCAGGTTTTCATTTAAGGATTAAACATATACTATAATGGTTTGCTAAATCAATTGGAAAAGAAGGGAAAAACATCCCTGGGCTCATGACAGTAAACAAGGGAAACAAAACAAGGTAAAACAGATTTCATGACTCAGTTTTAACCCAAAAACTCTTCAAACCAACCTGGACAGCCCCCCACATAATCCCAGGTTTAAATCTCAGGTTTATATATTGAAACAAAGTTCAACAACTCATGATAACAGTCAAACTCATAAAAACAGTCCTGAAATTGGGAACCCAGGATTTGAATCCAAACCACCTCCATATGACCCCAAAATCAACATACCAATACACAAAACATAGGTGAATATGTTAAGGATTAAGGACTATGAATCTAATAGTTCAGAATAAGTAAAATCAATGCAAAAATCTATTTTAAAACTGGAAGGAAACTGAACTAAAACATATATCAGGAATTAATATAGGAAGAGGGGATTTTATCAACAATTTCGAATTAAACATCAATCTAAAGGTTGGTACATCAAGGACACATTACCTACGTGTTGTACAAGTGGTTTGTGTCCACACAAGTGGACACAAACGTGTCTATTCGAATCAAAACACAAAACAGTGCACAGACTGAACAATCCACGTGCACGTGTGTGAGTCAAGCTAGGACACGACACACGACACGAGACACCCCGTTGTCATGTCTAGGGGTTCGCCAGGTATAGGGCTTCGTGTCTGATACCCTGACACACGACCACAACGTGTCCAGAAGCGACACGAACCCCGTATCAGTGTCTAAAAATATACAGTGCACAGAACAAGGAATCCCAGTGCGTGGTCGATAACTCGCCAACCAATGCATGAAACCTAGTGAAAATTGGGGAGCATGGTGATAGAACATGCCCCAACCATCTCCCAAAAATTCGTGTCGAAACAATTCGTGTCGTGTCCGAAATGGTGCCCGAGGTGCAGGGGATTACTGTAGCCCCGCGCGCGCGTGTCCAAGTGCGTGTGTGCGGGCGCCCAAACGACACGACACCGACATGATATCATCTCAGAGTTACAAAATTGGATAAGCGACATTAAAAACTAAATTTCCATTCAATTACAATTCAAAATTAGCACAGAAAGTTTCATTGAGACATTTACACAAATACTTAACAAAGGACTCAGATACGTGTCCTGTTAGGACACAAATCGACACAGAAACTTAGGGATTCCTATTCCTATAGTTAGGTTAGGTCTAGGGCTCCCTATACATGCAATAATTTCAGGATTCTATTGTGAGAACAAGAAGTTACCTCAAAGTATCAAAACTCTCAAAAAGCTCTTCAAAGAGGGAATCTCCACAAGCCACCAATCAATCAAATCGATTCAAAATCTGTGATTGGACTCCACCAACAGTAAGAAAGCAATGATTAGGTCATAATGGAAGAAATTTCATTCAAAAAGGAGTCCTATTGATTAAACTAGGAAAGAAATAAAGGAGGCTTACCTACTTCCTTAAGAGAATGATGAACTATTAAAGAAAGAGGCTCAAATCCCCAAAGAGGCATTATATAGGCAAGGGGGGGGGGGTCTCTTGGCTAGTCATAAAGTTAGGGTTAGGATTTTTGGGTTTTATCCTATGGCTAGGATTGTATCAAGGGAAATAGATGGCCTAGAACAAGGGTTCTATCTTAGCCCTTAGCAAATCACTTAACCATGACTAAACTTGATTAACCCCTTAACCAACTCATCTAATTCTCAAAGTGGCTCACTAAGTTAGTCATGACTCATCTAGGTTAGGTCAAATCTAGGTTAGGCTAACCATAAACACAAGGCAATAATTATATTAATATTTAAATCACACCATTCAATTAAATTATTCAAAAATTCCTAATAATATATATTAAATTCAAATAAATCCTAAAAATCCCAAAATACCTTCTAGGCTATAATATACTAGTCAGACATCCTAATCACATGGCTAGGCTCTAAGGTTACACTAGTCGAACACCAAAATCATAAGTCATGATCAAAAAATAGTTTTAAAATAATTAAAAATTACCAAAAATCATATTATCATTTAAATATCTTAATTAAATAAATTAAAATATAAAATTTCAAAATTACCTTTATTTTAAAAACTGGGTGTTACAAGTAAAGGTGGATCGGATGCACATTGATCCCAGTTCTTCCATTAGCATTATCCCGAAGAGTCTGTTGCACCATCTTCGCATCCCCATGTATCGCCTGACGCCGACAAGCACCGCCATCAGCGGTTTCAATTCGGGCAGGAGCTACCCGATCGAAAAGATTCGCTTGAAGTGCCAAATCGACAATCTGTAGTCAGAAGTGACTTGTTATGTCATAGATGCGGACAATTCCTATAATATTCTCCTGGGGCGTCCTTGGATACACAATTACATGATCGTGCCTTCCACGCTGCACCAGTGCTTCAAGTATGTTGACAAGTATGGCTTCGTAAGGATAGAATTTACCGACATCGATCCCTTCAAAGGGGTCAAGACTTATTACTCGGACTCCTGCTTGTACGAGAAGTCGAAGAGGCACCTTGTCGAAGGAGATATGCAAGCTCAAACTGAGACAACAACGTGATCAGAAGAACCTCTAACGATCCACCTTCAAGCTCGCAAACCTGGCAAGACCGTACCCCTTACGGTCGCTCTGCGTTAGGATCCAATCAGTCTCTCGGCACAAGAGGGACAAATGATAATCCGACTGCCAAGGTCTGGCCAAGCGCCAAAACCTACAACGGAGCCACTGATAATCAGTCTGCCAAGAGCCAGGCAGCCACAAACAGAGAAGCTCAAACCCTCTGACAAGCCAATAACGATACGTCTTTCCAAGATGAATCGTCAGCCCAATGCGAAGTTGGGGACTCCTAGCGAGCCAACAAGCACCAAACAGGGGATTGCTAGTTTGCCAACGACTCCATGTTCTGCCACACTAGCGGAACCCGTGATGATTAAGTTATCCAAGTCATCCTCTCAGTCTTCATTATACGGGGGTGGCCGAAGAAGAACCAGAATTGGCCAAGTATGTGGCTGCTCATACTGATGTTTCATTCGCAGATGATGTAATCCCACTAGAAAAGATACCTTACTTCATCAATAAAGGGCTGTCTTTGAACTACCTCAAGCTTGATAAGCTTTGTACAATGTATGCTATGGAACATGGTATAGGCACTCACCTACACACGCAAGTGACAAATGTTTACACCGTAAATCAGCTTACTCTTGTGGAAGGCGCCTACTTCATAGTCGAGGGAGAAGACCATCCAATCATCTTCCGCCGGAAAAATGATCCACAGCCCTTCGTAATAGAGGAAGTCGATCTCGATTCGGACGCCGGAAGACTGCCCCTTTATCTGTATAGCTCCCAATCCAAGTACCTCATGCAAAGACAGGGGTATGATCTGAAGACTACACCAGGCTTGAACTACGGCACTGGTCGACGGTTACCTTTATAATTGCCAGTCCCTACCGAAAAACCACGGGATTACTATAACAAGACCCGATGTAGACTGGGGTATGTTACGCCTGCAACGACCCCTGAAAGCTTAGATGAGGAATGCGACTGGCATTCACACTCAACCGGATCACCAACTTCTGATTCAGATATCAGCATCGGGGACGTATTCAGGTAAGTCTTGTCTGTCAATATGGCATTCGCCGACGCTTACGAAGAAGAAGAAGACATTTCTGAACTCCTTGAATTAGAGCTGTGGGCCCAACAACTAGATGCGCAATGGAAGAAGCGGTTTGAACAAAGAGAGCCTCCCACCAAGGATGAGGTTGTATAAGTCGATCTCGGTGATGAGTCCTCTCCAAAGCCCATCTTCGTCAGCAAGAATCTGACGGACGAAGAGCGAGAATCACTATTACAACTCTTCAGAGAATACATCGACGTGTTCGCCTGGAGCTAAGAAGATATGCCAGGACTGAATCCCGAGGTTGTACTTCACAAGCTCAACATCCGTTCGGACGTAAAATCGATCAAGCAACAGCAACGATGGTTCTGCCCCGACGTCATGAATGCGATCGAAGCCGAAGTCAACAAACTGATAGCCAGCGGCTTCATTCGTGAGGAACAACATCCGGATTGGGTCGCCAACATAGTATCGATCCTAAAAAATAAAAAAATTTGAATCTGCATCGACTTTCGCAATCTGAATGAGGCGTGTCCTAAAGATGAGTTCCTCCTCCCTATCACAGACATCATGATTGACAACACCCGCGGCTTCGAGCGTATGTCATTCATAGATGGATTCTCGGGATATAACCAAATCAAGATGTCTCCCGACGACGAGAAGCACACATCATTCCGAACACCGATTGGTACATACTGCTACACAGTCAGGCCTTTTGGTTTAAAGAATGCTGGCACCACGTATCAAAGAGCCATGAGTGTCATCTTCAGAGACCACTTACGCAAGACCGTGGAGTGCTATGTTGACGACATCGCTGTCAAAAGTCGCTATAAGGAAGACCATCTGCAGGATCTAAGGACGGTATTCGACTTGATGCGAGCGCACAACTTGAAGATGAATCCTACCAAATCCTTCTTGGGCATATCCAGTAGAAAATTCCGGGGTTTTATCATTACTGCCCAGGGGATTCATATAGATCCGGAGAAGACAAAGGCAATCATGGAGATGGGTCTCCCGAGAAATCTCCATGAACTTCGAGGCCTTCAAGAGAGGCTAGCTTACATCAGGAGGTTCATTTCCAACCTCTCCGGACGATGTCAGCCATTCACTCACCTCATGAAGAAGGGCGTCTCATTGGTATGGGATAAGGAATGCCAACGTGCCTTCGACAGCATCAAAGAATATTTGTCGAACCCTCCAGTCTTGGTGGCCCAGATTGCTGGAAAACCATTCCTGCTCTATGTACGAGCGATGGAGCATTCGCTCGGCATTCTGCTAGCACAAAACAACGATGCAGGCCATGAGCAGGCTATATATTACCTCAATCGAATGATGATGGGGCCGGAACACCGATATACCGTCGTGGAGAAGGAATGCCTGAATGGACATCATCAGTCCAATCACTCCACCTTCGTCCCGTGGATATTGCTTCATACTCGCAATCACAGATTACTTCTCAAAATGGGCAGAAGCTGTTCCATTTGCAGAAGTAAAGACTTCAAACGTGATCAGCTTCCTCAAGCATCACGTCATCTATCGCTTTGGACTGCCCTGAAGGATCATCCACGATAATGGTCTGCAGTTCGCGAGCCACGCCTTCCATCGGTTCTTCGACAAACACCGAATCTAGAATGTTTCTTCAACGCCATACAATCCAGCAGCAAACGGGTTGGCAGAAGCATTCAACTATACCATCATCAAGTTGCTCAAAAAGTTCGTGTCTTCCAACAAATGCGACTAGAATGAGAAGCTTTGTGAGTGCTTATGGGCATACCGTACTACAGTCCGAACGGCCAACGGGAACACACCATTCTCCCTAGTATACCGGGGTGAGGCAGTTCTCCCATTGGAGACTCAAATCCCCTCACTCCGCGTTGCCCTTACCTGTCGATTGACGACGGACGATAATTACCATCGCCGGCTATAAGAGTTGGAGGCCTTAGATGAAAAGCGCCTACTAGCTCAACAACGAATCGAGCTATACCAAGCACGTATCTCGGGAGCCTTCAACAAGAAGGTTAAAATCAGAATATTCCAAGTGGGCAATCTCGTTCTGGCCGTTCGGAGGCTGATGGTTATGACCCACAAAACTGCCGACAAATTCCAGCCAAAGTGGGAAGGTCCATTTGTCATTGAGGCTGTCTTCTCCAATGGTGCTTACCGCCTTGCAGAACAAAATGGAGACTTGCTCATGTTGTCCATCAACGGCAAGTTCCTGAAGAAGTATTATGTCTGAAACAATATCCTCCAAATCCCAGATTGTTAAGTTATGTACCCTCTGGTACCGTTGAACTTACATTCTGACTCCATATTCCCTAGATTGTCGAGTTATGTACCTACAGGTATCGCTGAACTTACACTCTGGTCACTCCAGATAAATCAATATCGCATCTTTTAGGTAGTAAGTCATGTATGATCATACCTCTGAACTTTCTTTCTAAAAGAGCTTCCTCCTCATGATCCACTAGCCGCACATTCAGTGCACAAAAAAGGGTAACAGATCCATAAATTTCCCAAAACAACCACGTCGATATTACCTCTGAGTTGTTTCACTTTTGCCAAAAACAAATCATCCCCTTACATAGAACTTCTACGTCCTCATTACCTCTGAGTCATTCTATGTACCCCTTCATGGAGCCCACTCCTGCCACGTCCTTATTACCTCTGAGTAGGAAGGCTCCATCGAAGAAACCCTCATGCTTGCCACGTCCTCATTACCTCTGAGTAAGTATGTTGGTTCCCTTTCGACTTATTATCCGTACCCAAAACCGGAGTACGCCAAGGATAATAGGCCCACAAATGTCCACTATTGACCACAAATATCCTCTGCTGAGTCCACTCCTGCCACGTCCTCATTACCTCTGAGTAGGAAGACCCCGCGATAAAACCCCCATACTTGCCACGTCCTCATTACCTCTGAGTAAGTATATTTGTTTTCTCTCGTCTTATTATCAGTACCCAAAACTGGAGTATGACAAGGATAATAGGCCCACAAATGTCCTCTGCTGACCACAAATGTTGTACCAAATTTCCTGGTACATGCCCCTCATTTTTTATCATGCCCCGGGAGCCCAGCTGCTCCATGGCATTCTTTCTTTCGATAACAGGAACGTCCATGGCCACCTTGCTGTGGAATCGTTCTAGGTATCCCCATCAAATTTGTTATCCATACCTAAAACCTAGGTATGCCAAGGGTAACAGGTCTACAAACAGTCCCCCTGCGGGGCAAACACCACCATAACACCATAAACGTAATAAGCAACACAAATGAAGGGTAAAATAAAATATACTCTTTTATTTGAAAGCCAAAAGTACTACAGGTTCTAGGTCAGAGGAAAAGAACATGAACATAAAAAAAGCAAAAGAGCCGACTATGGCTCGGCGGTACATAATTCCAGGATACGGCTCCTCAGCAAGGCAGTCCCCCGTTCGAACTGCTGCTTGGCTCGACGCTCGGCCTCCTGAGACAATCGCTCTACATCATCCAAGTGCACGTAAGCCCGCCAGCCATCCTCAAGCTTCTTCAGAGCGAGCTCCAGGCCAGCAGAAGCTCAAGTAACTTTGTCGGCCTCCTGGATAATCATCCCCTTTTCTGTACGGGCAGCTTCGAGTTCAGACTCCAAGAAACCCAGCTTCCTCTGAAGCTCGAGGATCTGCTCCCGGGTGTCAATTATCCCACGAGAGGCAGTCGCTTCTCGAGCCGTGCAATCTTCACTCTCGCGGCTTAACTGATCATATAGCTGCAGATCGCAGAGATCCTTCACTATGACTGGCTTGACCGTATCCCGAGCGACCCTTACCTTGTTTACAGCAGTTATGAGGAAACCGTGCTTTTGATCTATCATAGCAGACAGATCAGCTTTCCGCAGCACCTGAAACCGGGCCACCAGCTGATCAGCCTCTAGCAATTTCGGCTCCAGAAGTGCGACTAACCCCGCTCCATCGGGAAGGGTCTTGAGAATGTCAATTTGGCCTCGGGCGCATTGTCGGGCCAAGGCGAAAGGGGTCCTCCGTTCTACAGCAGCCTCGACCCCACTCTTCAAGTGGCGGTAGAAACTGTCAACCACGTCCTGTGACACTTCATTCATAACCTCCGTAGAAGACGGCGTCAAAGGAAGTGTGGCTGGTAGTGTCGAAGGAGGTGCGCTAGAACTCGCCACCCCTGCCACCAAGAAAATAAATTCCGAACAGAAAGATGCGTGGATAGTGGCTAACTCCTCCTCCGTGGCCCGCAGAACCTGGATACTCGGCAAGGCAGAAAGGTCGACCCTCGGAGCCACTTGAGTAGAGGAGGACGCATGAACCATCGCCCCTGTCCCGGCTGTGCCGCCACCTGACCTCCCGAACTCGATTCAGCGAAAGGCCCTTCAATATAAGTCGAAAGAGGAGGGGGCACGCTCCCCTCCACCAAATCTCCGCTGACAGAGCCTACCTTAATAATGTCCGTCATCGGTACTGAAGGGGCAGGACCTGTATGTCCAGAGCAACCATCAATCAGTCTAACCCGAAGGATATGATGATAGAGCAGATAGGCCTTCTCACTAGTTAAGATTTGGCATATCTTACCAGGGGAGGAGTATGGAGGCTGCGGTTCACTCACAGTCGTCGTAGTCCCCGCACCAATAACCTCTAAGTCAAATTCAGCTGGTTCTTCTGCCCTAGCCATCCAAGAAAGGGATACGACTGGTTCAGCGTCACCCTGCTAAAATTCAACAGCTCAGAAACAGGGTCAGTAGAGCCCTCGTCACCCTGGGTTGAGTCCTCAGCAACGTGGGAGTCCTCGGCCGCCTCCAAAAGAACCCCAGCAGAAATGATCGCAGTACACACATCACTAACCAAAGTGGTTAGGGCCGGATCGACTTTAACGGCCGGTTCTCAAGAATCTGACTCCTCTGATGCCTACAAGAGCAAAGGAAAATGATTAGGCCATAGTACAGGAAAAAAGAAGGAGAAGATAGTTATAATTCAAGTTACCTCAGAAATAACGTCAACATCCTCGATAAGTAGCCGACGGGACCTAACAGCAACCCATTTTATGGAATAAGTCATGTCGCCAGCAGCAGACTCACTTCTGCTTCTCTTGCGCGAAGGACCAGGCACATCAGGCGGCTGATTCGCCACCACTTCATCGGACACAATGGGCGGCCGATCCATCGCTACCTCGTCTAGAGGAGGGAGTGAGTCATCGGCACCCTGCTCGCCATCCTCTTCATGTCAGGGTTATATACTAAAAGTATCACTTTTTTAGTAACCTTATTTCCTTAAATTTTGAATAAGAATCATATGGGCAAATGTTTGCATATTGTATTTGTTGCAAGTGTTAATGCAAATGTCTGCTATTCTATATTGTAGATAATATGGTGTGTGGTGTCAAACAGAAGATCATATTATTAGTTCCCTATGGAGTATATAAATAGTTCACAATCTAGATGGACTTAGACAATCTATTGGAAAGGTTGTAGTGTAATCTGGTATTAGTCTATCTTGACTATAGGTTTATACTAGTACACTTTGTGTGTATTGAACAGGACCACTTGAGGTTGTTTTATTTATAATGACTACATAAGGGAACAAATACCTCTGTTATTATGTGCTTGTGCTCTTAACCTGGATATGATAACGGACATGTATATGCAGTGTGCATTATTTTGACTCATAAAAGAGTGAGATTCATTATGGATCGACAACCTCTATGAATTGGGTAATAATATTGTATGTATGATGGGCTGTTGATTATAAATAGAATCCATATCCCGATACATCGGGTTGATGATGTCCCCTTAAGGAGCTCATAAGGATTGTCATATAAACCTTGCAGGTGGATTATATCCGATATGACAAATAATGTTGAGCGGTACTACTTAAAGATAAAAGATGTCGAATCAATATAGTTGTCAGTAACTTAATTTGATCGACGGACATATAATATCCTAACATGGGGAGCCAAATAAGCATATAATAAAAGGAACCCATAAACATAATTTGGGATTAGGGAGGTAGTGCAACAATAGCTCATTAGTGGACCGAGGTATTGTTAATGTGCCTGGATTGTGTGTTCGAGCTGAACACGGGATATCCAGATCTGTTAGGAGGCCTAACCCTAATTTCTCTTCATGGTCCCTGCCGTAGTCTATATATATCCTCTATTCTCTGGCCGCCATATTACCGATCAAAAATTTGAAACTTTCTCTAAATTCGTGATTCACGTAAAGAGAGAAAGAGAGGGCTGCCAAGGAGAAGAAAAGGTTGGAAGATCGTCGCCCATACGACGTCCAACTCGAGGAAGGAATACGTGCAGAAGATCTTGGAGTCGTCCGCTCGAGATTGCCAGGAATTACTTGTCTCCTTTCTGCTGCAGGTATAATTCGTGAACCCTAGTTTCCGCCTATGAAGGGTTAGAACACGTATTAGATCTGTTTAACTTTCTATCTATCAATACGTACACCAAAGGAAGGATCCTGGGAATCCCCAGTTCCATCAATTGGTATCAGAGCCACTTTGGATCTACGTATTGATTGATACGTCCATGTTGTCCAATAAAACCTGCACTGTGTAATAGTCGGTAGATGTAGATCTGTTCTAACTCGGTTTTGCTAGCATCTTAGAACCAACTATTATGGTCCAATGCATGTTTTTGATTGTGTTGTTTAAATCACGGACATGTTGTGGATGTTTTTGTTGCTGTGGATGTAATTAAAATCACGAGGGTTGATCGTGCTTATTATTTTAATTTTGCAATCAAGATTATGTGTGAACTCCTTCGGAAGGCATAGGATTGATGTAATTTTAATTATTTTTGATCAATCGTGATGGCGGTGGTGGCTGTTTCTGACGTCGGACGAGATGCTGGTTTTAAGCAGTCCAGAGGCAGACAGATAATTTTCGATGAAGGAATCGACACCCAAAATCTAAAAAAATAGATACTCACATCGCCAGATTTTGGATTTTGATAGTTGAGGACGGAGCAACAAAGATAACCATAATAGTTGGATATTTTCTCTTATTTTTGTCATTTTGCTTTTTCTGATTATGCATGTTTATTATTGTGTGGTTATTTTTTTGAAAAACCAAGCCTACATTAATAATGGACAACATGGACATAATATCAACTTGTAGAAAAACCTTCATTGTTAAATAACTAAGTGGGAGAGGATATTTATTTAGTTTAAATCCTATGGTCTCCATTACTGGTTTGTAGGTGATGTAATTATACTTGCGTGTTGGCTATAGTGCTTTCCTCCATATCGGATGAGTATAATTATGGATCACCAGTACAAACTTCCTTAGGGATAATTGTAGAAAGTTACCTAGTATGTGTTCACTTCTCCATCTGAAGGAACTCATTACAAGGTAATGGACTTAGTATTAAGTAATGGTATACACTTAGATACAAATAATGGTATCCTCTCCATCGGAGTCACTGCTATTATTTGTATGACCAGAGCAAGACCAGTATATTAATTTTATTTTTCATAAAGTTATGTTGACAAGATAGTAAAATTAATAAGAAAAACCTACATGAACAAAGTTGAATTTGTATACGTCCATACTATCGTGGCATGCTAAATTCATGGTGTTCAAGGTGTTGGTGAATTTCTTACTATTGTTTTGAGGGAATCAATATTTAGTTAATTCTAAAAGTTTTTTTTCTACATAACTTTATTTATGTGATTCTTAGGATTTCAAAAATGGGTTCTTTCAGTCCACTTATGGTGATTCTTAAAGAAAACAAACTTACTGGACCAAATTATATTGACTGGAAACGTAATTTGGATATTGTTCTGACTGCTGAGGAGTACAAATATGTACTTGTTGAGGAATGCCCACCTGTTTGCCATAAAATATAAAAGAACAGAACAATTATCGGAGGACCGGACTTTTACTTCACGTTACAAACTCGCTTGTACAAAGAAAGCCTAGGGACAAAAACCTAGGTACAGCAGTCTAAGTACAATTGTTTATTTTAGATTCTGGGGGGTGACGATAGAGGCTCGGAAAGGTGACAGCAGCCTTGCCTTACTCCTTGGACGATCGGTATGCAGTCTTGACTCCTGTGACGAGATGGTTGGCGTTGATAAAGAAATGCTCTTCTTGCTCTCCTCGTATTGCTCTTCTGACTTCTCTCTTTCTCTGTGTATTTTCTCTCTAATTATTAGGGAGGAAGCTCTCTCTGTCTATCTCCTCTTCTCGCAAGGGAATAACACTTTGCTTATTTATAGGAGTGGGGGCATCATTAGGGTTTAGATGATTGCCTATTCTCAAAGTGGCAGCGGCCTGATAATTAATCAATATGAACTATTAGTCTTAAGCGTGAAGGATCTGGGCCATTAATGTAGATAGTATTGAATCCTGTGAATGATTAATTCTGATTGCTTTAAATCTTCATGATTGGTTGTATAGAGCTTGGATCTCTCACCACGTGTCCCATTGGCTTGATCATGAATGATATGACCTGATCTCCTTAATTATGAGGATAACGTTAAATATGGTTATTGGGATCTGGTAAATCTCTGATTGATTTAATACCACGCATCCTATAATCCCTCCTGCTGCCAGCTGTCAAGTCATGGGGGCAATTGAATCTCTGCCACGTGTCTTAATGGTGGACCCTGCCAGAGCCGTATGATATCCATGAACCGCATAAAACAGCGTCTCAGCGAGCCGCATAGGTATAGTACTTACGAGCCGCATGGGATAGTTTCTTGGTGAGCCACAGGAAGATGATTCCTGCCAGCCGCATGAAGCTGTTCTTAGAATGAGCCGCATGGGAGTCTGCCATATGGCAATCTCGGATCGTATCAAAGATTTTCTTATGTTCCCGTAGGGTCTGTCACTATGACAGGACCATCATGGCACTTTATGTCAGAGCCGTCAGCTGTCAAATCATGGCAGAGCATTAAATAAGGCCATTACTCGATGGCCAGCTGTGTGAAGGGATCCCATGGGGACACGTGGTATTGATCGAGCCGCATATCTCTGCTGGTCGTATGTGAGCTGCATGTACTTCAGAGTCGCATGAGGCTGGGAGACTCTTTGAACCGCATGGGACTGTCCCTATGTAAGCCGTATGGATTCTCCTGCCCCGAGCCGCATGAGACTGAGAGTCTCTCTGAACCGCATGGGACTGCCCCTGTATGAGCCGCATGGGGTTCTCCTATTCCGAGCCGCATGATACTGAGAGTCTCTCTGAACCGCATGGGACTGCCCCTGTATGAGCCACATGGGGTTCTCCTGTTCCGAGCCGCATAGACCATCATTCTGATATTTTCTATGCTTCTACAAGACCCCCTTCAAAGTTTTCAATTTGTAAAATTGAAATACTTTGAATAAGAAGCATGGCCCTTGCTGACCGCATAGATGGTTCAGCCGCATGGATTTATCTAGCCGCATGAGCTGTTACGCCGTATAGACTTTTTGCCACGTGTCCCAACCACGTGTGCAACCACGTGTGCAAATCTTCTGCATTAAATACCCTTGATTCATTTTTTGAATTAATGCCACCTTTTGGGGAAGGATCCCAAGGGTCAGTTTTGCTTTGACCGAAGCGTTTTGCCTTTATTCTTTTAGACGACGTGTGGATCGAGGCATTTGTTGATTTACGAGCCTTCTTCGCCTATAAATAGGAGTAATTTATTTTTTAAGGATTTCTTTACCATCTCTCTTTGCTCGAACTCCTTGTTGCCGACTCCCTCTTCGTCTTCTCCTATCAATGATCGGTAATGGCTCCCAAGAAGACTACCGCTGCTACGGGGAAGAAGACCGCATCGTCGTCTGCGGCAACGAAGGGCAATAAGGTCGCGTCTTCATCGACTGCGGTGCCGAACGTGGCGACTCCTCCGCCGGCTGACGTGTCTGTTTTTCACCCCGACGTTCACCTGCCTATTGCTGGTAGGAACAACAACATGAACTGTCATGGCTATACAGCATATCTTATGTGCGAGCCTGTATTTCCAAGTGTGCTGCATGTCCGACTCATGTTTGAGCCGCATGGGATATGACCCAGGCCTGAGCCGCATGAAAGTTGTTATTTGCGGCCGCATAATTACTTCACCATCAGGGCCGCATAAGCTCATCTGGGCTGGACCGCATGAGCTCTTTCAAACTGAGCCGCATAAGCCTATTTCGAACTGAACCGCATAAGAACATTTGAACTAGGCCGCATAAGCTCATCCGCACTGAACCGCATACGCTCATTTTGAACCAAACCGCATAAGCTCATTCGAACTGAACCACATGAGCTCTTTCAAACTGAGCCGCATAAGGCTATGCTGAACTAAGCCACATAAGCATCGAGTAGTTGTGTTTCGGCTATTTTTTTGACCTTGTTTCTTTTGTCTTTCTTCAGTGAATCTGCCAGTAAATCCTGCATGGGAACTTCTGGTAGGCTCGAATCAGTTCGCCTTGGGCGTGCGTCTTGATGACTTAGTTAAGCATGTGCTGAATCAATTTTCTGCTAATGAGCCTTCGGAGAGGTTGAACGCCATCGAGAATCAGACCCTCCATTATCTCCGTGCCATGATGAATACTGGGAAGTTGGATGGATTATACCTGAAGCCTTCATTCCTCTTTGGAGACGCTTTAATCATAAAGAATCCCCGAGTATTAGAGATTTCTGAGAACTGGGATTTTTCTTTGGATGGGATGGCGATCCATATTTCTCTCATAGAACGTCATTATCCTCTGTCGTGGTTCAATATGGTGTTGTTGGACAGGAAGATGGTGTGTAACTTAACTCCTACCCAATCAGGGATGTTGATGGACAATATCCATTATAACCCGAACATGCGGTCAGCGTACGCGAGTAAGGACTCCGTCCTCCGGTACATGATGGGTCTGGCCCCAGGCTCTTTCATGAATGTATACGGCCCCAACTTCACATTCACTCAAGCTGATGCATTCCTGAATCGGCTCGCTCGTAAAAAATCTTATCCCGTCGACAGGCTGGCATTGTTGAACTAGATAAACCCCACTTCTACATGGGCCCAGTTGACCACTTGGGTTCTGCAGACCTACGGAACATTCGTGCGGGAGGTGGGACTTTATCATGCCATTCGAGGCACTTGTCACGGGCTTCCTATCAATAAACCATTATTCATGGTGCTCTTGGAGATGTATAACCGGCGAACGGGGACGTTCTTTGCACCCGGAGGGGAGTTGGGGCTTGCTCTCCATGAGATGTATACTGTCTCCAAACTTTCGTGGGAGAACGAGCCTTTCGAGGTGTACACCCCGTCGAATGAGGAGTTCGAGGACTTGAACCGACGACTTCCAGGTTTTGTTGCGGTTTATCAGGTGTTGCTGTGCCATCATAGTGCTTGTCACCAGATGGCTATAAAAAAAGAGGATAGCTCAGAAGGGACCGCTCCCCACACCACATCCTGGGTCAATTATCTTTTTAAAGTTGACCCTTCTGGCGAAGTTACTCCTCGAACCCCTCGAACCCAGGGAGAGATAAAGGACCTGATGTTGAGCGTCAAGAGGTCGCGGTCCAAGAGTGACATATTCGGGAGTCAAACTGACTCTCTTAGATATTTTTACTGCGGCACCACGCAGATGTTAGAGAAGGCGCTCCTGGCTGGATTTTTAATGATATGGCTACGGAATTGCGTAGTCTCGGGAGGGGTCGATTCTATTGAGAGGATCAGTTGCCACTTCATTCTCCCTGCCGTTAAGCTGGTATTTGGAGTTAGACTGGCTCTTCTTTCGGCTATGGTGTGTAGCATACACCATGGTCTCCGAACATTCTCGTCCAAGGTCATTGCCCGCAGAAGACGCTAGATTTTGAGCGCATAGAGCTACCGTTCCACTATTTGATGGGGTGGTTGTTAATGTACTACAAATCTTTGATGGGACCTGGAATAGCGGAAGATGCTACAGATGAAGACGCTTTCCTTTTCAAATGCCATCGCCAGTCTTGGGAATACAATACTATACCAGCTTGTCGGAGGGCGCTGGCGGGGGTGGATGGGTGTAACTTTTTCGTGTCTGTTCCTCATTTTTCCGATAAGGAAGTGAGGAATGTATACCTTGATGGTACCGGACCTTCTCACTTTCTGTCTCCGAATATGCTCATCTGGTTGCGCAACATCCGCCCCGCGCATCTGGTCTATCGTAACCGTGATAATGTGTACTTAGAGCCCTACCTGCCTGGTAGGTTTTCCCGCTAATTTGGCTATAGCCAGTTATTCCTTGACTGTCCCAACCCTTGTTTGGGCTTTGAAGGTAGCGTTCTTGATGGTGTCAGGGCGTGGAATTATTATGACGCTTATCATACTCGGGCCTGCTTCTCGGTTCCTACAGCAAACGTGATAGGGGAAATCTTGTATATGGCGGCCTTATATCATGTTACGGCAAATCAGCCTCCTCTCAATTTTGACCCGAGGACTAGCTTTATCATGGGCACTCGTCTGGCGGAGAAGGCTACGGTGTCGAGGGCAAAGAAAAAAGGGTCGAATAGAGTTCCTACGCCCGATTTTGAGTCCTTCGACACAATTGAGGAAGACAACGAGCGGGACGATGAGGACTCTCTCTCTTCTGGTAGCGAGGCAACGACGGGTCAGCCGCCCATCATGGCAGATGAGATGATGACGGATCAACCGTCGGTCGTATTAGATGAGGCGGTAGATCAGTTGCCATCTGTACCGGAGGTGGTGCGGGTAGAACTACCGCCTGCCGTGCTTGGTCCCTCGCGTAAACGAGGCAGGCATGAGTCTCCTGGCGGAGGAGTAGCCTTTTCCGTGAAGAGAGCTGCGGTCGGACCTCGTAGACTGCTTATTTCGGAGAGGGGTGAAGATGCAGACGATGTTCCGGAGGTAAAGCCAAGTCGGAGCCATCTCCTTGTTGTGGTTTTCTTTCTCTTAGGATACGACTTAATCATTTTTCTTTGTAGGTGTCTGATGAACCGGCCTCCCATGAACCGTCTACCGCCCCTGAGGTTGACCCGGCCCTTACTGCTTTGATTAGTGGTATGTGTTCCGCGATCCTTTCAGCGGGGGCTCTCCCAGCGGCGGCTGAGGACTCCCAAGTTGCTGAGGCCCCAGTCCAGGATGACGAAGGTTCCCTCGGGCCTGCCTCCGAGGTTGCTGAATTTCTGCAAGGTGACACCGATCTCGTCGCATCCCCTCCCGAGGGTGTTGGGGCGGAGGAGCCTATCATATTCAACTCGGAGGCTGCTGGTGAAGAGGCTGCGGTGGCAGTAGGTAAACCTCAGCCTCCACACTCCTCCAATGGTAAGATAATCCAAATATTGACTAGTGAGGGGGCTTATTTGCTCTATCAACATATCCTTCGGGTCAAATCGATTCATGGTTGTCTTGGCCCTACAGGTCCTGACCCTTTACTTCCCATCGCGGATGTTCTTGGGGAAGGCTTGGCCCGTCGTGATCTGGGAAAAAGGAGCGTTTCCTCTCCTTCGCCGTCTTATGTTGAGGGGCCTTCCGCCAGCTCTGGGCAGATGGGAATGGAGCTGGCGATGGTCTCCGCCTCATCCTCTGCTGATTATACGGCTCCGGAGATTGACCTCTCGACCCTACCGAGCATTCAAGTTCTGCGGGCTGCTGAAGAGGAGTTGGCCGCTGTTCATGCGTCCTTTTGTACAGATTTTGTTTCTCTCATGGCAGGAGCGGCAGATTCTGTTGCGTCTTCTTCAGCGTTGCCGGCTACACTCCCGTTGATACCGGCTTCTTTGGAGGCTCTGGACGAGGTGACGCAGGATGTGGTTGATAGCTTTTATCGCCACTTAAAGAGGGGCGTAGATGCCGCTGTAGGACGGGGGACGCCTTTTACTCTGTCTCTGCGGTGCGCTCGGGGCCAGGTTGCAACTTTGAAGTCTCTTCCTAGCGGGGTGGGGTTGGCTGCACTCCTGGAGCCTAAGTTGGCAGAGGCTAATCAGCTTGTGACCCAATTGCTGGCGATACGGCAGGCGGGCTTGCCTGCTGCGATTGAACGGGAGCGAGGCTTCCTCATTGCTGCTCGGGATAGGATCAAGCTCGCTCGAGATACTGCCGGGCCAGTTGTGCAGGGGTACCTTGACAAGTTCTCCGCTTCGTATGACAGGCTGGGTCGTCGAAGTCAGGCTTGTCGGGCTCGGAAAGAGTCTGCTTCTCGTGGAATCGCTGACACGAAGGAGCGGATTCTCGCACTCCAGAGGGAGTTGACCTTCTTAGTGTCAGAGCTGGAGGCTTCTCGTGCGGAACAGGAGTCGATTGCTCGGGATGCCGAGAGGGTTTCCCGATCTTCTGTCAACTTGGAGCGGGCTTTCAAGAAATTCGAGGACAACTGGCAAGCTCATGCTCATCTGGAGGACGCGGTGGTGCTGAGCCAGGAGGCGGAGCGTCGAGCTAAACAGAGGCTTGAGCGGTCGGTTGCCTTGCTGACGGACCGTCTCACGGCGTTATGTGCCCCGGAGCAGTGATCGGCCTTCTGTCTTCTTTTGCTGTCTTTTTTTTTCTTTTTTGTCTTCATTTTGTAAGGGATGAGATCCCAAATGATGTAGCACTTTGAATTTTGAATAAATGAGCATGTTTCAACTCATCTTCTCTTTCTTGTACTTGTGGTATTCGTAGATTTGGACCTGCTGGGGGATTATTTGTGGACCTGTCACCCTGGGCGTACCTTGGTTTTAGGTACGAGTAACAAGTTTTGGAGAGGAATATCTAGAACAACTTCGCGATAAGACAGCTATAGAAGTTTTTGGTATTCAGAAGAACGCCAAGGAGCAGTTGGGCTCTCAGGCATGATAAGGAAGGGATGGACGTGTACTGGAGATCCAGTACAGCATCTGTGGTCGACTGAGGACATTTGTGGTCAACAGAGGACGTTTGTGGTCAACAGAGGACGTTTGTGGTCAACAAAGGACATTTGTAGTCAACAGAGGATATTTGTGGTCAACAGAGGACATCTGTGGTCAACAGAGGACATTTGTGGACCTATTATCCTTGTCGTACTCCTGTTGTGGGTACAGATAATAGGTTGAAAGGGAACCGACATACTTACTCAGAGGTAATGGGGATATGGCAAGCATGAAGGTTCTTCGACGGAGCCTCCCCACTCAGAGGTAATGAGGACATGGCATGAGTGGGCTCAATGAAGAGGGGGTACATAGAACGACTCAGAGGTAGGAGAACATGGAAGTTCTATGCGAGGGGGCGGTTTGTTTTTGGTGGAAGTGAAAACGACTCAGCGGTAATGAGGACATGACCGTTTCAGAAATTTGTGGATCGATTACCCTTTTTGTGCACTGGAAGTGCAGGTAGTAGATCATGAGGGAGGATCTCTTCCAGGAAGAAAGTTCAGAGGTATAATTATACGTGACTTATTATCTGAAAGAGTGACTGGACTGTGAGTTCAGAGGCACCAGCGGGCACATAACTCTGTAATTTAGAATATTGAGAAAGTGTGAGTTCAGCGGTACCAGCGGGTACATGACTCAATATTCTGAGATACATGTGGGTGTGAGTTCAGCGGTTCCAGCTGGCACATGACTCGATAATCTGAAGGGAATGTGGAGGTGAGTTCAGCGGCACCAGCAGGTACATGACTCGATAATCTGAAATATTGTGGATGTGAGTTCAGCGGCACCAGCGGGTACATGACTCGATGATCCGGAGGGAATGTCGTTTAGACATAATATTTCTTCAGGAACTTGCCGTTGACGGGCAACATGAGCAAGTCTCCGTTTTGTTTTGCGAGGCGGTAAGCACCGTTGGAGAATACTGCCTCAATGATAAATGGGCCTTCCCACTTTGGCTGGAATTTGCCGGCGGTCTTGTGAGTTATGACCATTGGCTTCCGGACTGCCAGGACGAGATTGCCCACTTGGAATATTCTAATTTTGACCTTGTTGAAGGCTTCCGAGATGCGTGCTTGGAATAGCTCAATTCGTTGCTGAGCCAAGAGGCGTTTTTCATCTAGGGCCTCCAATTCCTGTAGCCGACGATGGTGATTTTCGTCTGTCGTCAATTGATGTGTGAGGGCGACACGTAGTGAGGGGATCTGAGTCTCCAATGGGAGGACTGCCTCACTCCCATACACCAGGAAGAATGGTGTATTCTCGGTGGCTGTTCGAACTGTTGTGCGATAAGCCCATAAGCATTCACCGAGCTTCTCGTTCCAGTCGCGTTTGTTGGAGGAGACAAACTTCTTGAGGAGTTTGATGATTGTTTTGTTGAATGCCTCTGCCAGCCCGTTCGCTGCCGGGTTGTACGGTGTCGAAGCGACATTCTGAATACGGTGCTTATCGCAAAACCGATAGAATACGTGGCTTACAAACTGCGAACCATTATCATGGATGATCCTTCGGGGCTGTCCAAAGTGGTAGATGACGTGATGCTTAAGGAAGCTGATCATGTTTGAATTCTTGACTTCTGCGAGTGGGACAGCTTCCGTCCATTTGGAGAAGTAATCAGTGATCGCAAGTATGAAGCGATGTCCTCGGGAGAAAGGTGGGTGATTGGACCAATGATATCTATTCTCCATGCTTCGAATGGCCAGGATGCCACTATCGAATGTAGAAATTCAGATGGTTGGTGAATGAAGTCCACGTGGACTTGGCAGGCTTTGCATTTTCTAGCATAATCTATCGCATCTGCCACCATCGTGGGCCAATAGTAGCCCATTCGTCGAAGATGGTCTTACAATTTAGGACCAGGCTGGTGGGCCCCGCAGACACCGTCATGAGCTTCTCGTACGACCTCTTTGGCTTCTGCGTTTGACAAGCACCGAAGTAACAACCCATCGTAGGATCGTCGATACAGCATTTTTGTCTATATATCGTAGAAGAATCTAAGAGAACGCCGTCTGATGGAGGTGGCTTCCTTTGGATTCTCTGGGAGGATATCGTAGACGACGAAGTCGATGAATGGCTGTCTCCAGTCTGGTGCTTCATAGACCGCCTGGGCGGAATAGCTTGCCACGAATTGAACGTTGTTCTTGGGACAGACCAATTCGTGGCCTATCACGTCAACCGAATGGTGAGTGTGGTTTGGTACTGCTAAGGAAGCGGCAAGGCCCGCTAAGGCGGCGGCTTCGATATGTTAGAGTCTGGGGACGTGCTCGATGAAGAATCCCTCAAACGATGAGATGATGTTGATCGCTATTTGGTGGTAGGGGATCATGTCTTCATGGCGGACTTCGTATGATCCCCGAATCTGATTGACGATTAATTGCGAATCGCCGTATGCTTCCAGATATTCTACCCCTAGCTCTTTTGCAAGTTGGAGACCGATGACTAAAGCGTTGTACTCGGCCACGTTGTTAGAGCAGGGTTCCGTGAGAGAGGAGGCACGATTGATTACGAGCCCGGTAGGAGAAATAAATACAACCCCGACTACAACGACGATGTTTCCCTTCGGTCCAGTTCTTGAAGCGCCGTCGAAGAACATTTGCCATATGTTATCGTGAGTGGTTGTATTCGAGTCGACGACCTCATCTGGTATCTCTTCATATATTCTGGATGACTCCGACCCTGGGTGGGCTGCCAAGAAGTCTGCCAGGGCTTGACCTTTGACAGCCTTCTGCGGGATAAATACTATATGATAGGGAGACAGCAATATTGCCCATGTAGCGAGGCGAGAGCTGAGTGCCCTTGGCTTAGTCATGAGAATTTTGAGAGGGTTGACTCATGAGATCACATGTATGGTTTGTCCTGTGACATAATACCGCATCTTCTGAATAGCGAACACCAAGGCGAGGCATTCCTTCTCTACCGCGGTGTATCGGTGCTCCGGTCCAACCATCATTCGGCTGAGGTAGTATATGGCTTATTCGTGGCCTGCATCGTTGTTTTGTGCCAACAGAGCACCAAGGTAGTGTTCCATTGCTCGTACGTATAGCAGAAACAGTTTTTCGGCAACCGGGGCCACCAAGACTGGAGGATTTGACAAATATTCTTTGATGTTGTCGAAGGCACGCAGACATTCCTCGTCCCACACGAATGAGACTCCTTTCTTCATGAGGTGCGTGAATGGTCGGCATCGCCCGAAGAGGTTAGAAATGAACCTCCTGATGTAAGCTAGCCTCCCTTGAATGCCTCTGAGTTTGCGGAGATTTCTCGGGGGACCCATCTCCATGATTGCCTTTGTTTTCTCAGGGTCTACATGAATGCCCTGAGCGGTGATGATGAATCCCAAGAATTTTCTGCTGGCCCAAGAAAGATTTCGTAGGGTTCATTTTCGGATTGTGGGCTCGTATCAGGTCGAATACCGTCCTCAGGTCCTGTAGATAATCTTCCTTACAGCGACTCTTGACGGCGATGTCATCGACATAGCATTCCACCGTCTCGTGCAGGTGTTCTCTGAAGATGATACTCATGGCTCCTTGATACGTGGCGCCAGCATTCTTTAAATCGAAAGGCATGACTGTGTAACAGTATGTGCCAATCGGTGTTCGGAATGATGTATGCTTTTCATCGTCAGGAGACATCTTGATTTGGTTATACCCCGAGAATCCATCCATGAACGACATACGTTCGAAGACGCACATGTTGTCGATCATGATATCTGTGATAGGGAGGGGGAATTCGTCTTTCGGGCATGCCTCATTCAGATTGCAGAAGTCGATACAGATTCGGATTTTTCTATTCTTCTTGAGGACCGGAACTATATTGGCGACCCAATCGGGATGTTGCTCCTCACGAATGAAGCCGCTGGCTATCAGCTTGTTGACTTCGGCTTCGATCGCGTCCATGACACCTGGGCGGAAGCGTCGTTGTTGCTGCTTGACTGGCTTTGCATCTAGCCGTATGTTGAGCTTGTGAAGAGCAATATCGGGATCTAACCCCGGCATGTCTTCATAACTCCATACGAATACATCAATATATTCTTTGATAAGCTCCAGCAGCGATTCTCGCTCTTCGTCTGTTAAGCTTTTACTGACAAAGATTGGCTTTGGAGAGGATTCGCTGCCGAGGTCGGCCTGCATAACCTCATCTTCGGTAGGAGGTTCCCTCTACTCGAACCGCTTTTCCCATTGTGCATCCAGCTGTTGGGCCCACGGCTCTAGTTCGAGGATTTCAGGAATGTTTTCATCTTCTTCGTAAGCGTCGGCGAATGCCATATTGGCTGACAGGACTTGTCTGAATATGTCTCCGATGCTGGTATTCGAGTCGGAGGTTGGTGATCCGGTTGAATGTGACTGCCAGTCACACTCCTCATCTGAACTCTCAGGGGTCGTCGTGGGAGTTACATACCCTAGTCCACATCGAGTTTTGCTATAGTAGTCCCGTGGCTTGCCAGCCGGAACTGGTGGCTTCAAAGGTAATCGTCGCCCGGTGCCGTAGTTCAAGCCTGGCGTAGTTTCCAGATCATATCCATGTTTTTGCATGAGATATTTGGACTGAGGGCTATAAAGATACAGAGGCAGTCTCCCGGTATCAGACCCAAGATCGACTTCTTTTATGGTGAAGGGACGCGGATCGTCTTTCCGGCCGAAGATGATCGGATGATCTCCTCCCTCGATTACGCGGTACGCGTCTTCTGCTGGAATAAGCTGGATTGTGGTGTGCACATTTGTCACCTGTGTGTGTAGGTGGGTGCCTATACCATGTTCCATAGCGTACATTGTACAAAGCTTATTAAGCTCGATTTAGTTCAAAGATAGCCCTTTATTGATGAAATAAGGTATCTTTTCTAGGAGGATTACATCATCTACGGAAGGAACATCAGTGTGGGCAGCCACATACTTGGCTTGCTCTGGTTTTTCTTCGGCGACCTCCTGTATAAATGAAGACTGAGAGGACGACCTGGTCAACTTGATCTTCAGAGGTTCAACTGGTGGAGCAGAACGTGGAGTTGTCGGCAGACTAGCAACCCCCAGCTTGGTACTCGATGCTGGGCGGAGAGTGGTTGGTTCGCTAGAAGTCCCTGGCCTTGCATCAGGGTGATGACTCTTCTTGGGAAGACGTATCGTCATTGGCTTGTCTGAGGGATTGAGCTTCTCCTTTTGCGGCTGACCGATTTTTGGCAGCCTGATTGTTAGTGGCCCCGTTGTAGGTCTCGGCGCTTGGCCCAACCTCGGCAGTCGAATTATCATTTGTTCTTCTTGTGCCGAGAGACTGATCGCGTCCTTACGCAAAGTGGCCGTAAGGGGTGCGGACTTGCCTGGCTTGCGAGCCTGGAGGTAGATCGTCAGAGGTTCCTCTGATCCTGTGGCTGTCTTGGCATGAGCTTGCACATCTTCTTCACCCAGGTGCTTCTTTGATTTTTTGTATAGGCAGGAGTCTGAGTAATAAGATTCGACTCCCTTGAAGGGATCGATATCGGCAAATTCTGTCCTTACGAAGCCATGCTTATCGATATATTTGAAGCATTGGTGCAGCGTGGAGGGCACGATCACGTAATCGTGTATCCAAGGGCGCCCCAGTAGGATGTTGTAAGAAGTGTCGGCATCTATAACGTAGCAGGTGACTTTTGATTGGAGATCGCCAATCTGACACTTCTGGCGAATCTTCCCAATTGGGTAGCTCCTGCCCGAATTAAAACCGCTGATGGCGGTGCTTGTAGGCATCAGGCGATGCATTGGAATACGAAGATGATATAGCAGACCCTTGGGAATGATGCTTATGGATGACCCAGGATCAATGTGCATCCGGTCCACTTTTACGTCGCCGATGTATCCGGTATTGTATAACGGGCGATTGTGCAGGTTGGTTTTGATGAGCATGTCCTGCAGAGAAAAGACGATATTGGGCATCGCTCCTATACACGCACTGTCTTGGAGATCTGCAGGTTGATTATCTCCCGTGAGGTTGACCTGAGCCAAGTATGCGTCGGCATTTTGGAGTGCGTCGCTCAAGGCTGCACGGACATCCTTCGAGAGCCTCAGGAGTTCATATAAGGACAATTTGGCCGATGTATTGGCCAATTGCGCTATTATATCGAAGTTGTAGGGCCTCTCCAGCCCTTGAGGTATCTCTTTTCGGAGGGATTTGTCGAAGCGAGTCTCCTTCGGCCTAGGCTTGTCGGTCGTCGGAGGCTGAGGGGGCCCTGGAGCGTCAGTGGTAGCTGGAGGATGATCATCAGTCGAGTTCTCAGCCACAGGTTAGGATTGTGCTCTAGATCGAGTAACGACGGTCGTGACTTCTTCCACATCTGCCGAGATGGTACGGCAGGATCTGACTTTTCCACTTCTTTTCTTGTGAATGGGAGGCGGCATGGACTGAGTCACCTCGTGGACCAGGTTCGGATGGACCCACATGATTTTTCCTTGCGATGTGGTGAGGGGTACTAGACCAGCAGCTTGATCACAAGCAGGCGGAAGATTAGCAATATCCATCGTCGCCAGAGGGATGGGTATGACACCGTCTTGAGTCTCCATTGGATGGAAGCTGCCGAATTGTACGGACACCATGTTGGCTGCTATGGTTACCTCCTCAAAATCGATGGCCAGAGCGTTCGAATCGATGAGGTTTTGGATGTATCGTTTCAGTTGGAAGCAGTCGTGTGTAGCATGGTGGACGTAGCGGTGGTAGTGGCAGAATTTTGGATTCTCCAGATCTGCCGGTCGAGGCTCCCGTCTCGGTGGAGGAAGCTGAATTCTGTCTCCTTGTATGAGCATGTCCAAGATAGGCTTGACGTGGCCGTCTTCGAAAGAATAAGTAATTTGAGGCCATTGTTTGTCCGCTGGTTGTGACTCAGGATTCTGGGCTGTATCAACCACCATGGCCTGCTTGCCTCTGTTGTCCCGATTGTTGGAGGGGCTACCACCATTGTCGTTGTTGGTGTTGGGACGCTTGCCCTTGTTCTCTCTTTCCGAAATGTGCAACCCCAGTTGGCGAGCCTTTCTCAATCGTTCTTTGGCACTTGTGGCACTGATGATAAATGCCTTCCAGTCCTTGAATTGACTCTCGCCCATCCAGAGACTAATTGTTGGGAGTAATCTCTTTTGGCAAATTTCAATCAAGAAAGAATCTGGATTACCAGACGGTAACTTCATTGCGGTTTGACGAAATCGCTCAATATAATTCCTCGTCAGCTCTTTCTCTCCCTGGACGACGTCCATGAGGGTAGACATTTCGACGTCCTGTCCTACCTCGTAGAATCTCTCCAAGAACAAGCGCTTGAAGCCAGCGAAGGAGTGGATGCAGTTGTCTGGCAGGTTGCGGTACCAGTCGAAGGCGACTCCTTCCAATGCCCTAATGAATAATCACGTGAGGATAGCAACATCATGGAGCAGATGGTCGGTGGTGACCTCGAAGTAAGTGATGTACCGACTTGTTGAGGTCTTGCCATCATATGGGTTGATATTGAACGGCTTATATCTTGGTGGGAATGGAACATCCCTCCATTCAGCAGGGTATGGTTGCCGCATTCTGAGGTCTTGAGCATTTTCTCGGGCATGGAACATGGCTCGGAGCTTCTGAACCTCTCTTCTTACTTCTCCGGCCTCATCTGTCGCGGTAGGGGCTGTTATTTCGGGAGGATTATTGCCCGAGTTCGGTGTTGCTGAGTTTGAGTCCGCATTGACCGCGGAACCCGTGCTTGTTTGGCAAGGCGTCCCTCCTTACAGAGTTGGAAGAGCGGCTTTAATTTCATCTACAGACTTGACCAAGGCCTGTAGTATAGCCGCCAAAGTGTCGATGCGTTAGCGATCGCTAGAACCATCTTGATTGTTGTCCATCATGAACACCGTCCTTACATGAGGAGTGACGGAAGGAACGGTAGAAGATGTGCCCTCCGAGTAATACCCATGTCCCGAGAAGTCATCGGGGTAGGTGGGAATGTTCTATTCGGGTTCAGACTCGGAGGGAACGGTACCCCCAGCCTCAGAGCTTGCTTCGTCTTGAGAGTCATGGATGTCCTCGGGGACATCAGCGTCTGTTGTACCTGATGGGAGAGTCGTTTTCCCGGGCTCGTCTCCTTGAAACGTCGGATTGTTGTGTTTGTTCGGAGGAGTGCTACCCTCAGTTCCTACGACCCCCAGCGATGTGGATGATGAATTTCCTATTGCAGCAGATTTCGTCTTTGAACGGGTATGCTGGAATACTCCAGTGGAGGACAACCGTTTAGACGACAGTTTCTTAGCTGTAGTGGTTGATATCTTGGGGCTGGAGATGCTTGTCTTCTTCTCTTTCCCCTTGGCGGGGACTTTCTGAGTGGAATTGCAGGAGACAACAGGAGGTGCCTCGTCCTCTGAGCTCGGATGCTGTAGTCTTTGGAAGACTGACGGCCAGTTTTCTGTTACTGCCGCGTTGTTGCAACAGCATTTGACGATGATTTGGGTGAAGTGACGTCCAAGCGAGGACTCTTTGCACATCGAAGCCCCTTCTCTTTCCTTGCGCTTGTGGAGGGTTGTCTTACGCAGGTCAGAGGAACCACTTTATCCTTTTGCTGTCGGAGGCTGGACTCGAGCGGTTCTATACAACTTCCCATCAGTGGCCCGCGTGATAGTTAACGGGACGCCCCGATAGTCAGAGGTTGGGGCAGCTGACTGGGCTTGATGAGCCCGCGCTGTCGTAGACTTCTTTTTTTTAGCACTTGCGGGTGCGTAATAGGAAGAGTCTAAGTTGAATACCACAGAGTCTGGCTTATCAACCAAAGAACCATCAGGGTCAGGACCGTATGAGAGACGGTCGAAGACTGATCGAGAGGAGCGTGGAACGGACGCTATGCAGCTAGGATTGGAAACCGTGCAGGCTGTCTGCATGCGGTTGTCTTCTGCTGTCGGATGAGTTATTCTTGTGCGACTGGGTGTCACGACCGTGCAGGCTGGCCGCATGCGGTTGGCAACTGTGGCCGCATGGTTTTTTTGCAAGCGATTGACTTCAGTAGTCGCATGAGTCCCATCCATGCGGTCGACGACTGTAGCCGCATAAACTATGCGGCTGACAGATGTGGCCGCATGAGTTTTCTTCATGCGGCTGGCGGATGCATCCGCATGAGCTTTCTTCCTGCGGCTAATACCCTTATGCAGCTCGGATCACATAGAGTTTCTCTCTGCCCCTACAAGTCCAGCATCATAGTATTTTTTTCTGTCGGACTTGGGGACAGTAGAGTTGTATACGGTCTGAAGTGGGGCCGCAGGAGAGTCCTTCTCGCCGTCTTGAGCAACAGAGGGTACCCATCGAGGGTTTGGGGAGGAGCAAATGGTTTTGGCCTCCACTCTTTGCGAGCCTTCGTCGTGCGGGTGCGCTTCTGGACCGGGCCAGCGCTTCCTTCGGAGAGCATCTCTTCAAACGCCTGTTGGTCGAAGCGGACGACCATCTTTTGTTGCGTGGAGCCAAGTTTGGCTGCATCTGACTGCGTCACCAACTCCTCAGCGGTGGAGAAGTTTGTCGCCAGCAGAGTCGCCATCGTGTTTGCCATGAAATATAAAAGAACAGAACAATTATCAGAGGACAGGACTTTTACTTCACGTTACAAACTCGCTTGTATAAAGAAAGCCTAGGGACAAAAACCTAGGTACAGCAGTCTAAGTACAAATGTTTATTTTAGATTCTGGAGGGTGACGATAGAGGCTCGGGAAGGCGACAGTAGCCCTGCCTTACTCCTTGGACGATCGGTATGTAGCCTTGACTCCTGTGACGAGATGGTTGGCGTTGATGAAGAAATTCTCTTCTTGCTCTCCTCGTATTGCTCTTCTGACTTCTATCTCTTCTTGCAAGGGAATGGCACTTTGCTTATTTATAGGAGTGGGGGCATCATTAGGGTTTGGATGATTGCCCATTCTCAAAGTAGCGGCGGCCTGATGATTAATCAATCTGAACCATTAGTCTTAAGCGTGAAGGATCTGGGCCATTAATGTGGATAGTATTGAATCCTGTGAATGATTAATGCTGATTGCTTTAAATCTTCATGATTGGTTGTGTCGAGCTTGGATCTCTCACCACGTGTCCCATTGGCTTGATCATGAATGATATGACCTGATCTCCTTAATTATGAGGATAACTTTAAATATGGTTATTGGGATCTGGTAAATCTCTGATTGATTTAATACCACGCATCCCATAATCCCCCTGCTGCCAGCTGTCAAGTCATCGGGGCAATTGAATCTCTACCACGTGTCTTAATGGTAGACCCTACCAGAGCCGTATGATATCCATGAACCGCATAAGACAGCGTCTCAGCGAGCCGCATAGGTATAGTACTTACGAGCCGTATGGGATGGTTTTTTGGTGAGCCACAGGAAGATGATTCATGCCAGCCGCATGAAGCTGTTCTTCGATTGAGCCGCATGGGAGTCAGCCATGTGGCAATCTCGGATCGTATCAGAGATTTTCTTCTGTTCCCGAAGGGTCTGTCATTATGACAGGACCATCATGGCACTTTATGTCAGAGCCGTCAGCTGTCAAATCATGGCAGAGCATTAAATAAGGCCATTACTCGATGGCCAGCTGTGTGAAGGGATCCCATGGGGACACGTGGTGTTGATCGAGCCGTATATCTCTGCTGGTCGTATGTGGGCCGCATGTACTTCCGAGCCGCATGAGGCTGGGAGACTCTTTGAACCGCATGGGACTGTCCCTATGTAAGCCGCATGGATTCTCCTGTCCCGAGCCGCATGAGACTGAGAGTCTCTCTGAACCGCATGGGACTGCCCCTGTATGAGCCGCATGGGGTTCTCCTGTTCTGAGCCGCATGAGACTGAGAGTCTCTATGAACCGCATGGGACTGCCCCTGTATGAGCCGCATGGGGTTCTCCTGTTCCGAGCCGCATAGACCATCATTCTGATATTTTCCATGCTTCTACACCATCTAAGCCTGATGCTAACTCTGATGAAGGGGTCAAAGAGGCTTATAAGAAATAGAAAAAGGCAGATGAGATGGCGCGGTGTTATATTCTGGCATCTATGTCAAATTTACTGCAACATCAGCATCAGGCCATGGCCACTACTTATGACATGATGTAAACCTCAAGGAACTCTTCGGACATCAGAGTAGAGCAGCTAGGCAGTTTGCTATGAAATGTTTGATGAATACAAAAATGGCTGAGGGTACACCAGTAAGGGATCATGTTCTCAAGATGATGGGTCATCTGAATGAGAAGGAGATCCTTGGAGCTGAAATCGATGGAGAATCCCAGGTCGATATCATTCTCGAGACTCTGCCTAAAAGTTTTGACAATTTCTGCCTTAATTACAACAAGAACAAAAGGTTGTATAGTTTGACAGAACTTGCAAAAGAGCTACAGGATGCTGAATCTCTCTTTAGGCATAGTGGTCATGTTTTTGTTCCTGAAAAGGCTTCTACTTCTAAGCCAAAAGACGGTAAGAAGAAGAATAATATTCAGAAACAGGAAAACTCAGCAAAGAAGGGCATGGGACCTCAAGGCGCGGTGAAAAAGCCGAAAAGCAAATATTTCAAGTATAAAGGGTCAGGACATTGGAAGACTGATTGTCCACTTCTCAAACAAGGGAACAAAGAAGGTATATCTCATTAACTAGTAGTTGAAACTAGTTTAGCGGTGGTATCTACCAGCACCTGGTATATAGATACATGAGCCACTAATCATGTCTGCAATACATTGTAGGGGTTCCAGAAAACCAGACGGCTCAGTGATGGAGAGATATGCTTGTTCATGGGTGATGCTACAAAAGTATCGGTCGTTGCATTAGGAGATGTTACCTTATCTTTTGGTAGAAATAAGTCTTTGACATTGAGAGATTGTCTTTATGTACCTTCACTTAGAAGGAATTTAGTTTCTGTTTCTATGTTAGTTAAGGATGGATATTCAATTTATTTTAATGACAATATTGTTATTAGAAAGAATAAGCATTTTATCTGTTCTGATGCATTGGTTGATAATTTGTATGTCATTAATCCTATTTCGTCCACAATGCAACTTATGGAAATGAATAATATGTCATCTAACTTAAATAAGAGAAAAGAACATTCTTGTATGAACCAAACATATCTTTGGCACTTGCGATTGGGGCATATTAACCTAAAAAGGATTCAAAGACTGGTTGAAGATGGACCTTTGAGTTCATTGGAAGTGGAGGCACTACCAGTCTGTGAATCCTGCTTGGAAGGTAAGCTTTTACGGCAAAGGGGTATAGGGCCAAAGATGTGTTAGAATTGGTTCATTTTGATTTGTGTGGACCCATGACTATCCAAGCTAGAGGTGGCTTTGAATATTTTGTCACATTTATTGACGATTACTTAAGGTATGGATACATTTATTTGATGTGCCGTAAGTCTGAGTGCTTTGAGAAATTCAAAGAGTACAAGGCTGAAATGGAGAAACGTCATGGAAAATGTATCAAGTCATTACGATCAGATCGTGGTGGCGAGTATCTCTTTAGAGAGTTTAGGGATTATTTATCAGAGGCTGGGATTGCATCCCAATTGACTGCACCTGGAACACCCTAGCAGAATGGTGTAGCCGAAAGAAGGAATAGAACTCTTATGGAGATGGTTAGATCAATGATGAGTTATTCGGATTTGCCAGATTTATTTTGGGGATATGCCTTAGAGACTGCAGCTTGTATTTTGAACTTGGTTCCTTCTAAGTCAGTACCTCTTACTTCCACAGAGCTGTGGATTGGGCGTAAGCCTAGTCTGAAACATGTTCGCATTTGGGGTAGTCCAGCACATGTGCTGAATGGGAAAGCAGATAAGTTGGAATCTCGTACAGAAGTACGCTTGTTTGTAGGCTATCCAAGAGGAACGAAAAGAGGTTTATTTTATAGTCCTAAGGATCAGAAGATCATTGTTAGCACCAATGCCCGATTCTTAGAGGAAGACTAAGTGATGAACCATAAACCCACAAGTAGAGTTGTTCTAGAAGAACTGAGACGTGAGACACCAAGTACTTCAGTACCAACAGTACAAGAGGATGAACCACAAATAACTGCACAACGTGTCACAAATGTTACACCACAACCGATAGTGCCTCGTCGAAGTGGGAGGGTTGTGATACAACCTGATAGATATATGTTCTTGGAAGAGTCGTCAGACTTCGTCCCTGAGGAACAAGATTATGATCCCTGTACCTACAATAAAGCACTCCAAGATAAAGATGCAGAGTCTTGGCAAAAAGCAATGATATCTGAAATAGAATCTATGGATTCTAATCAGGTCTGGGAGCTTGTAGAACCACCCGTTGGTGTAAAAGCCATTGGATGCAAGTGGGTCTATAAGAGAAAAAGAGGATCAGACAGTAAGGTTGAAACCTTTAAAGCTCGGCTTGTAGTAAAAGGTTTTACTCAAAGAGAGGGTATCGATTATGAGGAAACCTTTTCTCCTGTAGCCATGCTTAAGTCTATCCGGATTCTTTTATCTATTGTAGCTCATCTCGATTATGAGATTTGGCAAATGGATGTCAAGACAGCTTTCCTTAATGGAAGTCTTGAGGAAGACATCTATATG
Source organism: Iris pallida (assembly GCA_029216955.1). Lineage (NCBI taxonomy): Eukaryota > Viridiplantae > Streptophyta > Magnoliopsida > Asparagales > Iridaceae > Iris > Iris pallida. The sequence goes on along the minus strand of JANAVB010010198.1, from coordinate 19,474,830 downwards.
AAGGAACCAGACGGGTTCATTGAAAAGGGCCAGGTGTATCTTGTTTGTAAGCTCAAGAAGTCTATTTATGGACTTAAGCAAGCTTCCAGATCTTGGAACATATGTTTTGATCATGTGATAAAATCCTATGGATTTGATCAATGTCAGGATGAATCTTGTGTATACAAAAAGTGTGACGAAAACGTGGTGGTGTTCCTAGTACTTTATGTGGATGACATCTTGCTCATTGGAAACAATGTGAAGGTGTTATCTGATGTAAGGGTATGGTTATCCAAACAGTTTGATATGAAGGACTTGGGAGATGTAGGTCACATCCTTGGGATCAAAGTTCTACGAGATCGCAAGAAAATGATGTTGGGCTTATCCCAAGCTTCCTATATCGATACTGTACTAACTCGTTTTAGTATGCAAAATTCTAAGAAAGATTTCTTACCTTTTAGACATGGAATTGCTCTATCAAAGGAACAGTGTCCGAGGACACCTAAAGAGATAGAGAACATGAAGGCTGTCACGCCCCAGAACCAGAATACTTGAGAGCGGGGGCAGACATAGCCAGCTACGTATATTGAAATGGAAGACCACCTCGATATACGGTCACGGCTGTCTAGAAACATGAGGGTTTACTACAAGCCAACAGTCTCTTATGGTCATGAACAAGCCTAATGTCTCAATCACAAGCAAGTAAGTAAGGTCGCAAGATGTATGATCATTAAATATACAATAATAAGGCGTCCCAAATATCACATATTCAGCTGATCATGAAGCTAGTCATTACAAAATGTTAGGACTAGCAAGAGTTAAGTTATACATGATCAACCCTAGGATTTGTTAATCATGTTTACAGCCCGTAGGCAGACAGTAAGTAAAGTGCATCGAGCTAACAGGTGCTCGTCGGCTAAACGCCTCAAAAGAATAGTTTTACAATAGAGTGAGCGAAATAAAATAGAAAACCCACTCGTAGCCCGGGTTCCTTCTAGTCGCCATCATTGGGCTGGAAGCTTGGTAGATCCTCGGGAGCTGCTCCAAAATCTGGCCAGACAAAACCAGCTGGGTCAACCCCAGAAGGAGCAAGTGCCACAAGGGGGCCACGAAATAAGAACAAAAGCCAGCAATTAGCACAAGAAATTCTAATATTAAAACTAAAATTTAAGAAAACATGTCAAGATGATATACGACGAGATAACCATGGAACTATTTCGATAACCAGGTTACAACCCGTAAACCAAACAAGGACCAGGGTTGTAACCCTTCGTCTGAACAGAACTTGGTTTCCCACCATTTATCGACAAGATAATAATGTAAGAAATCAAGACAGGGAGCAATCTTGTACTGGATCAAGACATGGCTAAACTGGTTATACCTCATTCAATCAATCACGGCCAAGCAGATCCTACGGCTTACTACTTTAACTAACTAGCGTTATCACAAGCCTAATTACTAACAAGATGCAGTGAGATTGTTCCACAGCCACAAGCCCTGCAGACCATCCAGGTTACCCAGGTCGAAAGTTAGGGGTTGAATTCAGGTGGGTACATTGCCCGGGAGACAAATGTACCCTTAGGTGACTTAGAGGGTGCAACACGCGACGGTGTGCTGGAAATGTGCCCTACTCGACGGTAGGCTACAGATCCCAAGAGCGCCCAGGTAACGGGATTGCCTATAGTTGTGTCATCTCTTCATGCCTACTGTGTTATTCTAGTTATTAACCTTAATCCAATTTAGTAGGTACTCCTGACCGTGGTACTCAGGAGTCCCCTCCTAGACATGATGCAAGACAGGATAAGTGGATTAATCAAGTAAGCAGAAGAACTACCCACGGTGTCAAGGCAAGTCAAGTTAATTAGCCGTCGCAACAGCATTAAGATAAATCATGTCAGGGTACTTGTCAGGAGTGTGCCACGACGGGCCACTATCATGTCAGGTTGATCATGTCAGGAGTGCACCACTACGGGTCACTGTCGTGTTATGCTAGTTCCTTGTCATACCATGTCGTGTACAATAGTCATTCCAAACATATTAAGTAAAATCAAGTTCATGACAAAAGGGCTATAGAAGAGCCAAGCTTAAAGAAATAAAACCAAAACTATCTAATAAAATATCAATATACAGGGCTATAGAAGAGCCAAGCTTAAAGAAATAAAACCAAAATCCAAGAGCCAAGGGTTTAAGCAAAGGGTCAAGAGAGCTGCGTACGCTCAAAAGTTACGCACGCATGTGGGCTGCGTACGTTCAAAAGTCACGCACGCATGAGCTGCGTACGAACAAAAGTCACGCACGCATGAGCTGCGTACGAACAAAAGTCACGCACGCTAAGAGAGCAGCGTAGGTGAAAAGTCACGCACGCTATAGAGAACAGCGTAGGTGAAAAGTCACGCACGCTGAGAGAGCAGCATAGGTGAAAAGTCACGCACGCTGAGAGAGCAGCGTAGGTAAAAAGTCACGCACGCTACAGAGAGCAGCGTAGGTGAAAAGTCACGCACGCTGAGAGAGCAGCGTAGGTGAAAAGTCACGCACGCTGAGAGAGCAGCGTAGGTGAAAAGTCACGCATGCTACAGAGAGCAGCGTAGGTGAAAAGTCACGCACGCTACAGAGTGCAGCGTAGGTGAAAAGTCACGCACGCTCAAGGAGACACGCTTCCAACAGGAAGCGTACCCAAGTCTGCGTACGCAGCACTAAAGAGCGCGCGTAGCTCAGGGTGCATAAGCTAAACAGCTCTGCACACACTGCTCACTGTCTTCTCTAGACAGCAAGAACACCATGGCTGAACCCAAAGCTTCAAAAGCTCACAACTTGGCCATCCGAACTCCAAATCCGGATTTCCAAAGCTCCAACTTGGGTGAAACTGAATGCTCTTCCACATGGAAGCATCAAAAACCCATAAAATCCAACTAAAGTAGATCAAACCATGCAAAATCCAAAAATAGCTAAACCTAGATCTAGAATAAAGGAAGCTCCAAATCATAAAATAGTAAGTCCTAAAGTTGATCACCATGTCCTAAACTAGCAAATGGACAAATAAAAGAGGGTTCTCATGTGGTAGCAAGATGCACTAGCCTAGGGTTGGGAGAGTTGTGTAGAGGAAGGAGAAGAAGAAGAAGAAGAAAATTTATGGAGGAAGTAATGAAGAGAGAGAGTGGTTGGTGGTGTTATAAAGTGGGGGAGTTGTGGTGGGTTGAAGGTGGAGAGTAGGTTAAGGTGTTCCAATACATAATAAACCAAATCAAACCAAACCAATCCAATTAAAACCGAACCATGTCATAAACCCAAAATACGAGAAATACCAAAATTCCACAAGTTGAGAAAAAATAAAAATATATGCCAAAATCCATATACGAGTATAAATACGAAATACGGGAAATACGGGAAATGAGGGTGACAACTCTACCCACCTTAAAAGAATTCCGTCCTCAGAATTTAATCAAGGAGCTAGAGATTGTCACGACAAGCTACATTAAACACAGGCAAGTTATACTAAGCAGTTCAATCATACAATCATACAATACAAGCAAGGAAGGGAAAACGTAAGGCATAAGAAAGACATTATACCTCACGAGTCAAACAGGTAGGGATATCGCGATCGGATGTCGTCCTCACGCTCCCACGTTGACTCACCTAGAGAGTGATGACCCCAAGCAACACGGACTAGTTTAATAGTCTTGTTCTTGAGTATCTTCTCCCTCCGGTCCAATATAGACACGGGCCTCTCCTCATACGAAAGGTTGGTACCAACAACCAATTCCAAATGGTCTAGGATGTGGCTCGGGTTCGGAATATACCGTCGTAATTGGGACACATGGAATACATCATGCACCTCACTTAGCGACGGCGGAAGAGCGAGACGATATGATACATCTCCTACTCGCAATAGAATATCGAACGGCCCTATATACCTAGGACTAAGCTTTTCCTGCACGCCGAAGCGAATGACGCCGCGGTTAGGCGAGATCCTAAGGAATACATGGTCGCCGACAACAAATTCTAAGGGATGCCGATAAGCATCGGTCCAATGGTGCTGACGGTCCTGGGCAACTCGGAGGTGATCTCTGACCTTCCTGACCACTTCAACCGTCTGGGAAATCAATTCGGGTCCGAGCATCTGCCTCTCTCAGACATTGTCCCATGCTAGCGGGGATCTGCACTTCCTGCCATAAAGAGCCTCGAAGGGTGCCATCTGGATACTGGCCTGATAACTGTTGTTGTATGAGAATTCCACCAGGTGCAGATGATTCTCCCATGAACCATCGAAGTCAAGGGTACTGGATCTCAGCATATCTTCAAGGGTCTGGATTGTGCGCTCTGATTGGCCATCCGTCTGCGGGTGATAAGCTGAGCTAAATTGAAGGCGAGTCCCCAAACTCTTCTGCAAGCTGCGCCAAAAGTGTGATGTAAATCTTGAATCCCTGTCCGAGGTGATACTGACTGGCACACTGTGAAGCCTAACGATCTGTCTGAGATACATCTCTGCTAACTATGCCGTCGACTGTCCAACTCTGAATGGAAGAAAGTGTGCCACCTTGGTAAGCATGTCCACAATTACCCAAATAGCATCTCTGCCGGCCGGAGATCTGGGCAGTCCAGTCACAAAATCCATGGTTATATGTTCCCATTTCCATTCTGGGATCGGTAAGGGTTGAAGAAGTCCAGCGGGCCTCTGATGTTCAGCTTTAACCTGTTGGCAAACCAAACACCGAGAGACAAACCGGGCTATCTCCCTCTTCATGCCATTCCACCAGAAATGCTGACGAATATCACGGTACATCTTCGTACCACCCGGATGAATAGAATATTGTGAACTGTGGGCTTCTGCCATGACTTCCTGTCTGATATCTCCACTGGGTACACAAAGACGAGTGCCGTGCCGAAGTCTACCATCTTCATGGATACATAACTCTGGCATTCTTCCTGCTTTATACTCTGCTCTGATTCGCTGGATCTTGGAATCTGTTGATTGCACCACCCGGATTCTCTCAACTATGCTGGACTGAACCTGTAGGCTGGCCATCAATGCCACGCGGGTTGGAAGAACCACTTCAATTCCCATCTTCTAAAGATCTGCCAATAATTCTGGTTGCGCCATCAGGAAATAAACTCCTGCTCTCCTGCTCAATGCATCTGCTACAACGTTGGCCTTCCCGGGATGATACTGCAAATCTATATCATAGTCCACTAGTAGCTCGAGCCATCTTCTCTGTCGCATATTAATGTCCTTCTGGGTGAAAACATACTTCAGGCTCTTATGATCAGTAAAGATCTCCAATCTACCTCCGTACAAGTAGTGTCTCCACAACTTCAAAGCAAACACTACTGCCGCCAATTCCAAGTCGTGGATCGGGTAATTCTTCTCATGATCACGTAGTTGACGTGACGCATAAGATATTACCTTTCCATGCTGCATCAAGACACACCCCAAATCTTTGCCTGAAGCATCGCAATAAACTGTGAATCCTCCGGTCCCATCTGGAAGGGTGAGAATGGGAGCCGTTATCAAACCTCGCTTCAACTTCTCAAATGATTCCTGACACTCTGCTGTCCAAACAAACGGTACATCCTTGCGGGTCAACTGGGTCATCGGCGCTGAAATCCTTGCAAAATCTGAAACGAACCGTCGGTAGTAGCCAGCCAATCCAAGGAAGCTGCGAACCTCTGCCACTGAGCTGGGTACCGGCCATGACTCGATAGCCACAATCTTCTGGGGATCCACTTACACTCCCCCTCGGGTAATAATGTGACCCAAGTACGAAATACGATCGAGCCAGAACTCATATTTACTGAACTTGGCGTACAACTGATGCTCCCTAAACGTCTGAAGGATGACTCTGAGATGCTGCTCATGCTCTGCTTCACTCTTGCAGTAGACCAGGATGTCATCTAGGAACACGATCACAAATTTGTCCAAGTAAGGCATAAAAATGCGATTCATGAGGTCCATGAATACGGTCGGCGCATTGGTCGCTCCAAAGGGCATAACAAGGAACTCCCAATGTCCATACCTAGATCTTAATGCTGTCTTCAGAATGTCCTGCTCTCGGAATCTGATCTGGTGGTATCCTGACCGCAAGTCGATCTTCGAGAACACTGAAGCCCCTCTGAGCTGATAAAATAAATCATCTATCCTCGGAAGAGGGTATCTGTTCTTGATTGTCACCGAATTCAAGGTACGATAATCAACACATAGCCAGGACGTACCATCCTTCTTTTTCACAAGAAGCATCGGGGCTCCCCAAGACGATCCACTTGCACGGATGAATCCCTTGGTCCTCAGTTCTTCAATCATCTTGTACAAAATCTCCAACTCTGAAGGCGCCATCCAGTAGACTCGCTCTGATACTGGTGCTGTCCCGGGAATCAAGTCTATAGTGAACTCAATCTTCCGTTCTGGCGGCATCCCTGGAAGCTCCTCTGGAAAGACATCTGGAAACTCTTCAACTATCCGGGATAACTGCACTGCTGCTACTGCCATCCGCAATGCTGGGGATGATGGCTCCACTACGCCTCTGGAAAATGAAAACTCTGGCTCGCCGGGGATACTAAAGACAACTCTGCCAATATGGCAGTCTATCCTAGCATACTGGTTCCTCAACCAATCCATGCCTAGGACTACATCATAGTCTGCCATAGGAAACTCTATGAATCTAGCGGGGAACTCCCTACCGCTAACTACGATCCGATATGAGGAAAATACTCGATCTACTCCCACAAGACCATTACCAGTAAGTATATTGAGCCTCACTGATAATGACTCGGGCTCCAATCCTATCCGTGTCGCGAATCGTGCAGACATAAATGAATACGATGCACCAGAATCAAATAATACAGACGCTGGAGAGGAGTTGACGAGAATAGTACCTGCCACAACCTCACCTGGTGCAACTTCTTCTTCCATAGCCATCATCACGGCCTGACCTTGTCCTCTGGCTGCTGGTCCCCTCTGCTGGAAACCTCTCTGCCAATTTTGGGTCTGAGCTTGGGCTTGTGCATACTACTGGGGGTGCTATTGTTGGAATGCCTGAGACTAAGGCGGCAAGGGCCTCGAAGACTGATATTGCTGCTGCTGAACTGGTGCTGGGGCCGGTCCTCTCATCGAAGAGCTAGAAGGGTTAGATGCTGATGAACCACCCCTATTCGGGCAAGCCCCTATCCTATGATCTGCTGCTCTATAAGCCAGACACAATCCCTATGCCCTACGACAATCTGCCACTACATGGCCTGGCTTCCCGCAATGAGAACATCCCATCGTGGAAGTCTGCTTCTGCTTCTGCTGCTGCGGGTACGTCGGGGTTGAATGCTGAATCGACGTTACTGAGGCCGCCCGCCTCGGAGTTCCAATGGTCAATCCCCTAGCTGCCGGGGCTGGAGCTGATGATTGGTGCATCTGACTGTGGGACCGCTTCCTACCTCCGGTCCTATCTACGATCCTCTGGGAGGTATACTCATGCCTCCTAGCTGCTCTCAAGACTGCATCGAACGTCTGGTGCTCGAACTGCCCAACCGCCAACAAGATCTCCAAATACAGACCCTGCTGGAATCGCTGGTCCCTATCAAACTCGGTCGCCACCCAGGTAGGGGCAAACCTACTGAGCCTAGAAAACTCCGATGCATAACTGTCAACTATTCTGCCTCCTTGCTTCAAGTTGGTAAATCTGGTCTGCAGGTCGTACCGAGCCACAACATCGAAATACTTTGTCTGGAATCTCTCTCTAAACACTGCCCAAGCAATGGGTGCCACTAATCCCATTGCTTGTGCTGTCCACCAACTGCGAGCCAAGTCCAACAACTGCAGGCGTACCACCGCCACCTTCTCATTCTCGGGTGTCCTAGATGCTTCCAGAATCACCTCGGTATCCTGAAGCCATGCATCCACGGTAATCGCATCCTCGCTGCCGTCGAAGAAAAGAGGGTTCAATCGCTTGAAGCTGTTGGCCGCCTGGTTCCCTGGATGTCCGCCTCGGGTCAAAGTATCTTGAACTGTCTGGTGCAGGGCGTCGCTTCGACGATCCTGGAAAGCTATCAAGGTTCTGATGAGGCCTACTAAGGTACCATCATCGGGCTCTGCGGGCTGGACGGACCGAACTGGTGACTCTCCTACAGTAGGCACAACTCTGGAGGCTACCCCGGAATGCTGGGCTTGATCTCCGGGTTGCTGCTGGTCCACGGGAGGTGCTCCTCCTTGCTGATCGGCAGGATCAGGTACAGTATTGCTGAGGAAGACGACACAGAGAAACAATAAGGAAGGGCCAGGACAGATCAATGATACAAGCATGCAATCAGGGTAAGAATTTCAGGGATTTTGAAAATACGGGCGGAGATCAAGGGCAAATACTGATTGAGACATCTATTCGGTAAACCGTCACATTTCTTGATTGACAAGACCTGCATTGGCCACCACTTAAACCATGTCACGCCCCAGAACCAGAATACTGGAGAGCGGGGGCAGACATAGCCAGCTACGTATATTGAAATGGAAGACCACCTCGATATACGGTCACGGCTGTCTAGAAACATGAGGGTTTACTACAAGCCAACAGTCTCTTATGGTCATGAACAAGCCTAATGTATCAATCACAAGCAAGTAAGTAAGGTCGCAAGATGTATGATCATTAAATATACAATAATAAGGCGTCCCAAATATCACATATTCAGCTGATCATGAAGCTAGTCATTACAAAATGTTAGGACTAGCAAGAGTTAAGTTATACATAATCAACCCTAGGATTTGTTAATCATGTTTACAGCCCGTAGGCAGACAGTAAGTAAAGTGCATCGAGCTAACAGGTGCTCTTCGGCTAAACGCCTCAAAAGAATAGTTTTACAATAGAGTGAGCGAAATAAAATAGAAAACCCACTCGTAGCCCGGGTTCCTTCTAGTCGCCACCATTGGGCTGGAAGCTTGGTAGATCCTCGGAAGCTGCTCCAAAATCTGGCCACACAAAACCAGCTGGGTCAACCCCAGAAGGAGCAAGTACCACAAGGGGGCCACGAAATAAGAACAAAAGCCAGCAATTAGCACAAGAAATTCTAATATTAAAACTAAAATTTAAGAAAATATGTCAAGATGATATACGACGAGATAACCATGGAACTATTCCGATAACCAGGTTACAACCCGTAAACCAAACAAGGACCGGGGTTGTAACCCTTCGTCTGAACAGAACTTGGTTTCCCACCATTTATCGGCAAGATAATAATGTAAGAAATCAAGACAGGGAGCAATCTTGTACTGGATCAAGACATGGCTAAACTGGTTATACCTCATTCAATCAATCACGGCCAAGCAGATCCTACGGCTTACTACTTTAACTAACTAGGGTTATCACAAGCTTAATTACTAACAAGATGCAGTAAGATTGTTCCACAGCCACAAGCCCTGCATACCATCCAGGTTACCCAGGTCGAAAGTTAGGGGTTGAATTCAGGTGGGTACATTGCCCGTGAGACAAATGTACCCTTAGGTGACTTAGAGGGTGCAACACGCGACGGTGTGCTGGAAATGTGCCCTACTCGACGACAGGCTGCAGATCCCAAGAGCGCCCAGGTAACGGGATTGCCTGTAGCTGTGTCATCTCTTCATGACTACTGTGTTATTCTAGTTATTAACCTTAATCCATTTTAGTAGGTACTCCTGACCGTGGTACTCAGGAGTCCCCTCCTAGACATGATGCAAGACAGGATAAGTGGATTCATCAAGAAAGCAGAAGAACTACCCACGGTGTCAAGGCAAGTCAAGTTAATTAGTCGTCGCAACAGCATTAAGATAAATCATGTCATGGTACTTGTCAGGAGTGCGCCACGATGGGCCACTATCATGTCAGGTTGGTCATGTCAGGAGTGCACCACTACGTGTCACTGTCGTGTTATGCTAGTTCCTTGTCATAACATGTCGTGTACAATAGTCATTCCAAACATATTAAGTAAAATATCTAATAAAGTATCAATATACAGGGCTATAGAAGTGCCAAGCTTAAAAAAATAAAACCGAAACTCCAAGAGCCAAGGGTTTAAGCAAAGGGTCAAGAGAGCTGCATACGCTCAAAAGTCACGCACGCATGAGGGCTGCGTACGTTCAAAAGTCACGCACGCATGAGCTGCGTTCGAACAAAATTCACGCACGCATGAGCTGCGTACGAACAAAAGTCACGCACGCATGAGCTGCGTACGAACAAAAGTCACGCACGCTAATAGAGCAGCGTAGGTGAAAAGTCACGCACACTACAGAGAGCAGCGTAGGTGAAAAGTTACGCACGCAGAGAGAGCAGCGTAGGTAAAAAGTCACGCACGCTGAGAGAGCAGCGTAGGTGAAAAGTCACGCACGCTACAGAGAGCAGCGTAGGTGAAAAGTTACGCACGCTAAGAGAGCAGCGTAGGTGAAAAGTCACGCACGCTGAGAGAGTAGCGTAGGTAAAAAGTCACGCACGCTACAGAGAGCAGCGTAGGTGAAAAGTCACGCACGCTACAGAGAGCAGCGTAGGTGAAAAGTCACGCACGCTCAAGAAGACACGCTTCCAACAGGAAGCTTACCCAAGTCTACGTACGCAGCGCTAAAGAGCGCGCGTAGCTCAGGGTGCGTAAGCTAAACAGCTCTGCACACACTGCTCATTGTCTTCTCTAGACAGCAAGAACTCCATGGCTGAACCAAAAGCTTCAAAAGCTCACAACTTGGCCATCCGAACTCCAAATCCGGATTTCCAAAGCTCCAACTTGGGTGAAACTGAATGCTCTTCCACATGGAAGCATCAAAAACCCATAAAATCCAACTAAAGTAGATCAAACCATGCAAAATCCGAAAATAGCTAAACCGAGATCTAGAACAAAGGAAGCTCCAAATCACAAAATAGCAAGTCCTAAAGTTGATCACCATGTCCTAAACTAGCAAATGGACAAATAAAAAAGGGTTCTCATGTGGTTGCAAGATGTACTTGCCTAGGGTTGGAAGAGTTGTGTAGAGGAAGGAGAAGAAGAAGAAGAAGAAAATTTATGGAGGAAGTAATGAAGAGAGAGAGTGGTTGGTGGTGTTATAAAGTGGGGGAGTTGTGGTGGGTTGAAGGTGGAGAGTAGGTTAAGGTGTTCCAATACATAATAAACCAAATCAAACCAAACCAATCCAATTAAAACCGAACCATATCATAAACCCAAAATACGAAAAATACCAAAATTCCACAAGTTGAGAAAAAAATAAAAATACATGCCAAAATCCAGATACGAGTATAAATACGAAATACGGAAAATACGGAAAATACGGGAAATGAGGGTGAGAAAGGCAGTTCCTTATGCTTCAGTAGTAGGAAGCTTAATGTATGCAATGCTATGTACGAGACCAGACATCTGTTTTACCGTAGGCATGGTCAGCATATATAAGTCTAACCCAGGATAAGAGCACTGGACTGCCGTAAAGCATATTTTGAAGTAGCTGAAAAGGACTAAAGAGTATATGCTAGTTTACCAGGCAGATAGTTTAGTTCCCTTAGGGTATACAGACTCAGATTTTTAGTCAGATAGGGATGACAGGAAATCTATCACAGGTTATGTGTTTACTTTGGGAGGTAGAGCCATTGTGTGAAGGAGTATCAAGCAAAAATGTATTGCTGATTCCACCATGGAAGCCGAGTATGTGGCAGCCTCTGAGGCAGCCAAAGAAGCAGTTTGGCTCAGAAACTTTCTGTTGGACTTGGATGTGGTACCTAGTTTGCCTAAGTCTATTACACTTTATTGTGATAATAGTGGTGCAGTTACAAACTCGAAGGAACCACGAGCCCATAAGACTGGCAAACACATTGAGCGCAAGTACCACCTGATACGAGATTTCATAAAAAAAGGAAAAGTTGTTGTGATTAAGATAGCATCAGCCGACAACCTAGCTGATCCTTTTACAAAGAGCTTACCAGCTAAGGCTTTTGATAGTTATGTTGAGGGAATGGGAGTCAGATGTGTAGCAGCATGGCTTTAAGTATAAGTGGGAGATTTGTAACAGTATACTGAAAAGCAATGCTTTGAGTATAAGTGAGAGATTGTTAGGGTTATATACTAAAAGAATTACTTTTTAAGTAACCTTATTTCCTTAAATTTTGAATGAGAATCATATGGGCAAATGTTTGCATATTGTATTTGTTGCAAGTGTTAATGCAAATGTCTGATATTCTATATTGTAGATAATATGGTGTGTGGTGTCACACAGAAGATCATATTATCAGTTCCCTATGGAGTATATAAATAGTTCATAACCTAGATGGACTTGGACAATCTATTGGAAAGGTTGTAGTGTAATTTGGTATTAGTCTATCTTGACTATAGGTTTATACTAGTACACTTTGTGTGTATTGAACAGGACCACTTGAGGTTGTTCTCTTTGTACTGACTACATAAGAGAACAAACACCTCTGTTATTATGGATGCTTGTACTCTTAACCCAGATATAATAATGGACATATATATGCAATGTACATTATTTTGACTCATAAAAGAGTAAGATTCATTATGGATCGACAACCTCTATAAATTGGATAATAACATTGTATGTATGATGGGCTGTTGATTATAAATGGAATCTATGTCCCGATACATCGGGTTGATGATGTCCCCTTAAGGAGCTCATAAGGATTGTTATGTAAACTCTGCTGGTGGATTATATCCGGCATGACAAATAAAGTTGAGCGGTACTACTTAAGGATAAAAGATGTCGAATCAATATAGTTGTCAGTAACTTAATTTGATCGACGGACATACGATATCTTAACGTAGGGAGCCAAACGAGCATATAGTAAAAGGAGCCCACAAACATAATTTAGGATTAGGGAGGTAGTGCAACAATAGATCATTAGTAGACCGAGGTATTGTTAACGGGCATGGATTGTGTGTTCGGACTGAACACGGGATATCCAGATCCGTTAGGAGGCCTAACCCTAATTTCTCCTCATGGTCCCTGCCGTAGCCTATATATATCCTCTATTCTCTGGCCGCCATATTACCGATCAGAAATCTGAAACTTTCTCTAAATTCATGATTCACGTAAGGAGAGAAAAAGAGGGCTGCCAAGGAGAAGAAAAGGTTAGGAGATCGTCGTCTACACGACGTCCTACTCGAGGAAAGAATACGTGCAGAAGATCTTGGGGTCGTCCGCTCGAGATTGTCAGGAATTACTTGTCTCCTTTCCACCGCAGGTATAATTCGTGAACCCTAGTTTCCGCCTATGAAGGGTTAGAACACGTATTTGATCTGTTTAACTTTCTATCGATCCATACGCACACCAAAGGAAGGATCTTAGAAATCTCCAGTTCCATCACTTCATCCGCAGTAGTGGACTCCGAGTCCGGCACAGGAACCGCGTTCGCCCTCTGCTTCCTCGTCTTCGACCCCTGGGGCTTCTCCGCCAAGCCGGTACCAACAATAAAACTGGTACGAGGGTCAAAGTTAACAAAAAACCTGCTCGTAGTGACGTGGTAGAGAGCCGCTAATTAAAAAATCTCCACTTGCGTCTCAGCATCAGGGACCGAAAAACTAGCACGGGTATGAGCAATGTCATTGTAATGCCAGGCCCTGATGCCATACAGAACGCTACCTTCAAAACCCAGGCAAGAGCTGGGACACACTAGGAACAGCTGGCTGTACCCAAACTAGCGAAAGAACCGGCTGGGCAAGTAAGGTTCCAGGTAGACGGTATTGCGGTTGCCATATACTAAGTACGAGGGACGAATGTTACGCAACCAAAGAAGCATCCTCCCGGGTAAGAAAAGAGAAGGCCCGGTACCATCAACGTGTACACTCCTCACCTCCTCAGCAGAAAAATGGAGAACAGACACGAAAAAGTTATATCCATCCATCCTCACCAGCGCCCTCCGACAGGCGGGCATAGTATTATAGTCCCAGGACATCTGGCGGTACTAGAAGATAAAAGCATCATCGTCAGTTACACCATCTTCTGGGCCAAGTCTCATCAAAGACCGGCAGTACATTAATAGCCACCCCATCAAATAGTGGCAGGGCAACTCTATTTGTTCAAAGTTCATCGCCGTGTCACGGACAATAACCTTAGATGAAAAAGTACGGAGGCTACGGTGTATACAGCATACCATGGCCGGAAAAAGAGCCAGTCTGACCCCGAAGGCCAGCTTCACGGCAGGAAGGATGAAATTTCGGCCGATCTTCTCAATGGAACCAACTCCTCCTGAGACTACACAATTCCGTAGCCATACCATCAGGAACCATGCCAGGATTGCCTTCTCCGATAACGGCTGGGTATTCTGATAAAAATAACCGAAGGAATCAGTTTAACTCCCAAACGTGTCGCTCAAGGCCCTCGATCACTTGGCGGTTAACACCAGATCCTGTACTCGCTCTCTGGTCAGAGGATTCCGGAGAGTAACCCGGCCTGAGGCACCTTGCTAAAAAAGGTGGGAGGGCCAAGCCCTAGTATGCGAAAGGTTTCCTTCTGAGCTACCATCCTTTTTGGTCATCTGCTGACAGTAACTGTGGTGACACAGTAACTCCTGGTAGACAGCAACGAAACCCAGATATCGTTGCTCCAAATCTTCGAACTCTTCGTTCGTTGGAGTATATACTTCAAACACTTTATTGCCCCAGGGCATCCTAGAAACTGTGTACATCTCATGAAGAGCAAGAACAATCTACCCCCGGGCGCGAAGAAGGTCTCCGTTCGTCGGTTGTACATCTCCAAGAGAGCCATGAAAAACTCCTTGTTGATGGGCAGTCCGTGGCATGTACCCCGGATGGCGTGATAGAGATCAACCTCATGCAGGAAAGTCCCATATTCTCGCAAAATCTACCCGGTCAAATTAGCCTACAAAGGGATGGGGTGTATCCAGTTCAAAAGCGAGAGCCGGCCAACAGGATAAGACCCTTTTTGAGAAAGTTGATTCAGGAAGGTGTCGGCTTGAGAGAATGAGAAATTGGGACCTTGCGCATTTAAGAAGGAACCCGGGGCCAGCAGCATCACGTAGCAGCTGCCCACGTACGCTGATCCAATGTGCTTATTATAGTGGATGTTACCCACAATTATTCCCGACCGGCTCGGGGTCAAGGATTCTGGCATCTTCCTGTCCACCGGCAACATATTGAACCACGCCAAAGGAAAATGATGCTCCATCTGGGAGATGTGGATCGCCCTTCCAGCAGAAATAAAATTCGAATTCTCAGATATATCCAATACCTGAGAGTTCTTCACAGTCAGGGCGTCCCCGAAGAAGAACGTCGGCTTCAGGTACATTCCTTCCAATCGCCCAGAGTTCAGCATGGCACAGAGAAAGCAAAAGGGCTGGTTTTTAATAAGATTCAGCCTCTCCTCAGGCTCGTTCTGGGGCTGTTGCTCCACCACCTGCTGGACTAGATGGTCAAACCGAACTCCTATGGCAAATTGGGCCTGACCCACAAAGGGTTCTCCTGCAGCATTGACTGGCAGATTTACTGAAAAGAGACAAAAGAAACAAAGTCAGAAGACGGCCAAAAAATATTTAGAGTTCATGCGGCTTTAATTAAATGAGTTATTATGCGGCTCGGTTTTTACAGAGTACATACAGCTCTGTTTAGATGAGTCTTTATGCGGCTCGATTTTTCTTACAAAGTTCATGCAGCTCGGTTTAGACGAGTCCTCATGCGGCTCCGTTTAGGTGGGTTCATATGCGGTTCTGATTCGTGGAACGCTATGCGGCTCAGTCCATTAGGAGCTCATGCAATTCTGTTCAGAGGGGCTTTATGCGGTTCAGTTCTAAAGGCGTTTATGCGGCTCAGACGTTCTCATGCGGCTCAAACATAGGACATACCCCATGCGGCTCGGATATAAGAAGTTCATGCGGCCCATACAACATATGCGGCTTCATAAAGACGAAGAATGCATTGAATGCTGAGGGAAAGAAGGCTTGTGTATAAAAAACATGCAACAGAGTCATTATTTCAGGGTTTGAAGTGTTCGATCTTCTATATAGTCCTTACCCTTGATGGCAGGGTGGACGTCAGGATGGACTGGGGGCGCTACAGTCGGCGATGAGGCCGCCGCCTTCTTGTCTTTCGCCGCAGCAGAGGCCTTGGGAGCTTTGGAAGCTTTGGAAGCTTTGGTGGCCATGGTCGATGATGATTGGAGAATGAAAAATAGCAGCTTAGGGCAAGAGAAGAACCTAAGAAAATAAAGAAATCTCCATGACCTAAACACACCCCTATTTATTGGAAAATATGGAGGGACATGTGGACCGATAACCGCTTTGGATCGTGTGCTGCAGGCAAAATCGACTCCTCGAATTTTGCTCCCTCTCATAAAGGAGATTCATCCAGGGCATAAAATCCAAATATTTAATGAACCAACTCTTGGAATTCCTCCATAAGACGACTCTAAAACGAAGTAAGGATAATTAATGAGACGCACACGTGGTAGGGAGCCCATGCGGCTAGGGAGTCTATGCGGCCAGACAGGCCATGCGTCCAAGAAGTCCATGTGGCCGAAACATCCTATGCGGCCAGCGGAGCTCATAGAGCCATGCTTCTTATTCAAAGTATTTCAATTTTTCAAATTGAAAACTTTGAAGGGGGTCTTGTAGAAGCATGGAAAAGAACAAGAAAAGCCTATGCGGCTCAAAACAGAAGAAGCCCATGCAGCTCAAAACAGAAGGAGCCTCATGCGGCTCAAGAATCTATCGGAGCCTCATGCGGTTCAGAAACTCTCCAATAGCCTCATGCGGCTTAGGAGAGAATCACGTGGCCCTATGCAACTTACTTTTACAGCTGGCCATAAAGTGACTGCTCCCATTAAATGCTCTGACATAAAGTGATAACTCTGACATTAAAACTGAAATAATAAACTTTGACATGACGGCACGTTCTTCGGAAAACGAAGAAAAATCTCCTATACAGCTGGCACGATTTACCAACTCTAAAGCTCCTTATGCAGCTGCCACCCCCCATGCGGCTGATGCTCTTATGCGGCTCGGATCATAGTGACCATCGTCATGCGGCTCAAATCCTAAGAAGCCACCCCATGCGGCCGCTGTTCTCATGCGGCTCGGATCATGGGGATAATCTCCATGTGCCTCAAAAATTGAGAGGCCATGCCTATGAAGCCTTGACACGTAGCTAGTCTTATGCGGCTCAATTGGAAACCACCCCCAAGCGGCTCAGATTTTGGCAGCTGCCACCTTCATGCGGTTCAAAACCTAAGAAGCTACCCTCATGCGGCTGTGGCTCGCGGTTATGACACGTGGCAGAAGATCAGTTTCCCCGTAATAATGGTTAGATAGGTGGCATTAAATCAATCAAGATTTATCAACAAATCCCAATAACCAGATTTAGTGCAATCATCATAATTACCCGAATCAAAGCAGATTTGTTACAATCACGCGGATTAAACATGTGGTAGGAGATCCGAGCTTCCAAATATTTATGACAATCAATATTAATTGCCCACACAAATTTTATACAATCAGCATTAATTGCCTAGATTCGTTGCAATCAAGATTAGTGGTCCAGATTAATTGCCAACAAAATAGGATCAAAGAAAATGACAATTAAATCCCCAAGCCGTCGACTTTTTTAGGGCAATCATTACAAACCGTAATGATCACACCCCACTCCTATAAATAGCAAGGTACCATTCCTTTGCAAAGCCCTGGCTGGATACACAGAGAGACAAAGGAACGCATAGAAGAGTCTTCCCACACATTCCGAGAGCAATTTTTCATCAGAGCCAAGGCTACGTCCGATCGTCCAAGGAGTAAGACAAAGCTGCCGTCGCTTTTTCGAGCCTCTATCGTCACCTCCCAGAATCAAAAATAAACAATTGTACTTAGATTACTGTACCTAGGTTTTCATTCCTAGGCTTTCTTTGTATGAGCGAGTTTGTATTGTGAAGTAAAAGTCCAGTCCTCCCACAAAACTGTTCTGTTATTTTATAATCAATGGCAAACATCAAGGGTCTCTAAAGTAGTTAAACTATATGTCAATAGGTCTGGTTTTCTGATATGAACCCATTCGTATGTCCAAAGTTGGATTTCGGCGGGCCTTGCACAAAATTACCCGTTGAGTCAGACCGTGGGACCCGCAAAACGGCTGTCCGATCAACTGTCTCAGAATGGGACCAAATTTGGCATACAGGACCAAAAAAATGATACAGTCCTGTTGGCACAAGTTTTGTCTCAATCTAACGAACGTACAAAAAGTAATTGGAAAATTTGCACAGAGACCGATACGGTGAATTTCGACAGATAAGCATCAAATTCGTCGCGCACACGCGACCAATTTAAATTCCGTCAAAGCCCACACGTCCACGAAGCCGATACGCACCTTTTGATGCTTTTGGTTCACGACTACGTCGCCTGGTTTGGCGGGACGCACGTCGTATCGGGAGTTTTTCCTATTTTCTATATTTTTGAAAAACAGATTTTTGTTGAACTTCACGCTGGATTATTTTCGTGAGAAATAAACAAAATCAAAAAGTATAAATTGTGTTATAGTGTCCTATAGGTTGTCTTCAAACATATTTAATTATACTTCAAAAAAATCGATTTGGATTGGCAGGTATTTGGCTTCCAATATGGGGTGCAAACTGTAAATACAGAACATGTGTTCTGTAATTTTTTTTCGACTTTGTGTCGATTTTCAAATCGAATTCGATTCGATTTTCTTTGAAACTATCTTATGGGGTTGAAGGGAGGTAGGTTAGCTTCGTACCTATGTAACTGGTTTGTGACGACATTGAGCATGGAGGGAGAAAACGATACGCGAAGTGTGGTCGATCGCTGTCATGCTGTTCTGTTTTCTCTCCGCTGTTGCGCGCTGCGGCCGTCCGGCTTGCCGCCGACGACTTCCTCGCGGCGACGCGAGGCCGGGGTGGTCGCCCAGTGGCTGAGGTGCGCGCGACGGGGGAGTAGCTGTTAGGGTTTTCGTTGTATCAAATCTTCTTCATCTCTATCTCTCTATATATATACAAATATGTACGTGCACAGCAGGGTCGGGTCGGGGTTGTTCTGCTCGGCTTGGGGTGCTGAGCGTCGGACAGTGGGCCTTGGGTTTGGGAATAGCGTAAGTTGGCTGCTGCTTTTATTCATGTTGTGGGGAATTAGTTCTCGGCTTGAGGGAGTTATTGGGCCGAATGTTCCTGGGTTTGGTTTTTTAGCTCTTTTTCTTTTTCTTTTCCTATTAGCAACTAATATATGTATATATTTTTTTCAAGGTCTAAGCGGTCATATGCCAAGTAGTCCCGAACTCATTCATCTCTAGGCTTCTTTACAAAAATTGGGCATCGAAGATCCTGAGATGTCCTACAAAGTTGATATGCAGTTACATCTTGCCCATTGCCAGAGAAAAATATAGTAACTTCACACTTGATACCAGACTTCCAACCTCAGGCTGCATATATCCTAATGAAATTTAAGCTTGGGTATAGAGAGGTGGCTTCCTCGAGTAAGTTCTGTATGCCTTTAGAAAGATGGGATTCTCTGCAATTTCCTTGGCAGAAGGCCGCCTCATCGGATTAGGATCCATCATAACCTTATGTAAGCCCTGGAGCTGCATGGAAATCCTGGGAAGCAAAGCAACTTTTCCCTCTCTGAGATTGCAAAACTGAGGATCAGAGTCAGGTAGAGGGGACCCTTTCACAACCTCATAGGTGGCTGCTCCCAAAGAGAAGATATCTACCTTATCGAGATGCTCGTACTTGTCATTCAAGATTTCCTGTGGCATGTATCGTGCGTCACCTTCTTCAATAGGCAAAATCCTATCAATAAGAGTTGCACAACCAAAATCTCCAAGCTTATAAATACCATTCTTTATATATATATTCTCAGGTTTCACATCCAAGTGGGCTATAACTCGCCCATGCATGAACTGCAATGCTTTAGCAATCTGATATAACATTTGTAGGGTTTCTATACCCTTGGGTATGCATCCTCTACTGATGGATAGGCTTCGGTCACAAAGTTCCATCTGAATATATAGTTGCTTATTTTCAAACCAAGAACTGAAGTATCCTACTATGTTTTCGTGAGAGCCTAAAGCCGCAAGATCTTGAACTTCCATCAGTGCTTGCCTCCTTTCGTTATCATGACGCAATTGCTTGATGCTACGTTTCACTGCATACATACAGCCATCTATTCTCTTGAGAACTTAGAATACATGGCTGAAATTACCATAACCAATTTGCTCAATTTCATGGAAATCAGTGCGGTACCGTGAAAGTCCATCACCACCGACTATTGGAGAATAACCTGTGGATCTTGATCTCCGATCACCAAAAATATTATGATTAATCAATGATGAATCGTCATTCAAATATGGATTTTTGATACACGGAGGAGGCATAACCCGACAACGCAAAGCTACAGCTGACTGAGAAACGTAATTCTGTTTCTTATGTGACCCATTTCTTGATGGCTTGTCTTCACCAAGTGTGTCCGAATTCAAAGTGGCAGGCTGCAGCTCACTAACTTGTGGATGGGACTGAAGGTTCCCAGATAAGTAATTGTATGGATAACTTTATTTCCTGTGCCTTTTGGTCCTGACCAACTTCTCAGGTGACTTAGGGGAAGCAATGTTCACCTTGTCGAAATCGAACGCGTTTGACATCTCCGGCGTGGTATAGTCCGGCGTGCAGAAGAAATCTTGGCTGAGGATGCAATCCCTGTCGTCGACGGGTTCTTCCGCAGCGGCGGCGGGGGGATCGGGAAGCTGTTCGACTGCTGCTGCTTCTAGAAGGTTCTCGAAGGGAGATGAGGAGGAGAGGAGGAGGAGAGGAGGGTGACGTGCTCGAGTTGGAGGGTGAGGTTGCCGGCCGGCGAGGCCCCCATCGCCGGCGATTTGGCTCTTCTGCCCTTCGATTTGGGGGTTTTGCCGAAGCTCTTTTTCATCACACACTCTCACTCTCTCTCTCTCTCTCTCTCGCAACTAATATATATATATATATATATATATATATATATATATATATATATATATATATATATATATATATATACATATACACATACATGTATACGTTCTACTATACATATATAGTAGAACGTATACATGTATGTGTATATGTATATGTATATGTATATGTATATGTATATATATATATATAAATATATATATATATATATATATATATATATATATATATATATATATATAAATATATTTATATATATATATATATATATATATATATAAATATATAAATATATATATATATATATATATATATATATATATATATATATATATATATATATATATATATATATATTTTATATATATATATATATATATATATATATATATATATATATATATATATATATAAAATATATATGTATATGTATATGTATATATATATATATATATATATATATATATATATACATATATATATATATATGTATATATATGTATATATATATATATATGTATATATATATATATATATGTATATATGTATATATATATAAAAAAAAAATATATATATGTATATATATATATATATATATATATATATATATATATATATATATATATATATATATATATATATATATTTTTTTTTTTTATGTATATGTATATATATATATATATATATATATATATATATATATATATATATATATATATATATGTATAAAATATATATATATATATATATATATATATATATATATATATTTATATAAAAAATATATATATATATATATATATATATATATATATATATATTTATATATATAAATATATATATATATATATATATATATAAATTTTTTTTTAGGAAAAGCAATGCATTAAAAATGGAGAGGTGGCTCAAAAGAGCATTACAGCAGGTACCATAGGCCAAAACACAAAATGGCCTTGGTTAACTAAGTAAGCAACTATAAACAAGGTAGGAAGCACAAAATGAAAAATGGGGAATTCAAAATTCGAAAACCGAGGTTTCGAATTTTGAAAATCAGAAAGGATGTGGTTGCGCGGCCCGGGGGGGCACGCAGTCCAGAGTCTGGTTGTGGCACTCAGCCAAGATTGATTATTTTTTTTTTTGGAGGTGGAACGAAAATACGAAATTTGAAACATCAGTCAAAAGTCAAACGGGCGGGGGCCCCAACGCAAGATTCCCGAGGACCCAGCGCCAGACCCGAAATCTGATCGATCCACTGCCCGAGGCCTGGGGTGGTGGGGGGCCCAAGGCTGCCGGCGCGAAACCTGGAGCGTTGGCTCCGTCGCCGGAGGGCACGGAGGAGGGAGGGGGAGACCGGGGATTGGTCGGCTCAATGAGGCGGGAACGTCGGCGAAGCCGGGCGAGGGCCCCGCGCCGGAGAGGGACGGGGAGGGAAGTCCGGTGAGGGGATTCTGTGGGGGGAAGGAGGGGCTGGCCCGGAACTACCGGCCGGCGGGGGGGAACGGGCGGCGCGCGGCTAAGAAATACTCCGGAGCGCGTAACGGGGGGCGGGCGGCGGGGGTGAAAGCGACGCTGAAGACGACGAGGAGGGCGCCAGCGCTGAGGAGAGGTACGTCGCGAGCCACAACGCAGGGGCGGTGGAGGGGCACGCCGAGGACCGCTGGCCGACGCCGAGACGGGCGGCGGGACTTTGGAGAAGAGCGACGAGGTGGGCCACAGCACGGGGGAAGAGGGGGGAGGGAGGTCGGCAACGCGACCACCGACGCCCACGAGGGGGAGACCTCGGACGCCGGAGGGATGATCGACGAACCAGGGCGGGCGGAGACTGGAACCGCTCCGGAGCCAACGGGGGCCGGGGGGCGGGGGTTTCAACCACAAGGGAGTGGGAAACGCCGTGGCGGTCTCCACCGCCTGAGGGAAGACCGGCGGGGTGGGGCGGAAAGCAGGCACCACGTCGGAGCCACCGGGGGAAAAAGGGGGGGACGCCACCGCGGGAGGGAAAGAGGTTGGGGGGGCGTTGGAGGGAAGGGCCGGCGGCCACGAGAGCTTAGACGCCAGCGGAGGAGGCGCTGGAAGGCGAGGCGCGTCCGGCGGGAGGCCTGGCTGGTGGCCGGTGAGAGGCGGTGGAGAGACGGGGGGGGCACCGACGAAGGGGGATGGCCACCCGCCCGGCGACGCTTCCGATGTCGCCGCCTGGGTCCCCTACGACTGGGAGGATGGAGGGGGTGGGGAAGGTGCGGAAGGCCCCACGGCTGGAGACCGCCCGGCCATGCCAAGTGGGACGCACGACCGCCGGCGCCACCCGGCCAAGCGAGGGGATCAGGGCGAATGGAGGGAAGGACGGAGATAGGGGGAAAACCTCCATGGGGGAAGAAAACCCCCGGCGGCTCGGCTAGGCCGAGGGGGCCGCTCGGCCACCAGAGCCACCCGGCCACCAGAGAGCCGGTGGGGGCCGCCGCGAGAAGCGGAGGGAGGGGGAGACCGCTTCCCCTTCCCCAGCAAGGAGACTGCTTCCCCATCCCCATATATATATATATATATATATATATATATATATATATATATATACATAAAAAAAATAAATTTTATATATATATATATATATATATATATATATATATATATATATATAGAGACACACACACACACACACACACACACACACACACACACACACACACACACACATACGCACATATATTTATATATAGCCATGTATACCTACACATACACGCATATATATATTTATATATATATAAAATATATACACACACATATATATATATTTATATATATATATATATATATATATATATATATATATGTATATATATATATATATATATATATATATATATATTTATATCTATATATATATATTTAATTATTTATATATTTATATATATATTTATATAATATACTCCATAAATTCTAAATAAATCCAAAAGCATCATTCCTATGTAGAGCCTATTTTTATAAATATGAACATGCATATATATAACATTTATTGACAATAATAATATATCCAGTATTAATAAAATAATATTATATAATAATATCCTCGTTAATATTGATAATAAAATAATAATAATAGTAACGTAGTTCAATAAATCCATAATGGTGTGTATACCATCATGTACAGTCTAACAATCCCAAAATGTACAAGGACCTATTTTATACCAATGTCATTGAATTTTAACTAAATAATGATAATTATAATATCTAATTTTGAATACTAGAAAATATTCGTTAAATTATTATACAACACCCTCAAACCAAATTCCCTCAACACGAACGTCCTTGGACGTGCCGCATGACTACATGGGCTTGGTCCAGTCCGGGTCCAGTTCGGACCAGTCTGGTACAACCGGATCACTTAAATGTCAAATAATAATAATAATGAATAATTAAACTATTTATAATGGTCATTTCACAACTTAGCCTGGTTTTCCTATTTAGGACATTACTATGGCTCGACCTTCCTCTATCATGGCTAAATACTAGTCAAAGCACGCCACTGCACTATCCGTGCAATGATTTCTAGTCACATTGTACTCCAATCCCTAATCATGACTAAAATTATCTACCGTAATAATTAACTAATTAATTATTTATAAAAACCTAAAAATCATCATTCCAATAAAATAAATAATAATAAAATATTTCAAAATTTTCCGGTAGGGGAGCTACAAATCTACCCACCTTAAAAATAATTTCGTCCTTAATATTCTAATTCGTAACTATTCGTAAAATTTAAAGTCTACCATTATCTTAATCTCCTCAATTTAATTCCTCAAAATATTTTATAACCTTTCTTAGCCATTTTATAACTCCAAATACATTGAGGACTTCTACCCACCTTTGGTCACACTACTCCCTCAATTCTTATGTCGCTAAGACTTTATAATCTTCCAACTAATTGCTAAAAATTTCTAACAATGGATATCTACTGTATATGACATCAATAATCCTTTTCGATCTATCAAGCAACCCAAATGTTTTACAAGTAGCAAATTTATATAAGTAGCTAAGAAATATTGGTAAATACGAGTAAGCATGACCTTCGTATCTCTGCGACAGGAGGGTCAGGACGATAAAGAAGAATAAGTGAAATCAATTATGAGTTTCATGAACAGTAAAGAGTATCCAATGATACAGATAGAAGAAGAGTTTATAAACCATTGATTTACTTGCTAGATCGGGCTACTCTAGTCTAGTCACTAGCTAAATCATAGAACTCTTTGTTCTTAGAGGGGATTGTAATCCATGCAATACGGGAATTTTGTTCTTCAAATTAATCTAAACAGGGTTCTATAATAGGACAAAATTTGAATAATCAAGATTGTGATCTTTTTCGTGGTTATTTAAACACACAAGCAAGGGATATAAATGTAATACAAGATCGTATCGCAACTTCCAGGTAGATGGAATAAGGGTTATGAATGACATCGCATTCTAAGAGGTGGAGACTACGTATTAGGTATAGGGACCTATTTTAAATAGTTCAGTTTTCTAGTCCAAATATGGTGGTATGTATGGATGGGTTTTACTGGTTCTTAAGGATCCCTGATTGGACGTCAATCGTTGGTTAGATGAACCTCAGATTTCAGTCTATATTGACTGAACAAGATCCCTAGATAAAACTACTTCCACTAGGTATGGGTAACCTAGAATAGGATTCCTTTCATGTGGTTGAGCTAGTTGCTAATCAGGTTGGTTGCTAGGTCCACAGCCCAAAAATGTGCCTTTAGTGACTTTTGTGTTTCAGTAACACATGAGGTCTCAATTGGGTGGCATATACTAGTAGCATGTATGTAGTGGGTTTCGAGTAGGTCACAACCATATATTGAGTCGAAGGAATTGAGTCGAAATTGAAGCTCAAAGGGAAGTCGGGAAGTATACCAGTGTTATGGTAAGGGTTATAACTAGTCATTTTGACCTAAAAGTCATACCATAAAAATAGAGTACAAAGGGACGGGTTTGAATGGGACATGATATACCTAGATGAAGGTGGACTCGTCTAGATCTTACATATGAAATTTGCTGGGAGGTAACAATTGATCTCGTGTTTCGAATATTAATGACACGGTCGGGGACACAAAATGATCTAAATGGAAAGTGGGAGTCTCTGGGGCACTAATTATCAGCCTATGGAAATTATTCTAATCACTCGAAAATCCTAGTATATCCTAAAATTTTAGAAGGCTTGCGGTCTACCCACCTTAGAAGCTAGGATATAGTTTTAGGAATAATGAGGTTAGAAGAATTTTAAAGTCCGGATATTGTACCTCGACTCTTGTTAATAAAGAATAAGGCACGGTGTAACGGAATATGGTAAATGTAAGTCAAGTCAATGATCATTCCTAAATAAATGAGAAACGAGGGTGTACAATGACACATGGTCGATAAAATAGAGGAACATACACATCCATAGTATACAAGAGTTATCGACGGGGTAACCAGCTCTAAGGCACGTCATATGAAGAGGTTTCTAACAACTGGGTCGTGAGTTTCTATTTCTGTCAAACCTGCCAGACTATTGTCACAAGGGTTCTAGTTAAACCAAGCTTCAAACAATGATTAGAGGCTCACAACATTTGAGTCTCTTGAGAATAGGTACTCTCCTAGGTTGACATTTGACCAAGGAAAAGATCCTAATCATTCTTGGACTCCAATGACTAGAAGATCAAGATAGTAGTTTTAGTATCGAAAGGAGGACGAGTAACTCAAGGTAAGGTTCTAGTCACAGAGCTGGCCGATGGTAGCTACACTTGCGTATACAACTATCATAGCCATGGAAATACTTTGTATCTATCTATCAATTACGAGCTTTCGTCTTTCTAATCAGTGAAAGACAAAAACAATAAAGAGTTCAAGAGAGATGTCACTGAATACAATTACGTGATTCAAAGGCGAGTGTATAATTCAAGAAAAATTGTCAAAGCAGTCGCGGATGAGATCCTAGAGACATCTACATCTCAATCCACATAGGGTAATTAGATGAAAAGCGAACCAAATGCATCATGGTTGATCAGACCGGAATACAATGATTCTGATTAGACAATATGTTAGCGGGTGTCCCCAATAAACATATGTCTTGAATCAAGCTCGATAAAAGAGTAAGCTTGCAAAACTAGGCTGTAATAGCAGTATTGGTCAAGATAGTCAAAATATAAGTAGGCGCGATTTTTGGAAAGGAGGAACAAGTAGTTCGAGTTTTAGGAAAATCAAAACCATACCTGGTGTTATTGCTTATATAGGCATCCTATTATCTTCTTATCCTTAGGGCCTTGGTTGACTAATGGGTTATGGACTTCTGAATTCTATATTCTAAGTAAACCTATTAGTGTCAGTCAATTACCTTGTCAATAGATCACAAGGACCGCAGATTGCTATGTTAGGAGACCTGCTACCCTACTTACAGGACTTTCACTAGTATTGGCTTTGAATCTTATGGGACACACAGTGCATCTTTCTATTCTCTATAGTATCCTAAACTTATAATCACGTCTGAAATCATTTTACCTAGAATTATGCCCCGCCCGTATACTTTGGCTGCGGCAAACCCTTGGTTTCGGGATTCAAATATGATAGGCTATCAGACACCCTACCTTATATTGACACAAGGGTATCTAAGATCTAAAAAAGTCTACGAGAACATAGTTTCGGCAATGTTTCGTAGACTATGATTCTTTGAAATGATTTTAATTCTATGGGTTGTGCCTCGCTAGTGCGTTGCTGGCTGCAGTGAACTCACATTCTCCACTCTCAAATAATTGACAACAGTGTACTGCTGTCTAACCATTATTAGTTAACAAACATTCTTTTAACTATATCCGTAAAAATTCATGAGCTTCTAGAGATTCAAACAAGTTGACTAAAAATAAAGCATAGGTATTTGTACTATCAGTCACAACACTTAAAATAAAAGAGTTAACATGGAAGAAATAACTAAAGACGAAAGTAATGCAAACATTCTAGTATCTATTTCATACGCATTTCTATGGTTGAAGGAAAATCTCAAATCAATCTACCTCGAGATTCGTATGCGAATAACCGAATCAGAAAATTTAAACTAATTCCTTACGGCAAAAATAGAATTTTAAATAGACAATTTTAACTTATGATATAAGATTTATATCTAACTAGAGCAAAAGAAAAAAAAATCGAACAGTTTATTAAGAATAAGCCTTAATTCCAGGAAATCCTAACTTACCAGGTGAATAGTATATCCAATTGGATCATATCGTCATATCAAAAGTAAGAGTTTACCTATAGAGATCTAGCAAGCTATCTAAATTAATAATTCCGTATCTAAATCGCATGGCCTATCTGACAACCTTAACTACCCAACGGTCAGTTTGAACAAGGGACTCCTAGCCCTAGTCATTCTCTTAAATCAATTTAATCCTAATTGTGAATGAGCATGTTCTAGTCGCAGGCTCACAGTAGTACGACTAATATGGTACCACTACGAGTTCGCATAATTTACGAAATCTGACCTGTATGGGCACCATAAAAACTTGTCACGACCCGTACCCGCTTTTCGGATACGAGACGTGTCCAAGCCAGCATATGCCGTAGAGTCGACGGTAGAAAGCTGTCAAGCTCGCAAGAAGTAAATGCTCAAGATATAATATTTTTCTGCTCATTAACATTTCTAAGTTATTTATAACATTTACAACATGTATAATTAAAGAGAATACAAAGTTTTCATAATTTATGAAAATAATACATCTGCTATCTATTTCTAGTTTGACATCAGCATACCCATGCCTCCCCAGTGCTAAGATTGATCACGACTAAACCTAAAAAATATTGGTTTCCAGTCAGGAATGGAACAAGCACACAAACCGACGGCAATACAAAAATATAATAGAATTAACAAGACATGAAAATAACACACGAGAGATGAAAACTAGAAGGTTCTGATGACATGGCACGGTGGAGAAGAAAAGGAAAAATAAATAAAAGACAACTACCTATGAGGTATGAAATATCCTTTTTGACATGTGAACGGCTAGGAGTAAATCCGGCACCCTGCACGTGTCGTGTGCAGCTGCTATTATTCACGAATAGACTCATGGGATAGTTCTGGGTAGTCCACATGTCTACTAAGATATTTTCCCTCCCGACTGTTCCGTGTGACGAGCGTGTCAACAAGCAGCAAGACATATGTATAGACATGAAATGAAAAGGCTACAATGAATCGAAAAGCAATCAGAAAGTGTACTTGCCTGAGGTCCTTAGCTGGTGAAACCAATAATACTATACCACTAAATGAGCCACAATCAGTCAACACATGTAGAAGTCTCCATATGCCGAAATAAACATTTCCAACATTCTCAGAATAATCAAATTAGCTAGAATCTCCTGTCCTTAAGTCCAATTCTGGACACAGGAGCAAAACGGTAATTTTGGGTCAAAACGATATCCGTCGTTGGACCCGCTTTGCACAAAAAAGTGTGCCAAACTCAACGGTCTCTAAAGTCGTCAAACTATATGTTAATAGGTCCAGTTTTTCGATACGAACCCAACAATATGTCCAAAGTTGGATTTCGGCGGGCCGTGCACAAAATCGCCCGTTGAGTCGGACCGTGGGGCCCACAAAATGACGGTCCGATCAACTGTCTCAGAATGTGACCAAATTTGGCATACAGGAGCAGAAAAATGATATGGTCCTGTTGGCGCAAGTTTCGTCTCAATCTGACGAACGTACAAAAAGTAATTGGAAAATTTGTACAGAGGCCGATACGGTAAATTTTAACGGATACACATCAAATTCGTCGCGCACACGTGACCAATTTGAATTCCGTCAAAGCCCACACGTCCACAAAGCCAATACGCACCTTTCGATGCTTTCGGTTCACGACTACGTCGTCTGATTTGGCTGGATGCACGTCGTATTGGGAGTTTTTCCTATTTTCTATATTTTTGAAAAATAGATTTTTGTTGAACTTCACGCTGGATTATCTTGCTGAGAAATAAACGAAATCAAAAAGTATAAACTGTGTTCTAGTGTCCTATAGGTTGTCTTCAAACATATTTAATTATACTTCAAAAAAATCGATTTGGATTGGCATGTATTTGGCTTCCAACATGGGGTGCAAACTGTGAATACAGAACATGTGTTATGTAGTTTTTCTTCGACTTTGCGTCGATTTTCGAGTCGAATTCGATTTTCTTCGAAACTATCCTACGGGGTTGAAGCGGGGTAGGTTAGCTTCGTACCTGCCTAACTGGTTTGCGATGACATTGAACGTGGAGGGAGAAAATGATGCGCGAAGTGGAGTCGATCGCTGCCATGCTGTTCTGTTTTCTCTCCGCTGTGGCGCGCTGCGGCCGTCCGGCATGCCGCCGGCGACTTCCTCGCGGCGACGCGAGGCCGGGGCGGTCGTCCAGTGGCAGGGTGCACGTGGCGGGGGAGTAGGTGTTAGGGTTTTCGCTGTATCCAATCTTCCTCGCCGCTCTCTATATATATATAAATATGTACGTGCACGCAGGGTTGGGTTGGGGTTGTTCTGCTCGGCTTGGGGTCTGAGTGTGGGTCGGTGAGCCATGGGTTTGGGAATAGCTTAAGTTGGCTGCTGCTTTTATTCATGTTATGGGGAATTAGTTCTCGGCTGAGGGAGTTATTGGGCCGACTGTTCCTGGGTTTGGTTTTTTTAGCTCTTTTTCTTTTTCTTTTCTTTCCTATTAGCAACTAATATATATATATATATATATATATATTATTATATATATATATATATATATATATATATATACTATATATATATATATAGATTTATATATATATATAGACATAATATATATATATATATATATATATATATATATATATATATATATATACACCACTCATACGCACATACTTTATATATATCCATGTATACCTACACTACCGCATATATATATATGTGTGCGTATGTGTGTGTGGTGTGTATATATATATATATATAATATATATATATATCTAATAAATATATATATAT
>JANAVB010010198.1:19261197-19443968 GCA_029216955.1 Iris pallida | reverse complement strand
AATCCTAATTGTGAATGAGCATGTTCGAAGTTCAGGCTCACAGATTACGACTAATATGGTACCACTACGAGTTCGCATAATTTACGAAATCTGACCTGTATGGGCACCATAAAAACTTGTCACGACCGCTACCCGCTTTTCGGATACGAGACGTGTCCAAGCCAGCATATGCCGTAGTCGACGGTAGAAAGCTGTCAAGCTCGCAAGAAGTAAATGCTCAAGATCTAATATTTTTCTGCTCATTAACATTTCTAAGTTATTATAACATTTACAACATGTATAATTAAAGAGAATACAAAGTTTCATAATTTAGAAAATAATACATCTGCTATCTATTTCTAGTTTGACATCAGCAACCCATGCCTCCCCATGCTAAGATTGATCACGACTAAACCTAAAAAATATTGGTTTCCAGTCAGGCAATGAACAAGCACACAAACCGACGGCAATACAAAAATATAGAATTAACAAGACATGAAAATACACACGAGATGAAAACTAGAAGGTTCTGATGACATGCACGTGTGAGAAAAGGAAAAAAATAAAGACAACTACCTATGAGTATGAAATATCCTTTTTGACATGTGAACGCTAGGAGTAATCCGGCACCCTGCACTGTCGTTTGTGCAGCTCTATTATTCACGAATAGACGCATGGATAGTTCTGGTAGTCCACATGTCTACTAAGATATTTTCCCTCCCGACTGTTCCGTGTGACGAGCGTGTCAACAAGCAGCAAGACATATGTATAGACATGAAATGAAAAGGCTACATGAATCGAAAAGCATCAGAAAGTGTACTTGCCTGAGGTCCTTAGCTGGTGAAACCAATAATCTATATACCACTAAATGAGCCACAATCAGTCACACATGTAGAAGTCTCCATATGCCGAAATAAACATTTCCAACCTTCTCAGAATAATCAAATTAGCTAGAATCTCCTGTCCTTAATCCATTCTGGACACAGAGCAAAACGGTAATTTGGGTCAAAACGATATCCGTCGTTGGACCCGCTTGCACAAAAGTGTGCCAAACTCAACGGTCTCTAATCGTCAAACTATATGTTAATAGGTCCAGTTTTGCGATACGACCCAACAATATGTCCCAAAGTTGGGATTTCGGCGGGCCGTGCACAAATATCGCCCGTTGATCGGACCTGGGGCCACACAAATGACGGTCCGATCAACTGTCCTCAGAATGTGACCAAATTTGGCATACAGGCCAGAAAAATGATATGGTCCTGTTGGCGCAAGTTTCGTCTCAATCTGACGAACGTACAAAAAGTAATTGGAAAATTTGTACAGAGGCCGATACGGTAAATTTTAACGGATACATCAAATTCGTCGCGCACACGTGACCAATTTGAATTCCGTCAAAGCCACACGTCCACAAAGCCAATACGCACCTTTCGATGCTTTCGGTTCACGACTACGTCGTCTGATTTGGCTGGATGCACGTCGTATTGGAGTTTTTCCTATTTTCTATATTTTTGAAAAATAGATTTTTGTTGAACTTCACGCTGGATTATCTTGCTGAGAAATAAACGAAATCAAAAAGTATAAACTGTGTTCTAGTGTCCTATAGGTTGTCTTCAAACATATTAATTATACTTCAAAAAAATCGATTTGGATTGGCATGTATTGGCTTCCAAATGGGGTGCAAACTGTGAATACAGAACATGTGTTATGTAGTTTTTCTTCGACTTTGCGTCGATTTTCGAGTCGAATTCGATTTTCTTCGAAACTCCTACTACGGGTTGAAGCGGGGTAGGTTAGCTTCGTACCTGCCTAACTGGTTTGCGATGACATTGAACGTGGAGGGAGAAAATGATGCGCGAAGTGGAGTCGATCGCTGCCATGCTGTTCTGTTTTCCTCCGCTGTGGCGCGCTGCGGCCGTCCGGCATGCCGCCGGCGACTTCCTCGCGGCGACGCGAGGCCGGGGCGGTCGTCCAGTGGCAGGGTGCACGTGGCGGGGGAGTAGTGTTAGGGTTTTCGCTGTATCCAATCTTCCTCGCCGCTCTCTATATATATATAAATATGTACGTGCACAGCAGGGTTGGGTTGGGGTTGTTCTGCTCGGCTTGGGTGCTGAGTGTGGGTCGGTGAGCCATGGGTTTGGGAATAGCTTAAGTTGGCTGCTGCTTTTATTCATGTTATGGGGAATTAGTTCTCGGCTGAGGGAGTTATTGGGCCGACTGTTCCTGGGTTTGGTTTTTTAGCTCTTTTTCTTTTTCTTTTCTTTTCCTATTAGCAACTAATATAATATATATATATATATAATATAGATATATATATATATATAGTATATATATATATATATATATAGATATATATATTATATATATATATAGACATAATATATATATATCTATATATATATATATATATATATATATTATATATATACACACACTCATACGCACATACATTTATATATATCCATGTATACCTACACATACACGCATATATATATATGTGCGTATGTGTGTGTGTGTGTATATATATATATATATATATATATATATATATATATATATATATATATATATATATTATTTTTTATAAATATATATATATACTTATTTATATATATATATATATATAAATAAGTATACAAATAAGTATATATATTTTTAAAAAAATATATATATATATATATATTATATATAATATATATTATATATATTATACTTATTATATATTTATATATAATATATATATTTTAAAAAAAATATATATAAATAAGTATATATATATTTAAAAATATATATATATATATATATATATATATATATATATACTTATTTATATATTTATTATACTTATATAATATACTCCATAAATTCTAAATAATCCAAAAGCATCATTCCTATGTAGAGCCTATTTTTATAAATATGAACATGCATATATATAACATTTATTGACAATAATACAACCAGTATTAATAAAATAATTTGTATAATAATATCCTCGATAATATTGATAATAAAATAATAATAATAATAGTAACATAGTTCAATAAATCCATAATGGTGTGTATACCATCATGTACAGTCTTATAATCCCAAAATGTACAATGACCTATTTTATACCAATGTCATTGAATATCAACTAAATAATGATAATTATAATATCTAATTTCAAATACTAAAAATATTCATTAAATCATTAAAATGAAATACAACACCCTTATACCAAATTCGTTCAACACGAGCGTCCTTGGACGTGCCGCATGACTACATGGGCTTGGTCCGGGTCCAGTCCGAACCAGTCTGGTACAACCGGATCACTTAAATGTCATAATAATAATGACTAATTAAACTATTTATAATGGTCATGTCACAACTTAGCCTGGTTTTCCTAGTTAGGACATCACTATGGCTCGGTCCTCCTCTATCATGGCTAAACACTAGTCAAAGCATGCCACTGCACTATCCATGACATGATTTATAGTCACATTGTTCTCCAAACCCTAATCATGACTAAAATCATCTACCGTAATAATTAACTAATTAATTATTTATAAAAACCGAAAATCATCATTCCAATAAAATAAATAATAATAAAATATTTCAAAATTTTGGGAAGGGGAGAGCTACAGTTTGGGATGCACGACTGCCAGTAGGGCGCGATGAAAGTGGAAGGCTCTCCTACGCCTCTAGCTGCAATTTTGGCCGAAGCAAGGGTGAACTTACCACCATCGGTCAGGGACCACCGCAGTGGGCCATTATCGTCAGTAACTATCAAAGGTTCTGCTATGCTACGACTGAGAAGTGCGACGCCAATTCATAAATGCTCTATTGTTAGCTGTCACTGTCGTTGGGTTGGAGTGTTGAAAGTATCTTGCTTTTATGAACTGGGCCCAGAGCGAGTTCTCCGTACAAACCTTCCACACTACTTTATGGAGCAAGCAGCAACAATATGCGCTAATCTGTGGAAACCCAGACCGCCATCTCTGGTGGTCTTGGCCATGGTGTCCCAGCTGGCGCAGTGGGTTTGTCTTTCCTTCACTATGTCCCCAAAAGAAGTTAGATAGGAGGGACTCTAGCAATGCTAAAACCTTCTTCGGGGGAGTACAAACCGCCAGGGTAAAAATAGGGATGGAAAAAAGTACGTGCTTGATCAGAATCAGCTTGCCCCCCGGAGGAAGGGTTGCGTTGTGCCGTCCCTCAATTCTATTTTGATTTTCCTGACAAGATCGTCGAAAATGCCCGAATTAGACTTCCGTAAACCTGAGGGCATCCGAGTAGGTAAATGGCGGGTAGGCTACGGCGAAGGGGGTCAGGTTGGTGAGAGTCGCAGAGTGGACTCTGTTGGCTTTGTGATGGATGTAGATGACGCTTTTGTTGGGGTTCACACGTTGCCCGGAGCATTCTAGTGTATCTCTCGAGTGTTCTATGGACCTCCTCTACAGACCCGATGTCTCCTGCCGAGAAAATAAGAATGTGTTCTACATAGGCCAGATGTGTGATCAAGGGACAACCGGTGGTGGTATGGAATCCGGGGGAATTGGCTAGGCTATTGATATTTCTATGAGAGCTTCGGCCGCAATGATGAAGATGGTAGCGGAAAGAGGGTCACCCTGCCTGACCCCTCGGCTCGACTTGAAGAAACCTGCTGCTTGCCCGTTGATGATGGTGGAGAACCAAGAATTGCTGATGGATCTAAAAAGGATGTCTATCACGATTCAGAGAAACCGAAGGCCTTGAGCACCCATATCAAGAATTGCCAGTCCATACGATCGTATGCTTTCTCTATGTCCAGCTTGATGGTCACAATCCCTCCCCTAGAGGGGAACTTCAAGCACGTGATCATCTCTTAGGCCAGAAGGATGTTGTCTGTGATGTTACGACCTTGGACGAAGCCGCTTTGTTCTTCTGATATAATCTTGGGTAATAAGGTAGACATGCGAGTTGCTATGATCTTCGAAATGATTTTGTTTGTGAAGGTGCAAGGCTGTTGGGGCAAAAATCCTTGAAAGTCTTCGGGTTGTCTTTCTTGGGAATGAGACTGTGGTTTGCGCAAGAGATGGATTTAGGATATCTCGCTCCCTGAAATAAGGCAATGACGGCTTCAAGGAAATCGTCTGCAATGAATGTCCCAACATGTACGGAAGAATACCCCTGAGAAACGTCAGGTCCTGGGGCGCTGTGTTCGTTAAGAGCCCATACCGCCGACTTGCCTTCTTCACCTGTTGGGGTTACCTGAAGCTGCTCGTTCTCTCTGTTGGTGATCATGTTAGGGATCTTGGACAGGAGATCAACGTCTTTGGCGATGGGGTCTTTGGTGAATAATCTGGTGTAGTAGTTGGTTGTGGCCTCCTGAATGCTCCTTTGATATATATATACATATATCTATATATATACATATATCTATATATACATATATCTATATATATATATATATATATATATATATATATATATATATAATATATATATATATATATATATATATAACACTAAGCTAGTGAAATTAATAGATTAAAAAATGCCTAAAATATATAAAAATTGTATCTCAAAATTCTCAACTATATTGTGGACTACTTTTACGATAGTATATATATATATATATATATATATATATATGTATAGATATATATATATATTTTATGTATATATATATATATATATATATATATATATATATATATATATATATATATATATATAAACAGAAACTACTGATTTAATATAGAAATAGGTATAACAAAAATTTTAAATTACTATAATAACTAGAATAAAATATGGGGGTTTACATCCTACCAAACTTAAAGAAATTTCGTCCTCGAAATTAAAACTAACGTCGGGGTGGCATGCAATGCAATACAGAATTAAAGGATCTAATCATGTGAGACGTACCTTAGTTTTCGAACAAATACGGATAACGATTTCTGATGTCGTCATCGCCCTTCCAAGTAGACTCTCCAAGCAAGTGATGCTTCCTTGCCACGCGAACAAATGATATAGATTGATTCCGTAACACCTTCACTCGACAATAAAGGATACCTACCGGTTGCTCTTGTTACGACAAGCTCGGTCCAACAGTGATCTCGGAGTGATCAAGCACATGAGTACTATCTGCCACATATCGCCTCAGCTGCGACACATGAAATACATCATGTACTCCCTCAAGCAACGGTGGTAATGCCAATCACCTCTCCAACTCGTTCCAAGACATCAAAGGGGCCGATGTATCATGGACTCAACTTTCCACGTCCTCCGAATCGAATCGTGCCCCTAGTGGGGATATCTTCAAGAATATATGGTCGCCTTCTTTGAACTCCAAGGGTCGATGACGATTATCTATCCACTGCTTCTGTCGATCCTGCGCTTCTCGCAGGTGGTCCTGTATCTTCTTCACCTTCTCCACCGTGCTCAAAAATCAACTCGGGTCCCAAAATCTGTCGCTCTCCTATGTCGCTCCAACAGACAAGAGATCGACATTTCCTTACCATATAACACTTCAAACGGAGCCATCTGAATGCTCGCTTGGTAGCTATTATTGTAAGAAAACTTCACAAGATGAAGATGGTCTTTCCATGATCCGCTAAAGTCAAGCATACACGCTATCAATATATCCTCTAGCGTCTGAATCGTACGCTCTGACAGGCCATCTGTCTGCAGATGGTACGACATGCTAAACTTTAAACGCGTACCCAAACTGTCATGCATACTCCTTCAAAAGTGTAAGGTAAATCCCGAGTCACAATTCGACATGATGCTAACTGGTACACCGTATAGCTTTACTATTTGCTTTATGTACATATCTGCCAAGACTTCTGCGGACTGTCCCACTCTAAAAGGTAAGAAATGGGCTGATTTGGGAAGTCTATCAACAATCACCCATACCGCATCTCGTCCACTAGGACTCCGAGAAAATCTTGTGACGAAGTCTATCGTAATGTGCTCCCATTTCCACTCAGGAACGGGTAGCGGCTGCAATAACCCGTCCATACTTTGTTGCTCAGCCTTCACTTGCTGGTATACCAAACACCTGGCCACGAAAAGAGCTATCTTCCGCTTCATTCTGTGCCACCAATTATACTGCCTTAAGTCCCGGTACATCTTAGTTCCTCCAGGATGAATAGAGTAAGTCGAATTGTGTGCTTCTGCCATCAACTCCTACTGTAGCTCTCCATCAGGAACATAAATACGATCCCCACATCGCAGTGTCCCATTGGGATGAATCCTCAATCCCGTCTGCTCTCCTGCTTCAGTCCTTTCTCTAAGCCGTCGAAATCTATCATCCGTGGACAATGCTGCCTTGATCCTTTCAACTAATGATGGTTGCACTTGGAGATTGGCTAACATGCCATCTACTACAGACAATACTACCTCAATACCAAGCTTCTGCAAGTCTTCTATCAATTCCTTCCGTGTGGTCAAGAAGTGAGCCATGGGCTTACGGATTAATGCGTCTGCCACGACATTAGCCTTGCCCGGATGATAATGTAGCTCAATCTCGTAATCCTTCATCAACTCCAACCAACGTTGCTGTCTCATATTCAACTCTTTCTGTGTGAAAACGTACTTGAGGCTCTTATGATCAGTGCAGATATCAACCTTCTCGCTGTACAAGTAGTGTCTCCATAGCTTCAAAGCAAAGATAACCGCTGCGATCTCTAAATAGTGGGTTGGATAGTTCTTCTCATGCACTTTCAACTATCTCGATGCGTACGCTACCACACGACCATGTTGCATTAATACGCTTCCTAATCCCTTCTCGGATGCATCGCTGTAGATCACAAATCCTTCCAGGCCAGATGGTAATGTCAAAATGGGTGCCGTGGTCAAGCGCTTCTTCAACTCGTCGAAAGTGGCCTGACACTAATCTGTCCACACGAACTCCTGATCTTTTCAAGTGAGTCGAGTCATAGGCCCTGCTATTCGAAAGAAATCTTCTACTAACCTTCGGTAATAACCCGCAAGTCCAAGAAAACTTCTCACCTCCGAAGCTGATGTGAGAGCGGGCCATGCCTTGACGCTATGATCTTCTTAGGATCCACTGATATGCCATCTTCAGTAACAATGTGTCCAAGAAATGATACCTCCTTGAGAAGGAACTCACACTTGCTAAGCTTCGCGAAGAGTCGTTCATTCCTCAATATCCCCAAAATAATCCGTAGATGCTGCTCATGCTCCTCTTGGCTCTTAGAGAAAATTAAGATATCATCTATAAAGATGACTACAAATTGTCCAAGTACTGGTGAAAGATCTTGATCATTAAATTTATGAAGACAGCGGGAGCATTGGTCAAACCGAAAGGCATAACCAAGAACTCATAGTGTCTATACCTCGATCAAAAATCTATCTGTGCAATATCTTCCTTCCGAAGCTTTAGTTTGTGATAGCCCGATCATAAGTCAATCTTGGAGAATACTTTTGCTCACTCAGCTGATCGAATAGATTGTCTATACGCGGCAAAGGATAATTGTTCTTCATAGTCCCTGCATTCAAGGCTCTATAGTCGATGCACATGCGCACTGCCTCATCTTTCTTAGGCACAAAAATAACGGGCACTCCCTATGGTGATGCACTAGCACGAATAAAGCCTTTCTCCAATAAGTCGTCAATCTACGTCTTCATCTATACCAACTCCTTGGGTGCCAAATGATACACTCGAGATGAAATAGGCTCGGCTTCGGGAATAAGCCCAATAAAAAACTCAATATATCTGTCAGGTGGCAGTCCTTGCAAATCCTTGGGGAATACATCCTCGAACTCGGTGATGATAGGGTGCTGAGGGGTCTCCTACATCATCATATGAGTCCCCAATGTAGGTGCATCACAACTCTCTCCTTCTTCTTTGGTGAACTCGAACTCCTTCATATTCAATGGTCTAAAGAAGATACTGCCCCTATGGCAGTCTGTGAGGGCAAAATGCTGGCTCGACCAGTCCATTCTAAGAACCACGTCGAATGTAGGCATAGGAAATACATGGAGTCGCGCTTTCATCTCTCTACCACGTATCACTACAGGACAAAGTCTATAAACTCCATTCACAGGTACAACTCCTCCTCTAGTAAGGATTCTAACATTCTTAGATAAGGGTGTGATGGGAATGCTGTGTCTAGTGGCAAAACTAGTGGCTATGAATGAATGAGTGGCTTCAGTGTCAAACAACGTAATAGCAGGAAATGAAGCGAATAAAACCATACATGCTATGACCTCTGCTTCTGTCTCTATATCCTCTATAACAAGCGAGAATGCCTACCCAAAATTTTGTTCTGTACTCTGAGCTCTGGCCTTGTAACGCCCCAGTCCCAAAATACGTAGGACCAAGTACGTGAACATGCCAGCTGCACATATACGAAGAATACTCCAATATATAGAATCTTCGTATATGCACATAAGCTGTAAATAAATAACCACAGGCCAGAATAACATATATAATCTCATCACAGCTCAACACAGAAGATAATAAAATATAAATAAATAAGAGTATCAAAAGATAGCCGGGTGAACATACTCACTCCAAACAGCTATGAAAAATAGTCTCACAAGATCAGAGTCCGACCTCCGCAAAATAGAAAGAAAAAGAGATGCAAAATAATGTCTACTACTGTCTCAGATAAGAAATAGACTAGAAGTCATAAGACACTACCTCATCATCAATGTAGGATAGCTCCAATGTTGCTCCGTACTCCTATAGAAAATCGTCTAAACCTGGAGAGATAACCAGGTCCTCAGGGGACATAGCAAGATACAAGAAAACACCATGCCATATAAACTGTGATAATATAATAAGAGAGAAAGGTATGCATACAATCGGGTCCAGACCATTCTACTGTAAATATGCAGTTGAGATACATTCCTTCGACGCATGAGCCCTGACTGAATATAGGATCCGATATAGTCCCCTCTTGGACCCCAGTGACCAAGAGCATGACGTTCAAAAATGACAGTGGCCAACCTGAGAGGCTCATACCCGTATCTCCAACGGAGCTTCCGGTTACAATGAAAGTGCAATCGAAGCCCATACGTCAGGTAATGTTCTCCCTACCCAATGCCTAGTATCATCATCTCCATGACTGACATGTACCTCTAGTAACCGCCAAGTCTTCTAGCATGCAATTCTATTGGCAGTTATCCCTATCCGTCGCACGCTCCATACGTATCGGTGGCCAGCCAACTACGTGGATACGTGTCCTATATGTGACTCACATCACGTGATACAACAAGTGTCAAGGCCGTATGAGATATACCAATACCTCAATATTAATGGGTGGTCAATAGACTAAGTCAATGCAAGAGAAATAAATAAAACAAGAAAAACGACCGATAGAGTCGCTTGCACCCAAGTGTACTTGGACGCACAGTTTAAATATCATGAAATAAATGCTGAAAATAACAACTAAAAATAAGAATATAAAAATCATAGAGTAAGGTGGCAAGGTATCTTGCCAGGTGGTGCAAGTGGCAAGTCCAAGAGTAGCAAGTGTCAGCACCAAAACTCATAAATCACAGATGACTCCAAACGCTGAAAAAACATCAAAAATGATCTCGATGAAGAAGATATACCTAGGAAATACCTGTCCAAAAGTCAAATTCTGGAACAGGGGTAAAATCATAATTTCGGGTCAAAACGATGTCCGCCGTTGGACCCGCTTTGCACCGAAACGTGTGCCAAAGTCTACGGTCTCTAAAGTCGTCAATCTACATGTCTACGGTTTCAGTTTGAGGAGTGGAACTCAACGGTATGTCCAGTTTTGGATTTCGAGGAGCCGTGTACAAAATCGCCCGTTTGAGTGGGTCGCGGGCCCGCCAAAAATTGGGTTCCGATTCGACCTTCTCAGAATCGAACCAAACTTGGCATGCAGGATCAGAATTTCGATCCGGACCTGTTGGCGCAAGTTTCGTCTCGATTCAACGAATGTACACGAAGTTATGGGCAAGTTTCCAAAACGTCGATACGGGGGTATCTCGACGGATACACGTTGATTTCGT
Organism: Iris pallida; assembly: GCA_029216955.1. Lineage (NCBI taxonomy): Eukaryota > Viridiplantae > Streptophyta > Magnoliopsida > Asparagales > Iridaceae > Iris > Iris pallida. The sequence goes on along the minus strand of JANAVB010010198.1, from coordinate 19,433,021 downwards.
CGCACACACGCGACGAAACTGAGTTCTGTCAGTTCCCACACGTCCGCAACGTTCATACGCGCCGTTTGATGCGTATAGCACACGACCACGTCACCCGGTTTGTCGGGGTGTACGTCGTATCGTGAAAATTTTCTAAAATTTATACTTTAGAAAACAGTTTTTCGCCCAACTTTAACGCTGACTTAATACTCGCACAGAAAACGAAATTCAGATCTACAAAATGCGTTTTAATCGTGGTTATGTTGTCTTTTCCTGCGTTCAATTAGTTTCTGAAAACTCTTGACACACAGTTCAAAAACTGGCTTCTAAGTTGTGGTTTGGGACTGCTTTCCAAACTGTGTTTTCAACAGTTTTTGGGACAACTTTGCCTCGATTTTTTGAGCAATTCCCTGGGGTTCCCAGGATTCTATCAGAAGGGGATTGAAGTGGTTCATATGGGCTACGCACAGAAATTTATTGTTTGGAAAATCATTAAGCGTGCGTGAAGGAAAGTGGGTTGGAAGAAGGGTACCTCGCTGTTCGTAAAAAAATGAGAACGCCCAATGGTGCGGACGGCCTGAGTTGTTCGACAGCGTTTGCGCGGTGGTGCGGCGCCACCCACGGCCTAGGTAGCTCGCCTGGGGTTCGGAATGGAGAGGAGATATGGAGGGTGAAGAGAATCAGGAGAGTTAGGGTTTTGTTCGAGCGGGTTTTATATCCCTTCTCTGCCGACTTGTATTTGAAGTAGGACTCAGAGTTGGCTCCGGTTTGCTATAAGTGTGGGGTCGGGTTTGCTAAGTTTTGCTCGGGTTTTGCTCACGTTCCTAGCAGCAAGCTGCTGCTAGCTAAATAGTGTGGGGTCGGGCCCCCTCTCCTCTATTTCCGCAGCTGCTGCTGCTTTGTTTATGGGGGGCTCGGCCACTACAAGACTTTACTTTTTTTTCTTTTTTACACAATATATATATATATATATATATATATATATAAAATCTATATAGCTAGCAATAAATTCTCAAATAATTTACAAATAATTTCTAAAAATCCTAGAATTTAGTATATTCCTTATTTAATAGAAATATCAACATGCACACATACATTGATATATTATACATATACACATACATGAATTATACTATTTAGCTAGTAGCATATAAATCCATAACTAGTTAAATACGTAATGAAATTAATTTAAATTAAAGAAAAAAATCGATTATAAATTCTGGGGGCTTACATCCTACCCAACTTAAAAAAAAATTTGTCCTCGAAATTAAACTAAGGTCGGGGGATCAAATGCAATGCATGAAAAGTGTAAATACAAGACATACCTTCGTCTACGAACAACTGCGGGTAGCGATTTCGGATGTCGTCCTCGCGCTCCCAAGTAGACTCCCCTGGCGAGTGATGCTTCCATGCCATGCGAACCAACAGAATAGATTGATTCCGAAATACCTTCACTCGACGATCGAGGATACCTACTGGTTGCTCTTCATACGACAAACTCGGCCCAACTGTGATCTCGGAGTGATCAAGCACATGATTACTGTCCGCCATGTACCTCCTAAGCTGAGATACATAGAATATGTCATGTACTCCCTCTAGTGACGGCGGCAATGCCAATCTGTAGGCAACCTCTACAGCAGATTCCAAGACATCGAAAGGGCCGATGTACCTTGGACTCAACTTGCCACGTCCTCCGAATCGAATCGTGCCTCTAGTGGGGGATATCTTCAAGAACACATGGTCACCCTCTTTAAACTCCAAGGGTCGATGACGATTATCTGCCCACTGCTTCTGACGATCCTGCGCTGCACGCAGGTGGTCCTGAATTTTCTTCACTGTCTCCACTGTGCTCAAGACCAACTCTGGACCCAATAGCTGTCGCTCTCCTATGTCGCTCCAACATACAGAAGACCGACACTTCCTACCATACAATGCTTCAAACGGAGCCATTTGAATGCTCGCTTGATAGCTATTGTTGTAGGAAAACTCAACAAGATAAAGATGGTCCTCCCATGAACTGCCAAAATCAAGCATACACGCTCTCAACATATCCTCTAATGTCTGAATGGTATGCTCCGACTGGCCGTCTGTCTGCGGATGATACGATGTGCTAAATTTCAATCGAGTACCCAAACTCTCTTGTATGCTCCTCCAAAAGTACGAGGTGAATCTCGAGTCATGGTCCGACACAATACTAACAGGCACACCGTGCAATCTCATAATCTGCTCCATATACGTCTCTGCTAATACCTCTGTCGACTGGCCCACTCTAAAAGGTAAAAAATGGGATGACTTCGTAAGTCTATCAACAATCACCCATACTGCATCACGTCCTCTAGGACTCCGAGGAAAGCCCGTGACGAAATCCATAGTAATGTGCTCCCACTTCCACTCGGAAATGGGTAGCGGCTGCAATAATCCGGCCATTCTCTGGTGCTTCGCCTTAACTTATTGACATACCAAGCACTTGGCAACAAAATGAGCTATCTCTCCCTTCATTCCATGCCACCAATAATACTATCGTAAGTTACGATACATCTTGGTCTCTCCGGGATGAATGGAGTATGCCGAACTGTGAGCCTCTGCTATCAGCTCCTGTCGTAGCTCTTCATTGGGAACATAAATGCGATCACCACATCGCAATGTCCCATCGGTGTGGATCCTCAATCATGTCTGCTCTCCTGCTTTGGTCCTCTTCCTAAGCCGTCGAAATCTAGCATCATTAGGCAATGTTGCCTTGATGCGCTCTACCAATGAGGATTGCACCTGGAGGTTGGCTAATACGCCATCGGCTCCCGGTAATACTACCTTAATACTAAGCTGCTCCAAGTCTCTAATCAATTCCTTCTGTGTAGTCAAAAAGTGTGCCATGGGCTTACGGCTTAATGCGTCTGCCACGACATTAGCCTTGCCCGGATGATAATGTAGCTTAATCTCATAATCCTTCATCAACTCCAACCAACATCGCTGTCGCATATTCAACTACTTTTGTGTGAACACGTACTTGAGGCTCTTATGATCAGTGTAGATATCAACCTTCTCGCCATACAAGTAGTGTCTCCATAGCTTCAAAGCAAAGATAACCGCTGCGAGCTCTAGATCGTGGGTCGGATAATTCTTCTCATGCACTCTCAACTGTCACGATGCATATGCTACTACCCGATCGTGCTGCATCAATACACATCCTACTCCCTTCTCAGATGCGTCGCTGTAAATCACAAATCCTCTTGGGCCCGATGGTAGTGTCAAGATCGGTGCTGTGGTCAACCGCTTCTTCAACTCGTCAAAAGCGGCTTAACACTCGTCTGTCCCTACAAACTCCTGATCCTTGAAAGTCAATCGAGTCATAGGCCCCGCTATTCGAGAGAAATATTCTACGAACTGTCGGTAGTAACCCGCAAGTCAGAGAAAACTTCTCACTTCAGAAGAGCGGGCCATGATTTGACTGCTGTGATCTTCTCTGGGTCTACCGATATACCATCGCCCGTAACAATATGACCAAGGAATGATACCTCCTTGAAAAAGAAATCACACTTGCTAAGCTTTGCAAAGAGTCTCTCGTTCCTCAATGTTCCCAAAACTATCCGTAGATGTTGCTTGTGCTCCTCTTGACTCTTGGAGTAAATCAAGATATCGTCTATAAAGACTACTACAAATTTGTCCAAGTATTGGTAAAAGATCTTGTTCATTAAATTCATAAAAACTGCGGGAGCATTGGTCAAACCGGAAGGCATGACCAAGAACTCGTAGTGCCCATACCTCAATCGAAAAGCTGTCTTGGCAATATCTTCCTTCCGAACCTTCAATTGGTGATAGCCCGATCGTAAGTCAATCTTGGAGAATACTTTTGCTCCACTCAGTTGATCGAATAAATCATCTATATGCGGCAAAGGATACTTGTTCTTCACCGTCACTGCATTCAATGCTCTGTAGTCAATACAAATGCGCACTGTCCCATCTTTCTTCGGCACAAAAAGAACTGGTGCTCCCCATGGTGACACACTGACACGAATAAATCCTTTCTCTAATAAGTCATCAATCTGCATCTTCATCTCTACCAACTCCTTGGGTGCCAGACGATATACTCATGATGAAATAGGCTCGGCCCCGGGAATAAGCTCAATAGAAAACTTCATATCTCGGTCAGGTGGTAGTCCTGGCAACTACTCGGGGAATACATCCTCGAACTCGGTGATAATAGGGTACTGAAGGGTGTCATGCATCATCATATGAGTTCCCGATGTGGGTGCCTCACAACTATCTCCGTCTTCTTTGGTGAACTCAAACTATGTCGCATTCGGTGGTCTAAAGATAATACTGTCCCTATGGCAGTCTATGAGAGCAAAATACTGGCTCAACCAGTCCATTCCAAGAACCACATCAAATGTCGGCATAGGGAATACAAGAAGTCGCGCCATCATCTCTCTGCTATTTATCACTATAGGACAAAGTCTACAAATACCACTAACAGGTACAACTCCTCCTCCAGTGAGGATTTTAACATTCTTATCTAAGGGTGTGATGGGAATGCTGTGTCTAGTGGAAAAACTAGTGGCTATGAATGAATGTATGGCTCCAGTATCAAATAATGTAATAGAAGGAAAAGATGCAACAAAAACCATACCTGCTATGACCTCTGCCTCTGACTCTACTTTCTCAACAGCTAGAGAGAATTCCTTTCCTTGGTTCTGTCCCGGGCCTTGAGTTCTGGCCTTGTTGTACTGTGCTGCTTGTGGAGGTAATGGTGGACGAGGTGCTGGGGCTGTAGGCCTCTGGGCCTGATGTGCCTGAACTAGAGCCTGCTGCTCAAGACAATCTCTGGCCAAGTGCTGTCCTGATCCACATCTCAAACATAAGCCCAAACGAAGTCGACAGTCATCTCTAATATGCCCCTGCTTTCCATAAAGGTTGCAGGTGGGCTTCTGATAAGGTGTGTGCCTCTGCTGGTACTGTCCTGTAGTCCTCCTGATAGGTCCACTCTGAGTAGCTCGGGCCGGTGTAGCTGCTGGTGTATGACGCCTCGATGTCTGCTGTTGTTCCTTGCGAAGAATCTCCTGAGCACGAGCTTCTTCCATGACAGCTGAATGGGAGACTCGAGACTGGGTAGTCGTAGAAGACTTGAGCTCTGGTGCAAGCCCCTGGTGAAATCTTCTCGCCTTCTCTAACTCTGTCGAAATCAATCCCGCACTAAATCGACTCAGGCGATTGAACTCCGAGTCATACTCATCAACTGTCATATTCCCTTGCTTCAGATGGAGGAACTGGTCGTAGAGACCATTTCGAACATGAATAGGGAAGAATATCTCATAAAATGCATCATAGAACTGCTTCCAGGTGATCCCAGTGCCTAATCGTCTCTCTTCCGCTTTCCACCAGTGGTGAGCATTGTCTTCTAATAGCAAGTCCACTACTGTCATCCAATCTCGAGCTGGCAACTGGGATGCCTTCAGTAGCTTCTCAGTACTAATAAGCCACTGTGACACCTCTAATGGCTTTTTCGTCCCTCTAAAGGCCTTGGGGTTCAAATCTGTGAAATTTTTGATAGAGCCTTCATAGGGATGCAGAGCCGGTGCTGGTGCTGGTACTGGAGGTGGTGGTGAAGGTCTAGCTATAGCTACTATCATCGTCTGTCTCATCAGCTCAGTCTACTGCCACTGAGCCTGCATCATGTCATACATAAACTGACTAGTGGGGCTGCCATCAGTCGGTGGTAGAGGCATCTGAGGTCCCGACTGTGGGGGAAACTGCTGAGGGAATGGTGGTGGTGGAGGCAGTGGTACATTCTCCCGGTGGCATAGTATTAGTCTGTCCAGCCTGGCTGCCTGGGGGTGCTGCGACCTCTGGGGACTCCGTCGTCGGTGTCGTAGTAGGCTGCGACAGTCCTGGATGGTAGGGTGTCGCTGGAGTCATGGGAGGATTTTGTCCTTCCGGAGTGGTCTCCTCAACATATGTGAGGGCCAAGGCAGAAGTGCGTCCGCTTCGTAGATTCATACTGGTTGGCACGAGGAGGATAAGTTGGTATTAGGAAAGATTAGATATGAAGTAAATCGAATAATCAAGGAAGTTTCGAAAAGATTGGAAGTCAAGGGATAGCAGTAGTTCTGGATGAGATATTCCTATTCCTATATGCAGGCTTGTTGAGCACAGTCATGTAACACAACAATATTAGATTGACCTGTATGGGCCACCACAAAAACATATAACGCCCCAGTCCCAAAATACGTAGGACCAAGTACGTGAACATGCCAGCTACACATATACAAAGAATACTCCAATATATAGAATCTTCGTATATGTACATAAGCTGTAAACAAATAATCACAGGCCAGAATAACATATCTAATCTCATTACAGCTCAACACAGAAGATAGTGAAGTCCAAATAAATAAATAAGAGTATCAAAAGATAGCCGGGTGAACATACTCACTCCAAACAGCTATGAAAAATAGTCTCACAAGATCGGAGTCCGACCTCCGCAAAATAGAAAGAAAAAGAGATGCAAAATAATGTCTACTACTGGCTCAGATAAAAAATAGACTAGAAGTCATAAGGTACTGCCTCATCATCAATGTAGGATAGCTCCAATGCCGCTCCATACTCCTGTGGAAAATCGTCTAAACCTGGAAAGATAACCAGGTCCTCAGGGGACATAGCAAGATACAAGAAAACACCATGCCATATAAACTGTAATAATATAATAAGAGAGAAAGGTATGCATGCAATCAGGTCCTGACCATTCTACTGTGAATATGCAGTGAGATACATTCCTTCAACGCATGAGCTCTGGCTGAATATAGGATCCGGTATAGTCCCCTCTTGGGCACCAGTGACTGAGAGCATGACGTTCAAAAACAACAGTGGCCAACCTGAGAGGCTCATACCCGTATCTCCAACGGAGCTTCCGGGTTACAAGGAAAGTGCAATCGAAGCCCATAAGACAGGTAATGTTCTCCCCACCCAATGCCTAGTATCATCATCTTCATGACTGACATGTACCTCTAGTAACCGCCAAGTCTTCTAGCATGCAATTCTATTGGCAGTTACCCCTATCCGTCGTACGCTCCATACGTTTCGGTGGCCAGCCAACTACCCGGATACGTGTCCTATATGTGACTCACATCATGTGATATAACAAGTGTCAAGGCCGTATGAGATATACCAATTCCTTAACATCAATGGGTGGTCAATAGACTAAGTCAATGCAAGAGAAATAAATAAAACAAAAAAACGACCGATAGAGTCGCTTACACCCAAGTGTACTTGGACACACAGTTTAAATATCATGAAATAAATGATGAAAATAACTACTGAAAATAAGAATATAATAATCACAGAGTAAGGTGGCAAGGTATCTTGCCTGGTGGTGCAAGTGGCAAGTCCAAGAGTAGCAAGTGTTAGCACCAAAACTCACAAATCACAGATGACTCCAAACGCTGAAACAACATCAAAAATGATCTCGGTGAAGAAGATATACCTAGGAAATGCCTGTCCAAAAGTCAAATTCTAGAACAGGGGCAAAATCATAATTTCGGATCAAAACGATGTCCGCCGTTGGACCCGCTTTGTACCGAAACACGTGCCAAAGTCTACAATCTCTAAAGTCATCAAACTACATGACTACGGTTTCAGTTTGAGGAGAGGAACTCAATGGTATGTCCAATTTTGGATTTCGAGGAGCCATGTACAAAATCGCCCGTTTGAGTGGGTCGCGGGCCCGCCAAAAATTAGGTTCCGATTCGACCTTCTCAGAATCGAACCAAACATGGCATACAGGACCAAAATTTCGATCCGGACCTGTTGGCGCAAGTTTCGTCTCGATTCGACGACTGTACACGAAGTTATGGGCAAGGTTGCAAAATGTCGATACGGGGGTATCTCGACGGATACACGTTGATTTCGTCGCACACACGCGACGAAACTGAGTTCCGTCAGTTCCCAAATGTCCGCAATGTCCATACGCGCCTTTCGATGCGTATAACATGCGACCACGTCGCCCGGTTTGTCGGTGCGTACGTCGTATCGTGAAAATTTTCTGAAATTTATACTTTAGAAAATAGTTTTTCGCCTAACTTTAACGCTGACTTAATACTCGCACAGAAAATAAAATTCAGATCTACAAAATGCGTTTTAATCATGGTTATGTTGTCTTTTCCTGTGTTCAATTAGTTTTTTAAAACTCTTGACACACAGTTCGAAATCTGGCTTCTAAGTTGTGGTTTGGGACTGCTTTCCAAACTGTGTTTTTAACAGTTTTTGGGACAACTTTGCCTCGATTTTTCGAGCAATCCCTTAGGGTTCCCAGGATTCTATCAGAAGGGGATTGAAGGGGTTCATATGGGCTACGCACAGAAATTTATAGTTCAGAAAATCATCGAGCGTGCGTGAAGAAAAGTGGGTTGGAAGAAGGGTACCTCGCTGTTCGTAAAAAAACTGAGAACGCCCAATGGTGCGGCCGGCCTGAGTTGTTCGACAGCGTTTCCGCGGTGGTGCAGCGCCGCCCACGGCCTAGGTAGCTCGCCTGGGATTCGGGATGGAGAGGAGATATGGAGGGTGAAGAGAATCGGGAGAGTTAGGGTTTTGTTCGAGCGGGTTTTATATCCCTTCTCCGCCGACTTGTATTCGAAGTAGGACTCAGAGTTGGCTCAGGTTTGCTATAAGTGTGGGGTCGGGTTTGCTAAGTTTTGCTCGGGTTTTGGTCACGTTCCTAGCAGCAAGCTGCTGCTAGCTAAATAGTGTGGGGTCGGCCCCCCTATTTCCGCAGCTGCTGCTGCTTCGTTTATGCGGGGCTCGGCCACCACAAGACTTTACTTTTTTTTTACACAATATATATAATACTTATATATATATAAATATATATATATATATATATATATATATATATCAATATCAAAAATCTATATAGCTAGCAATAAATTCTCAAATAATTTACAAATAATTTCTAAAAATCCTAGAATTTAGTATATTCCTTATTTAATAGAAATATCAACATGCACACATACAATGATATATTATACATACACACATACAGGAATTATACTATTTAGCTAGTAGCATATAAATCCATAACTAGTTAAATACGTAATGAAATTAATTTAAATTAAATAAAAAAATTGATTGTAAATTCTGGGGGCTTACAGGCCTTGTTGTACTGTGAGCCTTGGAAAGGCTCCTGCTGCTGGTCGGGGAGCTGGAGGTGCTGAAGCTGTAGGCCTCAAGGCCTAATGCGCATGTACTAGTGCTCGATGCTTGGAGCAATCTCTTCCCAAGTGCTGTCCCAATCCACATCTCATACATAATCCCAAACGAAGTCGGCAGTTATCTCTAATTTGGCCTTGCTTTTCACAAAAGTGGCAAGTGGGCTTCTGGTAGGGTGTAGTCCTCTGCTGGTACTGTCCTGTGGTCCTTTTGACAGGTCCTCCCTGAGTAGCACGGACTGGTGTAACTGTTGGTGTATGGCGCCTCGATGTCTGCTGCAGCTCCTTGCGAAGAATCTCCTGATGTCACTACCACATTTTAGATTGAGGGTATTTTGGTCATTTATGAATTTTATGAATTTTTTGAATTTATTTAATTGATTTAATTGATTTAATTGGTGATTGTGATTTTTGACTTTAACTTATTGAGACTTTGTAGACTAGCCTAGAAGCTAACCCTAGCTATGGTGACCCTAGTCTAACTTAAGTTAACCTATTTATGTCATTATAAATTATTTTTAAAATAGGAGGATTAAGATTAAGTGAAATGGTTTCATGACTTATGATTTAATTCAATGACTTGTGATTTCCATTCAATGACTTATGTAATTAAACCATAGGCCCATGACTTAAGCCCAAACCCTAACTAAGCCCCCATGGCCGGCCACTTAGGGCTCCCCTTTGTCTATAAGTATTCTCTTCCACTTGTTCTTGCCTCTTTTGTGCTTAACCTAGTTTTTGAAGGAAAGGTAAATCCCCACTTTCTAAAATTCATAATAAATCCATTTCAATTCCTTTTTAACTCTAGACTTTTGCATTAGGATCTAATTACTGCTTATTTACTATTTGTGGAGACTTATCTCAGTTTTTATGCAATTTGGAGCTTGGGAGTTGATATTTTGATTCCTTCCATTTGGGACTTTCTTTGAGTTTGACACTCAATAGGTAGACCACTCAAACCTATTCTTTTTCCTGATTTCTTTGCATTTAGGGCTAGATATAGGTGTCCCCTAGCTGTCCCTAGAGTTGGGTTAATTTTGTGTCTATTTGATGTCCGTATCGGACACGTGTCATAGTGTATAGGTGAGTGTTTGTTAAAATGCCTCTTAGGAATTTATTTTCGTGTTTTGTAAAATTAATTACATGGATCCCTAGATCTATGTGTATGTAAATATTTATGAAGACTGAATTTGTTTTTGTGTCGTTTTGTGTCAGTTTTTGGTGCTGGACACGCTGCACGGGGCTCGGCTAAGTGCCTTGCTGCCCGTGTCCTAGTTCTCACTGGACACGCCACCTCTTGACACCAAAATTGGTGTGGACACTCCCTGCGTGACTGATACGAGGCCTATAAAGTCTCGTGGGATCTCATTTAGTAGATGGTGAGATGTTTGACACGTACGTATTTTGCACTGTCATTTACAGTCGGCCAAGGACCCTCTAACACAGTGTTCGTGTCCCACAAAGACATATATTAGACACATTTCAGGGTGACCTATCCCTAGACCTATTCTAGGCCAACCCATAGGCACGAGTACGTGTCGTAAATCATGTCTTATCGTGTCCACGAATGATGTGCACACGTGCACGATGATTGTGTGCACAATTTTGTGTCTGTGTTTGTGTGGTGTTTGGACACGATTCGTGTCCAGTTCTTGGGCACGAAGATACCCTCTGACATTGTCCCATATGTGTCATTATTTACCAACCCTAATTTGTGTGATAATTGGTTGTTTAGTTTTCGAATTTGGGTTTTCCCATTTTCCTGATACTTAACTGTCAATTGGGTTTTGAGGGGTAATATGTATTAACTGTTTGTTTTAATTTGAATGTAGTCATCTAAAATATCTGGGAATGAACCAACATGTAAGGTTTTATGCTAGGCATAAGATTTTAGCTTTCAATTTTGCTTTTGGCTTTTGAAGTTATAATGAGATGCTAGGACTGATACGCAGTTTTGATACACTGTTTTGAACACCTTAACCCTATGTAATTACACACACAGGCACGTTTGCACACTGGTTGTTCAGTTGAGATTGGTTGGTATTAAGATTCAAGGTTATGTGGAAATGGGATTTTTAATTTTGTTGGACTGAATCCTGAGAATATTGGGACTGTCACATACCTGAGAACACATATAACACACATGTTTATATACACACTCAGCAACATTTCAAATTACGAAATGTATTGACACTATACACTATACACTGCCTACATGCCATGTTTCCTGAGACACCCATGAGCTAATTGTCACCCTAAGACCCTATACATAGACACACATCTAAATCTGAAAACTAGAAATCTGGAAATGGGTAAACTGAGACACCATGTAGATACCTACATGCCTATGCTCTAAACACACACATTGGTATGTACACTAGCCTATGGCATTGACACACTCACCACCTAAACACTGAAATGTATTGACTACCATTCATTGTTAACTGTAAAACTGGAAACCTAGGACTGAACACTGAGAACATATGTACTGAGACACACATCACACACATTGACACACACTACTACTGCCTCATGACACTATCTACACACATGGGCTCAGATGACACACACATACATATACTTTCTGTCATGCCCCGATCCCGGAGGATCGAAAACTAGCCACTGGGCGTGATGCCGTACAAGTCTAGATTGCACTTGTACAAGGCAAAACCATTACAGTTCCTGGTAATTCTCAGAAAACATCGACAACGCAGCGGAACCAAGCAGATAAATTGAAGTCACACAATTTATATAGAAATGTATCTCTTTATTGATAATCAAAATGGATTACAAGACTTGCAGCAGAATACAGAGTTTACAACTCTTTACAAGACTCGCAGCGGAATACAGAGTTTACAACTGTTTACAAGTCTTTTGAATAGCCAACTGAATGTATACACTTGCCCTTTAGGCTACAAATGAATATACTGACTTCTTTACAATGAACTTGCCAATATGGCTACAATCTCACTGGTATAACTGAGTTCCCATGTTCCATACATTATGTCCCGTATAGCAGAAGACATCGTCTTGCAAGAAGAGCTTCTACACACCCATCCGATTCATCGATGCCAAGCACTGATTCACAGGATTTCCCCCAAGCAAATACCTGTAATATTGCCCACAACGTGGGTCAGTACATCATCAATGTACTGGCGAGCGGTGCTGGCCCAACTCACCTAAGAAGACAACACTAAGTAATCATGTTATAGCACATTATTAACAGTGGTCTTTCTCGTTGCCTTAGGGTCAATTTTATGTTATAGCCGACAAGAAGTAAAGCATGCAAATCTCATAGCCAACATAATTTAAAGCATACTGTTATCATCCTTTGGTGATTCTTACCTACGGTCGTGTAGCCATCCCTGTACATTTATAATACTTACTCTGCCTGCACAAGACATTGTTAGGAATAATAGCACGATTCAATATAAATATCACCGTTCAGGTGATTCTTACCAACAGCCGATATCCTTCCCTGTATTTGAGTAATAACTTACTCTGCCTGCATAAGACATCATTAGCACTGGACCTATCTATATGAAGGTCACTGGCGACACGCCATCCTGGACCGTCTTACAGGTATACAGCGCCCTTGCCAGTGCAGGTAGCTAGCCCCACTGCAAGTCCTGTATACCGTGCTACTACTTCAGCACTGCCACTACTTCGGCATTGGTTTCCCCTAGGATGAACCGGGTTCCATGGCCCAGGAATACCGTTCGAGAAACCACCTTGTCGACAAGTTGTCCATGACCATGCAACTATATACAACTTATCTAAGAAAAAAAAATAATGCATGATAAGGAAAACTAAGTAATTCAGCCACCAATCTCATTTATATTACCATCTTGCCATCTTACCATCTTGCCTTGAGCCAATGCTCATATTATCATCTACCCAATCCAGGGTCTTGGCGTAATCAACATTCTACATCGGCGACAGGATAATAGAATGTTGTTACCCAATCCTTTTGCCACATCTTTGATACCATACATCTTTCCAACCAAACTCAGTGTACTCATCGCCCAATTCCTGGGACTTAGCATCTGTTTGGCATTCATTCATTTGAATGAAATTCAAGCATACTCACTGCCCAGTTCTTGGGTCTTAACATCTGTATTGCCATCTATTCATTGAGCCAACGCTCGATATACTCACCGCTAAGTATTGGGACTTTGCCTTCACCTGTCATGTAATTCATCGCAACATCGTACAAGCATACAATTTATTTAGCCACAACAGTTTACGTTCAGGTGATTATTATCTTTCATTATCTTTTCAAATTTCATGCAAGGTGTTATTGAACAACTTAACAAGAAACATAGCATACTCATCCTTATTTTTAAGCGTGAAGCTAAAGGATCTTTGAAGGGTTCAACACTACTCACATTCATAGGACGATTCCCGTCACGATCGCATAGTCTTCCAAGCGATCCTTCGCATAATCCCAAGTCCAACAAGGCTTCATCGAACCAACCATCCATCATAAGGCATCTTGCGGGTCGGGGCACTACAATATATACCACCCAGAAAAAGTTTCGTCCTCGAAACTTAAAACAAAACTCATCCCCAAAACTTCAACCGACTTTTTATGAAACTTCAACGATCAACTTGCACTATTTAGTATTTCTCCGCAATCTCTCGATTGATTTCAAGTAATGTACCGTCTCGTTACAGCATCTCAATTGATTCAACATAGTTTACCATCTTTGATCTTTCCTCCGACACTCGTACAAATCCTTAGCACATGATAATCCTTCCCGTGGCTTCGTTTGAATTCAGTATACCACTTAGTTGGAATCATATACATATTTTAGGCGTCCCCGAAATACATGCACTTCAGCCAAGTTCAGTGATAGAGAAAACGAACGAGCCACGGTGTACCTTCCTTTTCGAACATCAGTAATTCTCTTTGAGCATCTCGTATAATCCTATTTTGTTTATTCTCTTTGAGCATCTCGCATCGGGGTACGAAGAGTCCTTCCACGGACGTCACTGCACCAAAGTCATCGTCAACTGCTGTTGCAATAACACGATGGTGCAAAAAGACCGGCAATCCGTCGTTCAAAGACTACAACAGCCGTCTTCAAAAGACGAGGTACTTCCCGTCGTCTCCTGCAACTCTTCCCAGAAAGTCCCTGCCGATGGGAGAGGGAAGAAGACAAATGTTCCCAGCCCGAAGATTTCAACCGCTATGACTAAAAGACTGTCGTCTAAGCGGGTGCCCACCACCGGAGTTTTCTAAGGCACCCATTCTAAGACGAAATCTGCTACAGTGGAAGATTCATCGTCCACACCACTGGGAGTTGCTGGAACTGTGGGTAGCACTCCTCCGAACCTCCACAACAATCCGATGTTCCAAGAAGTCGAGCCGAGGAAAACAACTATCCCGTCAGATGTTGCAAACCCCGACGTCCCCGAGGACGTCCACAACTTCCAAGACGAGGCAAACTCAGAAATTGGGGGTACTGTTCCTTCTGAGTCCGAACTAGAGGAAGATATTCCCACATACCCCGATGACTTCTCACTACAGGGGTATGATTCGGAAGACACGTCCTCCACTGTGCCATCCATCTCTCCTCAGGTAAGACGGTATTCATGACGAACAACAACCAAGGTGGTTCCAGTGATCGCCAATGCATCGACACTCTCGAAGCCATATTGCACGCCTTGGTCAAGTCTGTAGACGAGATCAAAGCGGCCCTTCCAACTCTCCAAGGAGAGACGCCTGGCCAAACAAGTGCGGGTCCCGCGGTCAATGTGGACTCAAATTCAACGGCACCGAATCCGGGAAACAATCCTCCTGAAGTGACGGCCCCCACCGCTGTGGATGAGGCCCGAGAAGCGACAAGAGAGGTCCAGGAGCTCCGAGCCATGTTTCACGCTCGGGAAAACTCTTAAGACCTCAGAATACGGCAACCGTACCCTGCTGCATGGAGGGATGTCCCATTCTCGCCAAGATATAAGCCGTTCAACATCAACCCGTATGATGGCAAGACCTCCGCAAGTCGGTACATCACTTACTTCGAGGTCACTACCGACCATCTGCCCCATGACGATGCCATCCTCATACGATTATTCATTGGGGCATTAGAAGGAGTCGCCTTCGACTGGTATCGCAACCTGCCAAACAACTGCATCCACTCCTTCGCCGGCTTCAAGCGCATGTTCTTGGAGAGATTCTATGAAGTAGGGCAGGACATCACAATGTCCACCCTCATGGACGTCTTCCAAGGGGAGAAAGAGCTGACAAGGAACTATATCGAGCGGTTTCGCCAAACCGCAATGAAGTTGCCGTCTGGAAATCCGAATTCCTCCCTGATTGAAATTTGCCAAAAGAGATTGCTCCCAACAATCAGTCTCTGGATGGGCGAAAGTCAATTCAAAGACTGGAAGACGTTTATGATCAGTGCCACAAGCGCCGAAGAACGATTGAAGATGGCTCACCAATTAGGATTGCACATCTCGGACGGAGAGAACAAGGGCAAGCGTCCTAATACCAACAACGATAATGGGGGTAGCCCCTCCAATAATTGGGACAGCAGGGGTAAGCAAGCTATGGTGGCCGATACAGCACAGAAACCTGAGCCAAAATCGACAGACAAACAATGGCCGTAAATCACCTACTCCTTCGAAGACGGCCACGTCAAGCCCATCTTGGACATGCTCATACAAGGAGACAGAATTTAGCTTCCTCCACCAAGACGGGAACCTCGGCCGACAGAAATAGAGAACCCAAAGTACTGCCATTACCACCGCTACGTCTACCATGCTACACACGACTGCTACCAGCTAAAGTGGTACATCCAAAATTTGATCGATTCGAACGCTCTGGCCATCGATTTTGAAGAGGTAACTGTGGCAACCAATATAGTGTCAGTACAATTTGGCAGCTTCCCTCCAACAGAAACTTAAGACGGTGTGGTCCCCATCCCTCTAGCGACAATGGAGATTACTAATCTTCCACCCCCCCGAGATCAGGCTGCTGGTCTAGTGCCCCTCACCATATCACGAGGGAAGGTCATGTGGGTCCATCCAGACTTGGTATCAGAAGTGACTCGGCCCACACCATCTTAAATCTGCAAGAAGAAGAGTGGAAAAGTCAGGTCCTGTCGCATAATCTCGGCAGATATCGAAGAAGCTATATCCGTCGTCACTCGGTCTGGGGCACAATCCCAACCCGTGGCTGATAACTCAGCAGAAGATCATCAGCCCGCTACACATGACGCTCCGGGACCTGCTCAGCCTTCGACGACCGACAAGCCTAGGCCGAAGGAGACTCGCTTTGACAAATCCCTCCGAAAAGAGGCACCACAGGGGCTGGAGAGGCCCTACAACTTCGACATCTTGGCGCAATTGGCCAACACACCGGCCAAGTTGTCATTATAAGAGCTTCTGAGACTCTCAAAGGATGTTCGCACGACTTTGAGCGATGTACTCCAAAATGTCGACGCGTACCTGGCTCAGGTCATCCTCACGGGAGAGAACCCGCCTGCAGATCTCCAAGACAGCGCTTGTACGGGAGCGATGCCCAACATTATCTTCACTCCGTAGGACATGCTCATCAAAACCAACCTATACGATCGCCCGTTATACTACAATGGATACATCGGCGATGTCAAGGTAGATCGAATGCACATTAATCCTGGTTCTTCTATAAGCATTATCCCGAAGGGTCTGATGCATCATCTCCGTATCCCTATGAATCGCCCGACGCCTACAAGCACCGCTATCAGCAGTTTCAATTCGGGCAAGAGCTACCCAATTGGGAAGATTCGTCTGAAGTGTCAAATTGGCGATCTCCAGTCGGAAGTCACCTGTTATGTCATAGATGTAGACACTTCTTACAACATCCTCTTGGGGCGCCCTTGGATACACAATTATATGATCGTGCCTTCCATGCTACACTAGTGCTTCAAGTATATCGATAAACACGACTTCGGACGGAATTTGCCGACATCGATCCCTTCAAAGGGGTCGAATCCTACTACTCAGACTTCTGTCTGTACAAAAAGTTAAAGAGGCACCTTGCTGAAGGAGATGTGCAAGCTCGTACCGAGACAGCCACAGGATCAGAAGAACCTCTGACGATCCACCTCCAAGTTCGCAAACCTGGCAAGTCCGCACCCCTTACCGCCACTCTGCGTAAGGACGCAATCAGCCTCTCAGCACAAGAAGAGCAGATGATAATCCGGCTGCCAAGGTCTGGCCAAGTGCCAAGACCCACAACGGAGGCACTAACAATCAGGCTGCCGAGAGTTGGCCAGCCGCAAACATAGAAGCTCAATCCCTCCGATAAGCCAATGACGATACGCCTTCCGAAGAAAAGTCGTCACCCCGATGCAAGGTCTGGGACTTCTAGCGAACCAACCACTCCCCATCCAGCATCGAGTACCAAACTGGGGGTCGCTAGTCTGCCAACAACCCCACGCTCGACTCCACCAGCTGAACCTCTGACGATCAAGCTGTCCAGGTCGTCCTCTCAGTCTTCACTTATACAGGGGGTAGCCGAAGAGGAACCGGAGCTAGCCAAGTATGTGGCTGCCCACACTGATGTTCCCTCCGCAGATGATGTAATCCCGCTAGAAAAGATACCTTATTTCATCAATAAAGGGCTATCTTTGAACTACCTCGAACTCAACAAGCTTTGTACAATGTATGCTATGGAACACGGTATAGGCACTCACCTACACACACAGGTGACAAATGTGTACACCGCAATCCAGATTACTCTAGCGGAAGATGCTTACTGCATAATCGAGGGAGGTGACCATCCAATCATCTTCGGCCGGAAGGACGATCCGCAGTCCTTCACCATAGAAGAAGTCGACCTTGAATCAGATGGCGGGAGACTGCCTCTGTATCTTTATAGCCTCCAATCCAAATATCTCATTCAAAAATAGGGGTATGATCTAGAGACTACGCTAGGCTTGAACAACGGCACCTGGCGACAATTACCTCTAAATCTACCAGTCCCGGCTGGCAAACCACGGGACTACTATAGCAAGACTCGATGTGGATTAGGGTATGTTACACCTACAACGACCCCTGAAAGTTCAGATGAAGAGTGTGACTGGCAGTCACATTCAACCTGGTCACCGACTTCAGACTCATATACCAGCATCGGAGACATATTCAGAAAAGTTCTATCAGTCAACATGGCATTTGCCGACGCTTACGAAGAAGATGAAGACATGCCGAAAATCCTCGAGTTAGAGCCGTAGGCCCAACAGTTGGATGCACAATAGAAAAAGCGGTTCGAACTGAGAGAACCCCCTACTGAAGATGAAGTTATACAAGTGGATCTCGGTAGCGAATCTTCTCCAAAACTAATCATCGTCAGTAAAAGCTAACAGACGAAGAGCAAGAATCGCTACTTGAACTTGTCGAAGAATATATTGATGTGTTCGCCTGGAGCTATGAAGACATGCCAGGACTAAACCCCGAGGTTGCCCTTCACAAGCTCAACATTCGGCCAGATACAAAGTCGGTCAAACAACAACAACGACGCTTCTGCCCGGGCATCATGGATGCGATCGAAGCCGAAGTCAACAAACTGATAGCCAGCGGCTTCATACGTGAAGAGCAACATCCAGACTGGGTCGCCAACATAGTACCCGTCCTTAAGAAGAGTAGGAATATTCGAATCTCCATCGACTTCCGCAATCTGAACGAGGCATGTACCAAAGATGAATTCCTCCTCCTTATCACAGACATCATGATTGACAACACCTGCGGCTTCGAACGTATGTCATTCATGGATGGCTTCTCGGGGTACAACCAAATCAATGTCTCCTGACGACGAAAAGCATACATTATTTTGAACACCGATTGGCACATACTGCTACACAGTCATGCCTTTCGATTTGAAGAATGCCGGCGCCACATATCAAAGAGCTATAAGTATCATCTTCAGAGACCACTTACGCAAGACGGTGGAGTGCTATGTTGATGACATCGCCGTCAAGAGTCGCTGTAAGGAAGACCATCTCCAGGATCTGAGGACGGTATTCGACCTGATGCGAGCACACAACCTAAAATTGAATCCTACAAAATCTTTCTTGGGCGTATCCAGCGGAAAGTTCTTGGGTTTCATCATCACCGCCCAGGGTATTCATGTAGACCCTGAGAAGACGACGACAATTATGGGGATGGGTCCTCCGAAAAATCTCCGCGAACTCAGAGGCCTTCAAGGTAGGCTAGCTTACATCAGGAGGTTCATTTCTAACCTCTCCGGGTGATGTCGACCATTCACCCATCTCATGAAGAAAGGCGTCTCATTCGTATGGGACGAAGAATGTCAGCGTGCCTTCGACAGCATCAAAGAATATTTGTCGAACCCTCCATTCCTGGTGGCCCCGGTTGCTGGAAAACCATTCCTGCTCTATGTACGCGCAATGGTGCATTCCCTCGACGCTCTGCTAGCACAAAACAATAATACAGGCCATGAGCAAGCCATATATTACTTTAGTCGAATGATGATTGGGCCAGAGCACCGATATACCGCCGTGGAAAAGGAATGCCTCGTCCTGGTGTTCGCCATTCAGAAGAGGCGGCACTATGTCACGGAACAAATGATACATGTGACCTCACGAGTCAACCCTCTCAGGGTCCTCATGACTAAACCAGGGGCACTCAGCTCTCACCTCGCTACATGGGCAATATTGCTGTCCCCCTATCATATGATCTTCGTCCCGCAAAAGGCTGTTAAAGGTCAAGCCCCGGCAGACTTTTTGGCAGGTCACCCGGGCTCGGAGTCGTCCAAAATATACGAAGGAATCCCAGATGAGGTCGCCGACTCACATGCAACCTCTCATGATTATATATGGCGAATGTTCTTCGACGGTGCCTCAAGGACCGGACCTAAGGGCAACATCGTCGTCAGAGTCGGGGTGGTGTTGGTTTCTCCTTCCGGATTGGTGATCAACCGCACGTAATCCCTCACAGAACCCTGCTCTAACAATGTGGCTGAGTACAATGCTTTGGTCATTGGCCTCCAACTTGCAAGAGAGCTGGGGGTATAATATCTTGAAGCAAACGGCAATTCTCAGTTAATCGTCAATCAGATCCGGGGCTCGTGTGAAGTCCGCCACGAAGACATGATCCCATATCATCAAATAGCAATCGACATTATCTCGTCGTTCGTGGGGTTCTTCATCGAACACGTTCCCAGACTCCAAAATATTGAAGCCGACGCCTTAGCAGGCCTGGCCGCTTCCCTAGCAGTGCCAAATTATACTCATCAATCAGTAGATGTGATAGGCCACGGACTGGTCTGCCCCAAGAACAACGTTCAATTTGTGGCGAGTTATTCTGCTCAGACGATCGACGAAGTCCCAGATTGGAGACAACCGTTCATTGACTTCGTAGTCTACGACATCCTGCCCGAGAACCCAAAAGAAGCCACTTCCATCAGACGGCATTCTCTCAGATTCTTCTACGATACGGAGACGAAAATGCTGTATCGGCGATCCTACGATGGGTTATTGCTTTGATGTCTATCAAACGCAGAAGCCAAAGAAGCCATACGCGAAGCTCATGACGGTGTATGCGGGGCCCATCAGCCTTACCCTAAATTGTAAGACCGTCTTCGCCAAATGGGCTACTACTGGCCCACGATGGTAGCAGATTTGATAGACTATGCTAGAAAGTGCAAAGCTTGCCAAGTCCATGCGGACTTCATCCACCAACCATCCGAATTTCTACATCCGACAGAGGCGTCCTGGCAGTTCGAAGCATGGGGAATGGATATCATCATTTCGATTACTCCAACTTCCTTCCGAGGACATCTCTTCATACTCGCAATCACAGATTACTTCTCCAAATGGGCAAAAGCTATCCTGCTTGCAGAAGTAAAGACTTTAAACGTGATCAGCTTCCTTAAGCATCACGTCATCTATCGCTTTGGACTGCCCCGAAGGATCATCCACGATAATGGACCGCAGTTTGTAACCCATGCCTTCTATCGATTCTGTGACAAGCACCGCATCCAGAATATTGCTTCGACGCCATACAATCCAGCAGCGAATGGGTTGGCAGAAGCATTCAACAAAACTATCATCAAGTTACTCAAGAAGTTCGTGTCATCCAATAAACGCGACTGGAACGAGAAGCTTGGTGAATGCCTATGGGCATACCGTACCACAGTCCAACGGCCACAGGGAACACACCATTCTCCCTGGTATACGGGAGTGAAGCAGTTCTCCCATTGGAGACTCAAATATCCTCGCTCCGTGTCGCGCTCACTTATCAATTAACGACGGATGATAAGTACCATCGCTGACTACAAAAGTTAGAGGCCTTAGATGAAAAGCACCTCCTGGCTCAGCAACGAATCGAGCTTTACCAAGTACGCATCTCTAGAGCCTTCAACAAGAAGGTTAAAATCAGAACATTCCAGGTAGGCGAACTCGTTCTATCAGTCCGGAGGCCGATGGTCATGACTTACAAGACCACCGACAAGTTCCAGCCAAAATGGGAAGGTCCCATCGAGACTGTATTCTCCAACGGTACTTACCGCCTCGCAAAATAAAATGGAGACTTACTCATGTTGTCCGTCAACGACAAGTTCCTGAAGAAATATTATGTCTAAATGACACATTCCAAATCATTGAATTATGTACCCGCTAGTGCCGTTGAACTCACTTTTGTAATATTCTAGATTATCGAGTTATGTACCCGCTGGTGCTGCTGAACTCACATCCACAAAACTCTACATCATTGAGTTATGTACCCGCTGGTGTCGCTGAACTCATATCCACAATATTCCAGATTATTGAGTTATGTACCCGCTGGTGCCGCTGAACTCACATCTATAACATTCCAGATTATCGAGTCATGTACTCGCTGGTGCCGCTGAACTCACATTTCCAAATTCCAAACTATCGAGTTATGTACCCGCAGGTGCCTCTGAACTCACATTTCGGTCACTCTTTTAGATAGAAAGTCATGTATGACCATACCCCTGAATTTTTTTCCTGAAAGAGATCCTCCCTCATGATCCACTACCCGCACTCCCAGTACACAAAAAGGGTAACAGATCCACAAATTTCCAAAACGGCCATGTCCTCATTAACTCTGAGTCGTTTCTCTTCCGCCAAAAATAAATCACCCATTTATATAGAACTTCCATGTCCTAATTACCTCTGAGTCGTTCTATGTACCCTCCTTCATTGAGCCCACTCCTGCCATGTCCTCATTACCTCTGAGTGAGAAGGCTCCGTCGAAGAAACCTTCATGCTTGCCATGTCCTCATTACCTCTGAGTAAGTATGATGATTCCCTTGCGAATTATTATCTGTACCCACAACTAGAGTACGCCAAGGATAATAGGTCCACAAATATTCCCCGCTGAGTCCACTCCTGCCATGTCCACATTACCTCTGAGTAGGAAGACTCCACGGTAAAACCTCCGTACTTACCATGTCCTCATTACCTCTGAGTAAGTAGGTTGGTTCTCTCTCGTCTTATTATCCGTACCCTGAACCAGGGTACACCAAGGATAATAGGCCAACAATGGTCCTTTGCTAAGTCTCTTGGTACAGGCCCACCATTCTTCATCATATCCCGGGAGCCCAGCTGCTCCATGGCATTCTATCTCTCGATACCCCGAACACCCACGACCTCCTTTCCGTGGAACTGTTCTAGGTATCCCCAATCAAACTTGTTATCCGTACCTAAAACCAAGGTATTCCAGGGGTAACAGGTCCACAAACAAGTCCTCCATGCGGGGCAAATATCACCACAATACCACAGGCACAATAAGCAATACAAATGAAGGGTAGAATTGAAACTACTCGTTATTTGAAAGACGAAAAAGCATTACATATGGTGGGGACCATGTCCCTCTCAAAAAAGAAAAGAAAAGGAAAACAGAAACAAAATGAGAAAAAGGCCGACTATAGTTCGGCATTACACAACTCCAAGAAGCGATTTCTCACTAAGGCAGTACCCCGCTCAAGCCTCTGTCTAGCTCGACGCTCAGCCTCTTGGCACAACCGCTCCCCATTATCCAGGTCTATGAGTGCCCGCTATTCGTTGTCCAACCTCTTCAGAGCTACTTCCAAGTCAGCCGAAGCTTTATTGACTTTACCAGCCTCCTGGATAATTAGCCCTCTGTCGATCTGGGCAGCCTCAAGCTCAGACTCAAAGAAAGTTAACTTCCTCTGGAGCTCAAGGATCTGCTCCCGCATGTCAGTAATCCTGCGGGAGGCAATCACTTCCCGAGCTGTAACATCTTCACTCTCATGGCTCAATTGATCATATCGATCAGACAGAGTGCGGAGATCCTCCAGTATGGCCGGCCTGGTTTTATCCTGAGTAGCCCTCGCCTTCTCTATAGCTGTTGTGAGGGAGCCACACTCCTGATCTATAGCAGCAGACAAATCAACCTGCCACATTACCTGAAGCTGGGCCACCAGCTGATCAGTCTCCAGCAATTTCACCTCCAGAAGTGCAGCCACCCCTGCCCCACCAGGAAGGGCCTTAAGGATATTAATTTGACCCTGGGCGCATTGTCGGGCCAAGACGAAAGAGGTCCCTCTCTCCACAGCAGCTTCTATCCCCCTTTTCAAGTGACGATAAAAGCTGTCGACTACGTCCTGTAATGCTTCGTCCAGGACCTCTGTAGAGGACGGCGTCAGAGGAAGCGTGGCCGGCAGCATCGAAGGATTGGTACTAGAACTTGCCACCAGGGGGGAACTTCTGAGCAGAACGATGTACGGATAGCGGCTAACTCTTATTCTGCCACCCGAAGAGCCTGGACGCTTGGCAGGACGGAGATGTCGACTCTCTGAGCCGCCCGAGCAGAGGAAGACACGAGGACCATCGTCCCCTGCCTCGGTTGTCCCATCATCGGACTTGCCGAACTCGAGCCTACAGGAGGACCATCAAGACGAGCCGGAAGGGGAGGAGGTACGCTCCTCTCCGCCGGTGCCCCTTCGGCAGAGTCTGTCTCAACAATGTCCATCCTCGGCACTAGAGAGACAGGACCTGCATGTCCATTACGATGATCAATCGACGTGACCCAAAGGATGTGATGATAGAGCAGATAGGCCTCCTTACAAGTTAAGATTTGGCTTATCTTACCAAGAGAGGAGCATGGAGGCTGCAACTCGTTCGTAGCTGGCAGGGTCTCCTCATCCACGATCTCCAAATTAAATTTGGTCGGCTCCTCTGACCCAGCCACCTCGGAGGGAGAGGCAACTCGATCAGCATCATCTTGACAGAATTCAACAATTTCAGGAGCAGGATCACCGGAGCCCCCGTCATCCCGAGTCGCGACCTCGACAACTTGAGAGTCCTCTTTTTCTGACGCCTAAAAGAGGGAAGGAAGATGATTAAAATCAAAGATAGAAGAAAGGAAGGACCGGTAGTAAATTATTTACCTTTGATGTGGGGTCAACTTCTTCGCCTCTTTCCTTTATAGTTAGCCCACGGTGTCTGGTCACAGCCAGTTTCCGAGAGCGAGGAATGTCGTCGACAGAAAAAAGTTGCCTGCTACGCTTTCGTGCAGGGCCGGGTGCAACAGATGGCTGATCTACCACCATCTCATCTGGCAAGTCAGACGGCTGATCCGCCCCTACATCTACCACCGGAAGGGAAGAGTCATCTCCATCATGCTCGTCTTTGTCATCTGTAGCAGCGGAGTCCGAATCCGGCACTTCGACTCTGTTCTTCCTCTTCCTTGTCTTGGCCCCTTGGGAACCCTCATCCAGGCCGGTACCAACGATGAAACTGGTTCCTGGGTTAAAACCGACAGGGGGCTTGTTCGCCATGACGTGGTACAGAGCCGCCATATACAAGATCTCTACCGACGCCTTGATAGCAGAAACTGAGAAAATGGTACGGGTATAGAATGTGTCATAGTAATGCCAGGCTCTAATGTCGTCAAGAAGGCTACCTTCAAAGCCCAGACAAGAGCTGGGGCTGTCTAGAAAAAGCTGACTATATCCAAATTACCGGGCGAACCTACTAGGCAGATAAGGTTCCAGGAAGACAGTGTTACGATTGCGATACACCAGATAAGCGAGGAGGATATTACGTAGCCACAGAAGCATCTGGCCGTCCAAAAGTTGAGGGGTCCCAATACCATCGAGATGGACAGCCGCTATTTCCTCATCAATAAAACGAGGGACAGATATGAAAATGTTGTACATATTTTCCCTCGCCAGTGCTTTCCGACAAGCATGCATGGTCTCGAATTCCTAAGACTCATTACGATAGCGGAAGATAAAAGCGTAGTCATCAGTTACGCCGTCTTCAGAGCCCGATCTCATCAAAGACGGATAATGCATCAACAACCACCCCATCAAATAATGATAGGGCAACTCGGTCCGTTCAAAATCTTTCGTCACATCGTGGGCAATGACCTTGGATATGAAAGTACGAAGGCCACGGTGTATGCTGCACACCATAGCCGGGAGGAGAGCTAGCCGGACTCGCAAAACTAACTTCACAATCGGAAGGATGAAATTGTGACTGATCCTCTCGATAGAACCTGCTCCTCCCGAGACTACACAATTTTGTAGCCATATCAACAAGAATCCTGCCAGGAGTGCCTTCTCTGACAACTCTTTGGTGTCCTGATAAAAATAACCGAAAGAGTTGGACTGACTCCCGAATCTGTCACTAGTGGTGGCCACCCTCTTAGCTGACGACACTAAGGCTTTCACCGCCTCCCGGGATTGAGGACATCAGGAAGTAACATAACCTGAGGCGTCCATCGTGAAGAGATGGCGCACACAGTCCTTGGTATCAGGGGCATTCCCTTCCGAGCTGCTCTCATTTTTTTTATTTGATGACATGTGCTATAATGGCATAATATCTCTTGATAAAGAGCCATGAAGCCTGGATACCGTCTTTCCAACTCTTCGAACTCCTCATTCGTGGGAGTATAGGCCTCAAAAGCTTCGTCCTCCAAAGGAAGCTTGGAGATCGCATGCATTTCGTGGAGCGCAAGCCCCATTTCCCCTACGGGCGTATAGAAGGTTCCCGTACGGCGGTTATACATCTCCAATAGAGATATAAATAATCTCTTGTTTATAGGCAAGCCATGGCTGGTGTCCCGAATAGCATGGTAAAGACCAATCTCACACAGAAAGGCCTCATGCTTTCGCAAAATCCACATAGACAGATTGGTCCACCAGGGAATGGGATATATCCAGCTAGGGAGCATCAACTGACCAATGGGATAGGAGCCCTTCCGAGCAAGTTGGTTCATAAAAGTGTCGGCTGTAGAAAACGTGAAATTAGGACCCGGCACATTCAAGAAAGTACATGGGGCCAATCCCATTACAAAATGACTGGTGTGCACCTTGCCCGCACACACTGACTTCAGGCTGTTGTTATAATAGATGTCTCCCACAAACATCCCACTTCGGGTAGGAGTTAAAGAATCTTCCATCTTCCGGTCCAGTGGGAGCATATTGAACCAAGATAAAGGGAAGTGACGCTCCATCTGGGGGATGCGGATCGCCATCCCGTTAGAAATAAAACTCCAGTTCTCTTACACCTCCAGAATCTTACTGTTCTTCACAGTCAAGGCATCTCCAAAGAAGGATGCGGGCTTCAAGTATTCCCCTTCTAATTTCCTCGAGTTCATCATAGCATTAAGAAAATAGAAAGGCTAAATCTTGAGGGCATTCAATCTCGCCGGAGGCTCGTCACTCGAAAACTGGTCCGCCATATGCTGGACTATATGGTCGTACCTATAGCCCAGAGCAGCTTGGGCACTGCCTACCAGGAGCTCTCCAGCAGCATTAACTGGCAAATTCACTGAGAAGAAGACAGAAAAAGATAAGTTAAAAAGATGGATAAAAAGGAACTAATGGGTGCTTTCGAGCTTATGCGGCTTCAACTTAACGAAGCCTCGTGCGGCTCAGGAGAACACTTATGCGGCTCCAACTTACTGAAGCCTCATGCGGCTCAAGCTCAGAAGAACATTCATGCGGCCCCATTTAGTGAAGGGTGATGCGGCAGTGCTTTCATAAGGGCCCGCAGGGATCGGGTAAGTTCGTATGGACCACGTGACAGACAAATGCGTACGAATCTATGCGGCTCATGTATCTTATGCGGCTTCGTTGGCGAAGCGCGTATGCGGCCACAGTGGCTATTCTTATGCGGCTCGCGGCTCGGCCATAGGACGAACATGCGGCACACATGAAAATAAAGGCTCGTACATGAAGCATGCGACATAGCTATAGCAGTTAGGGTTCTTTAAACCTACAAAAAGCCCTTACCAGCAATAGGAAGATAAACGTCAGGGTGAGCTGCGGGCACGACGGCCGTCGGAGGAGCGGCCGCGGTCGAAGTAGAGACAGTCGTCTTGACCTTCGCCGTCGCAGACGATGAAGACGCCGCCTTCTTGACCTTCACCGCAACGGACTTCTTCGGAGCCATTGGTGATTGAAGAAGAGGATGACAATGGGGTAGAAAAAGTTCGAAGTAAAGGAGAAAGTAAAAAAGTTTTCTCTCTTAAACTCCTCTTATTTATAGGAGGACAAAAGAGGGGAGAACACGTAGACTAATAACCGCCTCGGAAAAGACGAAAACGACTCCTCGGATTTCGTTCCCTCTCTCATAAAGGAGATTCACCCAGGGCATAAAATCTAAAGATTTAATGAGCCAACCCTTGGGATTTCCCCAAAAAGGTGGCACTAAAACGAATTTGAGATAATTAATGACGCACACACGTGGCAATGAGCTATGCGGCCCGAAAGTCCCTACGGCTGATTAACTCAATACGGCCGAGACATCCATGCGGCTGAGCCATCCATGCGGCCGAGACATCTATGCGGCCAGGATATCATATGCGGCCAGAAGAATTTATACATGGCCATGCTTCTTATTCAAAGTATTTTAATTTTATAAATTGAAAACTTTGAAGGGGGTATTGTAGAAGCATCAAAAAGAATAATGAAAGATCCATGCGGCCAAGGAGCCCCATGCAGCTCAGAAGAGTTCATGCGGCTCAAGTATCCATGTGGCTCAAGCGTCTATACGGCTCAAACAAGCTCTATGCGGCTCAGAAAGGAGCCACGCGGCCTGCAAACAGCACTTCCGTTTGTCCTTTAGTACATTAAATGCTTTGACGGCTGACAGCTCTGACACATGTCAGCCCTGACACAAAAATACAATTATGACTCCGTCATAATGGCAGACTCCTAGGAAAATGAAGGAAATCTCTGACACAATCTCTCGAAATCCAGAAACCTTCATATAGATTTGACACGTCGACAGTCGCATGCGGCTCACGAAGACTAGTCCCATGCGGCTCACGAAGACTAGCCCCATGTGGTTCAAGCGAAGGCTGCCTCATACGACTCACGAAGACTACCCCCATGCGGTTCAAGCGAAGGCTGTCCCATGCGGCTCATGAAGACGATCCCTATACGGCTCACAAAGACTATCTTCATGGGGTTCACGAAGAAGGCACGCATCATGCGGTCACCTACACTCATACGACTCAGATCATCACCATGCGGTTCAAATATTCAGGGGGCCACTCTTAAGTAGCCTTGACACGTGGCCAGCCTTATGCGGCTCAATGAGAAGCAACCTTCCTGCGTCTCAGATTTCTACGATGGCTCGCGGTTAAGACACGTGGCATGATAGCGGGGCACGTGGCATCAAATTGATCAAAATCCCTCAACAAATCCCAATAAAATATTGGGATCAAATCAGATCATTTGCAATCAAGCAAATTAATGACACATGTCGAGAAATCCGAGGTTGGCATGACAAATCAGGAAGATTTATGTCAATCATCATTAACTACCCATAAAAGATTTGATGCAATCACATTTATTGCTCAAATATCGTATATTCAAGATGAACGGCCCAGATCCAGTGATCCTTAGCCGCTGACTTTATAGAATGGACAATCATTGCAAACCCTAATGATGCCCCCCACTCTTGCAAATAGTAAGGTGCCATTCTCGTGCGAGGATATACACACAGAGAGATACGAAGAAGACATATATAGAGAGAGAGAGACATAAAGAACCAGAGAGCCAGAGAGAGAATATACAGAGCCTGAAAGGAGAGCATTTCTTCATCAACGCCCAGCAGTTCTTCTACAGAGCCAAGGCTGCACCCGATTGTCCAAGGAGTAAGGCAGAGCTGCCGTCGCTTTCCCGAGCCTCTACCGTTATCCCCCAGAATCTAAAATAAACAATTGTACTTAAATTGCTGTACCTAGGTTTTCGTCCCTAGGCTTTCTTTGTACAAGCGAGTTTGTATTATGAAGTAAAAGTCCAGTCCTCCGATAATTGTTCTGTTCTTTTATATTTCATGGCAAACATAAACATAATGTCTGGTCGACGAGCAGTTAAATACAGTAAGCTACCGATCATACCTCGATACTTACGTATGTCAACGGGTTTGCCTTGTTCATCAATATCAAGCTTGGTTGAAGTTGTCATTGGAGTGCTAAGTGGCTTGACTGCTTCCAGGTCGAACTTCTTTAAAAGATCCTTTCTGTACTTTGCTTGATTTATGAACGTCCCATTGTTGGTTTGTTTGATTTGCAGTCCAAAAAAGAAATTCAGCTCTCCTATCATGCTCATCTCAAACTTATTCTTCATACAGTTTGAAAATTCTTGACAAAGAGATTCATCGGTAGATCCAAAAATAATATCATCTACATAGACTTAAATCAAAAGAATATTGTTATTCAAAGATTTTATAAATAATATAGTGTTAACCTTTCCCTTTGAAAAACCGTTATCAAGTAGGAAAGAGCTTAGACGATCGTACCAAGCACGAAGGACTAGTTTCAAACCGTATAAGGCTTTCTTCAACTTGAAAACATAATCAGGATATTTGAAATCTGTAAAACCAGGAGGTTGAGCTACATAAACTTTTTCTTTTATAAAACCATTCAAAAATGCGCTTTTGACATCCATTTGAAATAACTTGAAATTATGAAAACATGCAAATGCACATAACATGCGAATGGATTCTAATCTCGCAACTGGGGCATAGGTCTCATCGTAGTCGATACCTTCTTCTTGATTATATCCTTGAGCTATGAGTCGACTCTTATTACGAGTCACTAAACCATTCTCGTCCAGTTTGTTTCAGAATACCCAACATGTGCCAATGACCGGATGATCAATGGGCTTGGGAACAAGTTCCTAAACTTGATTCTGTTCGAATTAGTTTAATTCCTCTTGCATAGCATCTAACCAAAATTATCACTACATGCTTCTTCAATATTTTTGGATTCAAACTGTGAAATAAAAGCAACACAAGAAGCTATATCTTTATTAGGGGAATGAGTACTTACACCCTTGGTAATCTCACCAATTGCCAAGTCCTTTGGATGATCTGCCAAAAATCTCATCTCTTTTGGCGTATCCTCAGGATTGCTAGTTCCGGCTTCTTTGCTTGAAGACTCAGCTGGTGCTTGGTGTGAAGGTTCTATATCTTTGTGTGAAGGTTTTGCAGTAGCTGTACTTGGTGTAATTACGTTTTCATTGTCGTCATCATCTAAGTGTTGATTTAGCTCATCAAACTTGACATTGATTGATTCTTCGATGATCATGGTTCTTTTTTTGAAGACTCTGTATCCTTTGCTCTTTGATACATGACATAAAAATATACTTTCATCGGCCATTTCATCAAATTTACTCAGATTGTCTTTAGTATTAAGAATAAAGCATTTACAACCAAAAATCTTAAAATATGAAACATTGGGTGTTCTATCAAACCATAGTTTATAGGGAGTCTTCTTCGATATAGGTCGAATTAGAACCCTATTGAGAATATAGCATGCTGTATTGACAGCTTCAGCCCAAAAGTATCTAGGTAAACTAAACTGGTTTAACATAACTCTAGTTTTTTCAAATAGAGTTCTATTATTACGTTCCACAACTCCATTTTGTTGTGGAGTCCTAGGGAAAGAGAATTTATGCAAATAATCGTGTGTATGACAAAATTGCTTGAATTCTTCAT
The DNA here is from genome assembly GCA_029216955.1 of Iris pallida. NCBI lineage: Eukaryota > Viridiplantae > Streptophyta > Magnoliopsida > Asparagales > Iridaceae > Iris > Iris pallida. The sequence goes on along the minus strand of JANAVB010010198.1, from coordinate 19,401,892 downwards.
TCTCAAATTTGCCACCATGATCACTACGAATACGAGTAATCATGAACCCTTTTTCATTCTGTACTTTCTTGCAAAAGGTGACGAATTCTGATAATGCATCGTTCTTGCGTGCAAGAAAATAAATCCATGTATATCTAAAAAATCATCTACAATGACAAATGCATATATCTTACCACCTAGGCTAGCAATTCTACTTGGTCCAAATAAGTCCATATGCAACAGTTGTAGTGGTCTAGTGGTACTTACAGCGTTCTTGGATTTAAATACGGATCAGGTAGCTTTGTTCTTTCCACATTCACTACATACCGTATCCTTCTTGAAAGATATGTCTGGTAATCCGCGTACCAAGTTCTTTGTAGATAGTCTTGAAATTGTATCCATGTTTGCATAACCGAGTCTCATATATCATTGTTGACTCTCAATGCTTTTGGCCATCAAATATCTACCTTCTTTGTTAGCATATTCCAACAAATAGAAAACATATATGTTGTCTTCCCTGATACCTTCAAAGATAGTACTACCAGTTGAACTGTCAACTATAGTACATTTGTCTTTGACGAAGTTAATGCCATAACCATGATCAGCTAAATGGCTTATGCTGAGCAGATTATGTTTTAACTCGGTAACTAGACATACATCTTTAATCACATGATAGGAAGCCCTACCAATGTCACCGATACCGATTATGTACCCTCTTAAATTATTACCGAAGGAGACGTATCCTTCTTTATTCTTCTTCGACAGTGTTGCGAATAATGAAACATCACCGGTCATGTGCTGTGAGCAACCGCTGTCGAGGATCCATTTGCTTCTAGCACGTGAAGGGCGTTCCACCTACAAAACAGTTTACAGATGAAACTCTTGGTACCCATTTCTTGTAGGGTCCTGACTGGTTACTTTTTGGTATCCATGCATAAACATTTAAATCAACTAACTTTCTGATTCTACATGCAGAGGATATATGACCAATGAGGCCAAATAATGACATTTTGCATGTTGAGTGTTGAAAGTTGTGTGAGGTGCATGATTGGTAGGTTTTGGTTTTCTAGTATAGAAGAATGCATGCCTATTAGTCTTTTTGGGCATAGGTTTGGTATGGTTTGGTCTGACAGTGTTTGATTTTGGCGTGTTCAGATGATTCGGTAATTGACACGTATTAGAATAGGAAGCAGCAACTTCAGGCATTTTCCTAAACTAATTTCCAACTTTTTGGAAGTGTCATATAATCTAGTATAGTCAGATGTGAATATTTTTATTCTGACTTGTGCACACTGCAGACTCTTTTTCTCCTTAGATAAGTCTTCCTTTAACTGGATAATAGTTTGGTCTTTTTCTTCGGATAACTTGATAGTCTCGTGTAATAACAACTTAATAGATGAAAGCTCACCAAACTCAATTGAAGAGTCATTATTTCTAACATGATCTAGTTGGTCGGTAAGTCTTCCTATTTCACCTTTATACTCTTTGAGTACCTTCTTAGAGGTTTTATATTTACTATGTAGTTTCCTATAATCATTTAATAGGTCACTGAAAGCCTCTCCTAGTTGCTCAAAGGTGAAATCATCATAATGATCAAATAGAGGATTAGTGATTACCTGATCGCAAGCCATCAAGCATACATTTGCAGCGTCATCTGATTGTCCGTCTTCTGAATCACTGGCTTCACTTTCATGCCATATGCTTGTGTTGGCGTACTTCCTTGATGTAGATTTCTTCAGGTAGCATTTGTCATATTTGCTGCTTTTTCTTGATGATGATGCTGTTGGACAATCTTTCTTCATGTGTCCTTTCTTCTTGCATCCATAGCAAATGGGAGCTTCTTCGTTGTTGTTACTGTTGCTGTCTTTTGTTCTCCTGTGAAATCTTATGAACTTCTTGAATTTTCTTACCAGAAGAGCTTGATCTTCAGAGTCAGAGTCGCTATCGTCAGAATCATCTTCGACAGTTCTTCTATGTTGAGCCTTGAGAGCGATCGACTTCTCTGACTTCTCCTTTGGTGTAGTATCTTCAAAGTCATGAAGTTCTAACTCGTGAATGAGTATCTTACCCATGAGTGTTTCCAGAGACATTATTGAGAGGTCGTTTCCTTCAATGATTGCTGTAGCCTTTGGAATCCAGTTCTTTGTGAGAGCTCGTAGAAGTTTGCGAATCTTTTCATGGTTACTGTAATCCTTGCCTAGTGAAGACAAAGGATTTATAATATCCAAGAATCTTGTAAACATCTGAGTGACTAATTCACTTGGCTTCATTTTGAACGCCTCGTACTCCTGAGTAAGTCTGCTGATCTTTGACTCCTTGACTTGTGTTGTTCCTTTGTAGGTTACTTCGAGAAGTTTCCACACTTCATTTGATGTTGTGTAGGTAGACACCCTGTTGAATTCAGTTCTGTCTAAAGCACAAAATAAAGCGTTAATAGCACGTGCGTCAAGACTGGCCTTTTTTTTTCATCCTCTGTATATTTGTCATGGGGTTTTTTAACTAAAACTCCATCAACATTAATACGAGGAGGCTTTTTGTATCCATCAATAACTACAGACCATAAGTCAAAATCAAGAGATTTTAGGACGAAACTCATACGTATTTTCCAATAAGTGTAATTTGTGCCGTCAAACAGTGGAGGTCGGTTTGTGGCTTGGCCTTCACTTGTGAATTTCACAGTTGTCATGTGTAATTCTGTGATCTATATAACAATTAAAAAATAACTGAATATAGCTACAATTTTACCTTTCTTTACCTGTATAACCCGCTCTGATACCAATTGTAGGAACGAAATCGTAAAGCAGAATACTCTAGAGGGGGGGGTGAATAGAGTAGGCAGCAAAATATTGCTAATTAAAAACTTGTTTGCAGTTAGATCACAGATATAATAATAATCACAAAAATAAATAGCTGTAATGAAAAAGAGTGATCAGAAGGAAAACAAAAACATCGAGATTTATACTGGTTTCCTTCTTGTGAGGTCTAGTCTAGTCGGAAGAACTCTAGCTTCCAGTTGAATCCACTATTGAAAAATCTCGCCTGTTTTCATACGAAGTCCTTGCAACTTCTACAGACGCGAGCTTTGATACAAAGAACTCGACCAACTTCAATTGTGAAGAGTCAATCTTCAATCAAGCCTCTAATTACAATCGCTCTGAAACTTTTAGACCGCACTGACAAATCGACTAGAGGATTGTAACTGGCTTGGGATTTGAAAATGGAAGCCTTTTAGAACTCTTTAGATGAAATGTAAGCTTTAGAAGAGAAGAGATTGAAAGTGAATTGGTGATTTGAAATGATCGAAATCCTTCTCTATTTATAGTTTTTCCAAAGGCCGAACTCTGACAGAATTCGGACAGAATTCTTTGTAACCAACCGCAACTGAAGAGAGACCAAGTTCAAAATCAAACGTTCACATAACGTTCAACTTGGTCGAACTTTGGCCGAGTTCTGTCAGGGTTTGGTCAGTTGATTTTGTGAAAAATAATTTTATCTTTTTGAAAAGTCCTTCAGAAGCTTTTTGTAAAATATATGTTTTTCAAAAACGTAGGTCATTTTAAAAAAATATAGGTCAGTTTTGAAAACGATTTTAGGATAATATATTTGCCAGTACGACTTGGTGTACAATGTATTTCTAGACTCAATAAAATGAAAAATATATTGCTTTGAAGGAAATACATTCTTGAATGGCAAACAGCTTCGGTCTTAAACGGAGTAGATATCCATCTTTGATCAGTGTCCAAAACGTCATTAGTAAACATCGGAATTGATTTGTATATCGAGACAGAGTTTGATCAATTATTAAAATCAGGTTTGACCAAGACCAATGGGCAAACGACCTTCATTCAGAAGCAGAGTCGCTGCTGGTGCTGGTACTGGAGGTAGTGGTGGAGGTCTAGCCAAGGTTGTCATCGTAGTCTGTCTCATCAGCACAGTTTGCTGCCACTGAGCATGCATCATAGCGCACATAAATTAGGAAGTAGGGCTCCCATCAGTCGGTGGTGGAGGCATCTGAGGTCCCGACTGTTGTAGAAACTGTTGAGGGAATGGTAGTGGTGGAGGCAGTGGTACATTCCCTTCCGAGGACACGGTAGTGGTCTGTCCAGCCCGGCTGACTGGGGTGCCGTAATCTCTGGAGGCACCATGGTCGGCATCGTAGTAGGCTACGACTGTCCAGGCTGGTATGGTGTCACCGGAGTCATTGGAGGATTCTGTCCCAGCGGGGTAGCCTCTTCACCAGATGTGAGGACGAAGGCTGATGTGCGTCCACTTCTTAGATTCATACTGTTGGCATGAAGAAGAATAGGACGATATTAGGTAGGGTTAGGTATGAGATAATTCAAGTAATAAAAAGAATTTGAAAAGATTGGAAGTCAAAGGAAGTAGTAGTTCTGGATGAGATATTCTTATTCCTATATACAGGCTTGTTGGGCACAGTCATGTGACCCAACAATATTTTCTAGACCCACAAAAATATGTAACGCCCCAGTCCCAAAATACATAGGACCATGTATGTGAACATGCCAACTGCACATATACGAAGAATACTCCAATATATGGAATCCTCGTATACACAAATAAGTTGTAAATAAAATAATCACAGGCCAGAATAATATAATCTAATCTCATCACAGCTCAACACAGAAGATAATAGAGTCCAGATAATAAATAAGTGTATCAAAAGATAGCCGGGTGGACATACCCACTCCAAATAGCTATAAAAATAGTCTCATAAGATCGGAGTCCAACCTCCGTAAAATAGAAAGAATAGAGATGCAAAAATATCCACTAATGTCTCAATAAATGAATCTTCTAGAAATTAGCAGGAGAATCCTCGTCATCAATATAGGATGAGTCCAGTACCGCTCGGTACTCCTGTGGAAACTCGTCTAACCCTGGAGAGATAACCAGGTCCTCAGTGGGACATAACAAGATACAAGAAAATACCATGCCATATAAACTGTGATAATATAACAGAAAAGAAAGGATGCATGCAATCGGGTTTCTGACCATTCTACTGTGAATATGCAGTGAGATACAATCCTTCGACGCATGAGCCCTGGCTGAATATAAGATCCGGTATAGTCCCCTCTTGGGCACCAATGACCAAGCACATAACGTTCAAAAACGTCAGTGGCCAACCTGAGAGGATAATCATACCCGTATCTCCAGCGAAGCTTTCAGGTTACAGGGGAAGTGTAATCGAAGCCCATACGTCAAGTATTGTTCTTCCCATCCAATGCCAAGTATCATCAGCTCTATGACTGATATGAACCTCTAGTAACCACCAAGTCTTCTAGTATACAATTCTATTGGTAGTTACTCCTAACCGTCGTACGCTCCATACATATCGGTGGCCAGTCGACTATGCGAGTACGTATCCTACATGTTACTTATAACACGTGGTAAAGCAAGTGTCAAGGCCGTACGAGATATACCAATACCTTATCAACAATGGGTGGTCACTATACTGTAGAAGCATGAAAATTTTAGCAAATAAAGCCTTATGCGTCCAAGCCAAAGGAGGACATATGCGCCCAAGTAAAGCACCTATGTGTTCAAGTCACCCTGTGAAGCTCCTATGCACCCATCATCCTGCGAAGCTCTATGCGCCCAAGCCTGTGAAGCTCTATGCGCCTAAGCCTATGAAGCTCTATGCACCCAAGCCACCCCCTGTGAAGGAGGGCGCATAGCCTGAAACAGGGCTATGCGCCCAAGCATGACTCGGTCAAAACCATGATCAAAACGTGCACCGAAGTGCACGGCCACGTCAGTCTCCACGAGTAGTCGTGTACCGAAGCATGCGGCCACGTCAACACCACGACCAACCCACGATCTCACAGCCTGCATGCTACACCCTATGCGTCCAAGACAGGGCTATGCGCCCACATGAAAACCAGTGTGTTTTCCTCATATGGGCGTATAACATCATTTCAGCTCAAGAACGACTATAAAAAGGAGCCTCATCCCTCCTCCAAACACAGAACAGAGAGCATTTTCAAGAGCCAAATTGCTGCACTTCTTGCCAATGAGCCGTGAGTTAGCAATTTTCTTAGGTTTTCTCCCACTTTTCTAATCGGAGTGTCAACAGAGTAAAGGAGCAACTGCCGCTCGATCTCCATCATTCCATTCCCCATAATTGTTTTGTACTCGGGGATCCTCAGTGCAGGATCTCTCAGGAGTACTCGATTTGTGGTGGCTTGCGCCAATAAAGCAAAGACAACATTTCTTCTAATTTTTGTGTGTGTCCACAAAATGGCGACTCTGCTGGGGACTACCTTTTTCTCTGACGAGAAGGCGGTGACGTAATCCGATACCGACAAAGTGAGGAGCACTCAGAAGATGATGATCGTAAAATTCGATCAGCAGGCGTTCGAAGAGATGCTCTCGAGGTATGGCTCTACTCCCTCAAAATTAGCGAAGCCAAACAAGTCTCGCAAGACTTGGCTTCCGAAGGCCTGCTGTGCATATCCTGCTAGTGTCATAACAGATATGCAACTGGAGGACTCTGTCACATAGGCGCATGACTCTGCCACAGAATTTCTCCAAATAGAGAAGGCTCACACGGTTCCGGGCTCTACTAGTCCAGTGACTTCTTTCCTGTGCAACCAACAACAGAGTGTTCGACACTCGAGACTTGGCAGAGAAAAATACTACGATGCCAAGAATCGGAGTGTACGACACTCTGGGCAAACCCAGTGAGGCTCATAAACAAAAGAGACAAAACTAGAAGAAAGCAGCGCTGCTCCACCAAGCATGCGCCCAAAGCCATGTGCCCAAGGGGATGCTTGGGCGCATAACCCCAACCAGAATGCTTCTGTCTTCAACAGAATGGGCATCCAAGGTAATGCGCCCAAGGCTATGCGTCCAGGCTCACTGGATCCATACTACGCACCCACATCAAGGAGACTCGGACATGCTGTCAAGAAGCATGCGCCCAAGGCTAGTCTCCAAGGCCTATGTGCCCACAGCAAAAAGACAGGCCCCAACGCGTATAACACGGGGCTGTCTTCAAGGACATCACAGAACTTAGGTGTGGGGGTTGCCCCTGCACGTGAACTAAGTCTGGATGCGCCAACTCTTCTTACGAACCAGTATGCAAAGCTTGGTGATGCATACAACATGGGTTGTAAGGCAAAACTCCCTTCTGCTGACTTGTGCGGCATGATAAATCATAAGCGTAAAGCGAGAGAGGACATAACAATCCATAGTGCACATTCGTGCACCACTATTGTTATCAACTGTTGTTGCTCCAAAGTAACAAGAGTGCCTCAGAGAAAGTCCGTGTTTCGACGGCTGTACTTCTCTGACGATGAGAAGCCGCTATGTGTCTCATCCAACATGGCTTCATTGGGTCCTCCTTATCGAAGCCCCAATCAAAGACGATGGACCACGAACCCAACTTTCTCTCTCAGTTCTGTAAGAAAAAAAAGATGAAGTCTACCAACAGATGGCCAACAGGCTGTCATATCTGAAGGAGTCTATATGGGCACCCGGTTAAAGGCGAGATTCTGTACAGAAGACGAAGAATCCTAAGCTGGGGGTAGTATTCCCTCAGGGTCTGAAGCAGATGACCCTCACACCGGTGGCAGCCTTCCAGAGGACGACGATCTTTTCGAGTCTGATGGTGACTATCTACCTCCTCTACCTGAAGATGAGGGACTTACCCACTCAGAGACCGACAGTATCAGCACCAGTTGTACTGTTTCCTCTGTCCATTCTCGCATGTTATACATGGCAGACGGAGAAAGACCTGAAGAAGCTAGCGACCAGACCAGTGAATGGCTAGATGGTCTTAAAACAGCATTTGCCAAGATCACTTATATGCTTACCAGTATCATGACGGTTCAAGCTGCTGGGGCTGTTCCTCCATCTCAACAAAATGTCTCGGCTCACGCTAGTCCGATACATAGTAACAACCCTCCTTCCATACAAAAGTAGTATCATTCTGTTGCATCTCCTCCAAATCTTATAAATGCTGGGGGTGGTCCTTCGCCAACGACGCCTGACAACCGTTCAGCAGCTGTTTCCCAATACCTGCTCAATCAACAGGAAGCAATTGATTCCCTGGTCACCCATCTCGATACTATCTCACACAAACGAGCTGCAGAAGATGGGAATATCTCAACCATATCCCCCTAAGTGGGAGAATGCTAGTTGCCCTCTTAACTACAAGCCGCTGAAGCTGAATTCATTCGACGGATTGACTTCTCCTCGTTAACACATGACGTACTTCAACACGCAGACTCTACACTTGCCAAGAGACGATCCGTTCTTGTCGAAGCTATTTATTAGCACCTTGCAGGGGATAGCTTTCGAATGGTTCTGCAGTCTGCCTGACGGATGTATCAATTCATTTAAAGACTTGGAGAGGTTGTTCCTCAACAGGTTTTACGAGAGTGGCATGCATGTTAGTATGTCCACTCTCATAGAGACCAAGCAAATATGGACTGAGTCTGTTATCGCCTTCATCGAATGCTTTAGACAGCTAGCACTGAAGATGCCCTTCGGCATACCAGACTCAAAACTTATGGATACTTATCGACATAACTTCCTTCCTATGATGAAGTTTTATCTGGGTATACATAAGTATGATATATGGCCCACTTTCATTGGGGCCGCTGATGCTGCTGAAAATGACGTTCCTAACCTGGAACTACTGTGGTTGAAAACACCAAAATCCGAAGACAAGGGCAAGCATCCTCAAACTATCCCTGTCCGCAGGGGTAAAGGAAAAGAAGTCATAAAGGTCGACACATCCAAAGGAGCTTCCAATTCTTAGGGAACCTTCAACAGGCCTAAGGAGACCTTCTCCTTTGATGAAGATGATGTCATTACCATCTTTTATACATTAATAAAGTGTAATAAACTGACATTGCCTCCACCACGATGTCCTGTAGAGGCGAACCAGCTCAACGATCCTAAGTACTGTCTCTATCATCAGTACGTGCATCATTCCACCAAAAACTGCATCGTCCTGAAGAAGAATATACAACAGCCTATCGACAGCCAAGTTGTCAACCTCGAAGCTGAAGACAAGGTCGTATCTTCTAACATGATCTCTTTTGAGTTTGGTGACTTTCCTCCTACAGAAGTCCCAGACGTCGTGGTCCCGGTTCCCAAGGCAATAATGGAAGTCGTCAACCTACCGCCAGCTTGCAACTCAACCTTGGTTCCACTTACAACTGAACGTAGTGAGATCAGAGATCATGAGGATCCATACGGACCTTGTGCAACAAGTGACGCTGTAACTCGACCTCTCAGTTTAAATAAAATTTTAAAATCAATAGTATTAAATATTTCCTTGAATATAATTTTTATTTATTATTTTCCTCACTCCTTCGAGTGGGCTTCCTTTTCTCAGCCTATTTAAAACTGATTGGATTGCATTTAGTTAGCTATTAAGTTTAGCCTTTCATTTAGCCCATTAGTTAGGCCCATTTCAAAAGCCATAGCCATTAGGTTATTTTAACCATAGATCGGTTAGGAGCAGGTCTCTTCTCCATTCTTCTGAGCTGCAGAGCACATGGCTCTAACCAACTAATTGATTTTTCCCTCCAATTTCCTTCTTCTTTTTCAAATTTCCTAACTACCTATTTAAGCAGTATCAATCCTCACTCTCTTCCATTCTTCTCAGATCTAAATTTCTATTCCTCTTCCAATTTGATCCTTCTCAACCTATCTAGAGGAGGACAGCCATGGCGAACACAAGAAACTCGGGGAGTCTTTTGTGCGGGTCGTCAAGCGGCGCTTGATCCTTAGACGCGGCGGTGGAAGGTCAGTGATCATCGGAGGCATTGTTACAGAGGCGGTGGATTAGCATACCAGAGCTTCCCGACGTTCACAGTAGGTTCATTCTCATTCGAATGGTCCATTGTCTTCCTAAATCAAATCGACTTTGATTTTAAACTATTTTATTTCTTTGAATCTTAATATATACTAAATTGGCTGTGGGGATCATCTTCTTCCTGCATTAGCTAGGATCTGGTAGATCTTGATCGATTCAACCTAATTGTCTTCCTCGAACAACACAAGAGATGAGATCATCCAAGCTGATGTTGGATTCATGTTGTTCTTTCCTTTGGAATGTTAAATCTATTTTGTGAGCCGATCGATTTTGATCATTGATATAATTGATCCTACAGATCGATCAATAGGACTCTCGAATCCTTTAAATTGTCATTTCAATCCTTGGAAGCAAATTTGGGTGAGTATTAATGTATAAACTATTCGATCAATTCGAACAGCTTATTAATTGACCCTGCCTTATGTCACTCTGCTTGTTGTTTTTATTTAATTTTTGATTTAGAAACTAAATTGATATTGGTCAAGTAGTGGTGTAATTGCAAGAGATCTCAGGATAAATTACAGCAGGTAAATTTCAATTTTTACATTGTTATAGATTTAATTAGTTAGCTTGATGAATGGTCTTGGGATTTTATCATTTCTGGTGGATCAAATTGTGTATCAGATGTGGAATTGTGTCTTACATCTGGCCAATTGATATCAGTCATAGTATCAGAAATTGAACTGATACGACTGAGTGTTTGATTATGCATTTATCATAAAGATAATGTTGTCAAGTTTATGATATGGCCAATTAGGATTGATTCAGATGCCTAAGTAAAGACTGAACAGTGAGATCAGTCCTAAGACTGAGATTGATATCAGCCTTGGGACTGAGATCGATGTCAGTTCTAATATGACTGATTGTCTCAGTAAACTGAAAAGTTATGGTTTTAGATTTGTGTATATTAGTAATGGGACTGAATTGATATGAGTATTTATCAAGAATGATTATATCCTGATTCAGGACTGGGATGTATTGAACTGTATATTTTACTGACTGATATTAGGAAGAAAGATTGGTTGAGTTCAATACCTCAACCATATGAGTACAGGATTGATGTCTTGAGATTGAATGATGACCCATTCTCAGGAATAGGTTAAGTTGGTATGTTAGGAAGGATGAGTGGTAGGTTGAAATATGGGGGACTGTCATGTAGTTGTATCAGTGTTAGGATTAGACTGATAATATGTCCTGAGGAAGGACTGATACATGTAAATCCTATGAAGCTGACATACATCAGCTCTAATGGGACTAACTATACCAGTCCTACTAAGGACTGATTCTCATGTGACAGTCTTGATTCAGTAATAAATGCTTTGAAGCCCTGAGTTTGGAATGGAATTTCCATTTTAACAGTTAGCAGTCTACTTTAGACTATAAGGAATAACTTACAACCTGTGATTGGTCATCTCCTTATTCAGTAAACCCATTTCTTTCTTTATCTTACCCTGTACTATAACTGAAGGTAGATGCATCAGCCTCAAGTTTGGGGATTGATGTATCAAGTCTGAAAACTTAGTTAAGTATTAATTTCATTGATTTGGTAGCTTGATAAAATCGAGTATTGATGAGGTGAATTTAGACTTTGGGATGATAACTTGGATTCAGAACAATAGAATTCAGGACTGGGGTTATAATTGTCTTAATTTTGATTAGTTCGTATCACCCTTATCCTTCTTGAGTTCTGCATATGTCTCGAAGACTGATAGCAGGTACAAAAGGGGAGGGGAAGGATAAGTTACTCTTTGGACTGTTATTGTTCAAGTGTAGTATTCTGAATAAGTAGGGCTTGGACTGGACTGTGGTTCAGTGAACCAAATGATATTATCCAGTGACTTGGGTACTAAATTGTATCAGTCCTTTCCAAGCTAATTTACCCCTTTAAAACCTGAGAATTAAATAGTTATTAGCAGTAGCTGATTTTGTAGACTGAATTTGTTCTCATGGATTGGTTGCTGAATGATCCTTTTGAAGTTATCCTGGAAATCAGATGAAATGTACTGGAATAGAAACTGAGGGCTGATTGCTACTGGCCTGTATCAGTCCAAAGTGGAAACTGATACTAGGGCATATTAACTGTTAATAACATATCATTAGGGATGTTTTTCCTAACCCTGTAGGTGTACTGAGTTTTGAAGTCTCAATTCGAATTAAGGAGGTTAGAGGTTGGTTGAAGTATAGTCCTATTAGCCTGAATATGTTTAAAAACCTAAATTTATGTGTTCTTTGCAAGAAGTACACTATTTTAGTTCTAATTTATGAAACTAATGGACCTGGGAAGAAGGGGTGCAACCTGTAATATGAGATTGAGGAGTGGTGTTGGCAGTTACCTCAAATTGGTTGGAAGATTTCCAGGTTGATAATTGGGTTCAAACCTAAACTGTTATTGCCTACTTCCTTTAGTTGAATATGGATAGTTCATACCACAGTTAGTAGACCATGGTACTAAATTGATGGTTGGCCGTTCTAGGAGCCATGGCTCATATGGATTAGTAATGTATAACATGAATTTAATGATAGACTGTCTCATACTTTAGGATATTATTTTAGTTGTATAAATTGTATAAGGTAGAGTTTATGTATATAAGATAGGTTTAGTGTTTAAACCAATTTATGTGGAATGACCTTTTAGACTAGAAATAACTACCTTTAAATGGTTAACTCATCAAATTGTAAATCATAACAGCAGGATTTCCAGATGTACATCCCCCACTTGATCACCCTGAGCAAGGCAAGTACACTCCTCGGACTTGTTCATTTTCTCATGTGTTGTATATTCATTCCTGTATCTCCTTGTTGAAACGATGTATCATGGGATTGCCTTATTTCAAGTTCTTGAGTTTAGTTGTGTCTGGGAGAAGAAATACTACAAATGTGTGATAAAACCTTGTTACTATTCATGTGAATAGCTTAGGCCCCGCATCGTGCACGCGGGACCAAAGCCGTACCATTTCATGTTCACTAAATCTACCCAAGCTGATCACACACTCTGGATGTATTTCAGTATTGTACATTTCATGTTCAGGTTGTATTTTATGTTCAGGTTGTATTTCATTTTTAGGACCCTTATCATGTTCCCTATATTTACTTTCAGTATTCATATTCAGTTTCATGTTTTATTCTCGTTTCTCGTATTGTCTATATATTTCCGGTTTCTTGTTCATACCATGATGTTCATGTTCATTTCCTTGGATATACTTAGCTTCGCTCCTGACTAGGATATGTTGTAGGTGAGCTGGAGGCTATCTGTGATACTTACTATGGGTAGGAGCCTGGAGGCACCTATGAGCCAGTTGATGTAGCCCAGGAACTAGAGGCTGAGGAAGCCTAGTCTTCTCTACTTTAGCTTTATCTGGACTTGTATTAGAGATATCATTATAGATTATATTTGCTGGAATGTAATAACATTTAGATTGTATCTGAGATTCTGGGATTTGATATATTAGATGCTGTGATTACTTTCATTTTTATCTTGATTCATAGTTTCTCCCTAGATATTGGTACAACTTACTTCATTGTGTCTAACAATTAAGGCTGGGCATGTCTGACTCGTGTTCAATTATTCGGGAGCAGGTCATGACATATTTTTAGTGGTGGCCCATACAGGTCTATCCTAATGGTACCTAGGTCTTAGCGTACTATTGTGGACTTGACTACACTAGGGAAACTTGATCACAGCATTGGAAAAATTGAGAAATAAGGGTATATCAGGTTTATCAGGTGCATTGATATTTTAAAAACATTGTTTATTAGGTTTTAGGGTTTGTCAATCAACAAAGTTTTCTTTCTATTGGAAGATGGTCACTACGAGGAAGACCGCGGATCAGCCCGGAGTTGCAGGCAGTTCGGATCAGCCCGCACCAGACGCACCAGTAGATCAGCTTCCGCTACAGCCTTCTATCATTTCTCCGTTGCCCTCAATGATGATGTTTGACGGCGCCCAGGTGATGGCTATGTTCTAACAGTTTATGGAGGCCCAGAACCACCAGGCAGCATTGTTCAGAGCGAGCGTCGTCGATGCACTTAGGACTCGAGAGACGGCAGCACCGGCACCAGTAGCACCTCCAGCACCAGCAGCATCGAGACCGGTGACGGCTAGGGACAACCAGAACCTTTGTCCGATGGAGTTTTGGGGCAACGAGTGGATCGTCTATGCAGACGAGTGGCTGGAGAATGCAGAGAGGACGCTGAAGACGGCGAGAATCCCTGATGACTTGAAGGTGAAGGTGGCGAGTATGCGACTGTTCGACCTTGCCAGAGCCTGGTACCATGAGGAGCCCCAGTTGGCAGCACCGCAGGTTCTTTGGGATGATTTCAAAACTCTGTTCAAGGACATATTTTCCCAGACATCGAAAGAGATGAGCTTCAGATGCAGTTCGAAGCCTTGCAGCAGGAGATGATGTCAGTGGCAGAGTATACTTCAGAGTTTACTCGACTCAGCAGGTTCACAGAGAACTTATTCGGCACGTCAGAGGAGAGGGCCTAGAGATTTAAGAAGGGCCTGACCAGTCAGCTATGGCACACAGTAGCTATTATCCAGGTGACTTTAGGTCCTAAAAAATCAAGTTGCACCCATCAAAGAAGTCATAAAAATCAAATTATGCATCCTTCAAGTGAACTGCGCAGAAGACAGATTGCGCAATAATTCGAATACGCAGACTGAACTGCGCACTCATCCAAGTGCGCAAGCTGACGTGGCCTCGTCATCATTACCTGACAGAGAATCAGATCTTCTGACAACTGACAGCACGAAAAATGAGAAAACTGTTCGGTTATCGTACAACATAGCGCTCGAGGACAGCTGTACATGCAGCGTAATCTGCCAGACTCTTTACAGCGCAGTCCATCCCAACGCGGTCCAACCCAGCGCAATCTGAAGCTAGCACAATTTAGGTGGCGCACTCCATCAATACAACTGACAAAGTACACGTGGCCTTTATGCCATCAATAACTTATTACGTGGTAACCGTCTATACACGATCATGCGCATTTCAATCAAATAATGCCATGTATCCAATATAGTTGGCCCACGATCAAATAACTGCCAGCGCAGTCTGATGTCTGTGTGGTCCAATGCAGCACAATCCATCTTACGCAGTCTAGAATAACTAAAAAGTAGTTATTTCCAGAACTCTATAAATAGAGTTTCAAGTCCTTCCTAGTGGGGATCACACACGCATACAAAGATCGAAATCATCACCAGAGATCAGGAGTTCTTGCCAAAGTGCTACTACAATCTTCAGAGTCTACCGTCTTCAAAGTTCATATCGTCCAAGGGATAAAGCGATCGTCATTCAGATCGGATTCTTATAGTTGTACTTTACCAGAATTCTTGTAATCTTCTTTACAAAGTTTGTTGAAATAAAGATCAACTTTTGTTTTTGCAAACAAAATGGCGACTCTGCAGGGGACGACTTTCTCCTTCGACGAGGAAGTGACAACTCAATATGATGTTGCGTCTATCGGAAAGACGCAGAAGATGCTGGTTGTAAAGGTCAACCATACGGCCTACGAGGCGATGATCAACTCCAGGACCACCCCTCGCACTGCAACAACTTCTGCCACGGGCAAAGTGCACCCTGTGTGGGTCCCCAAGACTGCTGCACAGTCCACTACTTCTGCTGCTCAGCCTGCTGCGCAGTCCACTGCCTCTGTTCCTAAGACTGCTGTCTCTGTTGCGCAGTCTACTACTACTGCTCATGCGCAGTATGCTGCTTCCCTTTCCAGTGTACAAACTACTTCATATGCTGCTCTGTCAAAGTGCAAGACTCCTAATCCTCTGGCACAGTTGACTGCAACTTTGCCTGCGCAGTCCACTACTCCAGCAACCAGAGTGCAACTCAAGCACTCTGGCAACAAGACTCCTGCTGTACAAGCCACTGAGACTGTGGCTAGAAGACATTCTGGCAAAACTCCTCATGTGCAACCTGCCAGTGCACCAGCAACCACTCCAGTCCATGCGCAAGCTGTGCCAGCGCAGTCTAAAAGAGATGGCCCTTTGGCTAATCTCTCCTCTTCCCACAGCAAGGGGAAAAGTTCTGCTCCTCCTCTGCACCCTTTTGCTCCTGCGCAATCCACTTGGGGTAGTCTTTTAGTTATTTCTCCTTCTCCCTAGAACAAAGGAAAAGGCCCGTTGGTCTTTTTTCAAACTTCCTCGTCCCATGACTTGGAAGACAACAGAGGGAAACGCTCTTTAGCTAACCCTTCTTCACAAAACAAAGGAAAAGGCCATTTGATCTTTTCTCAATCTTCCTCGATTTTTACCGTAGAAGATCAATCTGAACGTGCTCCGGCACCAGTCAGTACAAGAATTCTTTCCCACAAGGATTCTTCTTTCCTCCTTGCCAAAGGAAAGTGTACTGATCAGAGAGGTATTCTGCCTACTCCGGTAGCAGAGTTCCAAGATCTCCCAACTCTCAAGATATCCCGCTCCAAATAGGGAAAATTGCTGATGCCTCAGACAGAAACCCCTGGGGGTGAGTTTGCTGATCTAAGAACTTATCTCAATCGGCCAACTTCGGTGAAACGCAAACAGCCAATGCCGAAGACCAACCAGCATCAGAAGCAAACTTCCAGGATAAAAAATCCGGACACCTATGCCAATAAAATGAGTACTTCCCTGTACACTCAGGGGACAAAATATTTGAAGAACCGGAACCATGTTCCGAATGTTGTCAATGAACATGTCCCTCGAACTTCTTCTCGTCCCGTTGCTGTTCCCGATCTCCGAGAACACCTCAAACAAAAATGGGACAACATCTCACCACCTCCAGTGCAACCACTTGGACACCATTGTAATCACAAAGTGGTCATCAAGTGTTGTTGTCAGACAACAAGACGATCTGTCTTCGATCGTCTGAACTTTTCTAACTCTGAACTTATGTCGGAAGATGAAGACGAAGTTTTGTACGCTTCTGTCAGCATGACTTCCAGAGACACTGGAGGTAGGAAGTTCTCCATGCACGGGAAGCCTCGCAAGCCAAGCCAACGGTATTTGGATCTACTCCAAGAATCTTTTGATGGAGTATTCCAACATACCCGATCCCGAAGCCGAGATACAATCGATTAAAGGAATCTTCAAGATCCTTCCGGTCATCTTCCTTTTTCTCACTCAGGAGATAATTCTTTCTCCGACTACGATACATACAGCGAAAGTTCGGAGAAGACGATGTCCTCCACTGTACCTAGAGAAGTGACAGCTTATGTTGTCACTGAAGATCCAGATGATTCCAGTTCAGCTAGTCAAGAACAAAGAATAGCTGCGCTAGAAGACAAACTGAAGACCATTGCTGAAATGGTCGCAAGTATGCATTCTATCATTGTGGCCCGCATACAGTACCACCGACCGTACCTCCTACAAATCCTAAAATCATAGCATCGTTGGTACCTATCAATGCAGGGCTGGGGGTAGCATCTCCTCATGTACCTCCTGTACATATCCAACCTACACCTAGTCAGTCAGGTGCTGGGGTTAGTGCTTATCACGCTGTTCCTCCCCCTAATACAGTGACTCAGCCTGCTCCTTCTACGTCAGTAGAAGATGCCAATGAAGCTGTCAAACTCTTGCGTACTCAGTTCGAGGCCTTCAAAGAGAAGGATAACTTACAGAGGTTGGGGATTAAGCAACCTTACCCAGTTGAATGGAAGGAAGTCCCATTTCCTCCAAAGTACAAAATCCTAACCATTTTGCTGTTTGATGGCAACACTTCTCCTAGTTAGTTCATTAACCATTTTGAGGTTATGACTGTCCAACTTCAACCAAATGACGCTCTTCTTACCAGAGTATTCATCGGCTGTTTAGCCGGCGTAGCATATGATTGGTACAGAAGCTTGCCCGATGGTTGTAACACTTCCTTCTCTGGCTTAAAACAAATCTTCTTGGAACGATTCTATGAGGGGATCAACGACATGACTATGTCAGCCCTCAATAAAATCAAACAAAGAAACAATAAAACTGCTGAGATTTTCATTGAAAGATTCTACCGGAAAGCTTTGAAAATGCCTCCTGGAACTCCAGCCGCTGTCACCATAGACACCTGCAAGGCACATCTTTTGCCAATCATCAGCATATGGACAGGGTCTACTCAGTTCCAAGACTGGCCATCCTTTATTGTCAACGCTAAAGCAGCTGAAGTTAGCTTCGACAAATTCAAGCAGCTAGGGGTACAAATGTCTAACCCCGACCGGGATGAACACCAGACATTAGGTAGTGGTAATCGCCAGAACAACCACAAAGAAAAAGAAACTTTGAATATCAATTTGAATAAGAACAAAGAATCTCTGGCGGTCAACGTAGCTTCCCCTATGTCCACTTCTACTCCTTCAGCACCTCCACCAAGGGAACCTTGTCCGAAAGTAGAGTATTCTTTTGACGAGAATGACACAGTGAGCATCTTTGATTGCTTGATCAAAAGCAATAAGCTCCAGTTCCCAGATCCGAAGAAGCCTGATGAAGTCGGTAAGACTGATCATCCTAAGTACTGTGTTTATCACAGGTTCATTGGGCATCCCACTCGAGCATGCTATATGCTCAAAGGCAAAATTTAAGAGCTGGTCAATGCTGGTGTTGTCACTCTACAACAAGACGAGAAGACTGTTACTGCAAATATGGTATCAGTTCAATTCGGTGACATCCCACCGCAGATGGTACAACATGGTGTCATTCCTATCCCTAAAGCTATTCTTGAGATTGGGAATCTCCCTCCTCCACGAAGTGAAGGTCTCGTCCCTTTGTCTCTTGACAATGGCAAGATTATGTGGATCCATCCAGATCTTGCTTCAGAGTTCGAACTTCCTACTTCTTCCAAGAAAAAAGATCGCTCCAAAGGCAAGACAAAGACTTGCGATATGGTGTCTTTCGACCCCATAGTTGACGAGGAAATCCTGTTGGGCACCAGATCAGGGAAAGCCTATCTAAAGGATTACCCCGAAGCTCAAGAGAATCCTGCTTCTTCTTCTGAGCCTGTTTCAGTACAGCCTGCTTCTACTGGGGATATTCCTACTGCATCCTCACCAGTTGTAGAGTCTACTCCTCCCAAGTCGACGGTTGCCGATAAGGGCAAACAGCAAGTCCGCTTCGACAAACCTTTGAAGAAGTCATCTCCTTTCGGACTTGAGAAGCCTTACAACTTCGATATCTTGTCTCAATTAGCCAATACACCGGCCCATCTGTCAATCTTCGAGCTCTTGCGTCTCTCTAAAGAGACTCGGAAAACTCTGTGTGAAGCTCTCATGCAAGCTGAAACCTGTCTAGGCTTTCTGAAGAAGCCGAAAGCAGAGCCAGTCTCTTGTCTCCATTGTCAAAGTATGTTGGAGTTAATTCCAAACATAACTTTCATACAGGATGACATGCTGAGGGAAGATAACAGGCACGACCGTCTTCTCTACTATACAGGATACGTCGACTCGATGAAAGTCGATCGTATTCTAATAGATCCAGGGTCTGCTCTCAGCATCATGTCGAAGACAATGTTGGATGTGCTGAAGATCCCAGTGCATAGACTTTCCAGTACAATCACCACCATCCTGGGGTTCAACCAGGGAAGGAGTGAGCCTCTGGGCAAGATTCGCCTAAAACTCTAAATAGGCAATCTTCGCACAAAGGTGACCTTCTACATCATTGACAACCATGGTTGTTCTTATAATGCTTTGTTGGAAAGACCGTTCCTGCACGAGCATAACATTGTCCCTTCGACTCTCCATCAATGTTTCAAATATGTTGATGACAATGGAGAGGTTCAAAAGGAGGTTGCTGATCTCTATCCTTTCAAAGGCGTCGAAGCATACTACAATGATGCTCGTATGTACAAGGATGAGTTTATGAAGGTAGTCCTGTTCCTGGACATGGAAGAAGAACAAGAAACAGTACCTAATGACACCCTCATCATTCTTGTCAAAGGGCGTATTTTTCGTCCTCAATCTTCCAAGCCACTGGCTTTCCACTTGCCAGTTCAGAAGCAACCAACTAATGATGATCAAGATCAAAGGGAGCTCACCTCTTCTGAGCCACTTGTTATTGACTTACGTCGTAACAAAGAAAAAAGGCAGCTCACCTCTTCTGAGCCACTTGTTATTGATTTATCTCATAACAAGGATAAAAGGGAGCTCACCTCCTCTGAGCCACTTATTATCGACCTTCGTCGTAACAAGGCCAATCCTCCTCCACGTTCTTCTTTTCCCCCTCTTGTAATCAATCTGACCAAGCCTGCTAAGGCTAAAGGTCCTGATGTAAATACGGATGTATAAATTAATAAAAAAGTATCTACTTTCTAGTATATTGATGTCATTTATCATGCTAAATGCTATTTGGATATGTTAGATAGCTTTCAATCATTTATGATGGGAGTTGTACAATCTCTTCAAACAGAAGTCTTATTCGAACATCCAAAAGATTTATATCGTATTGTTCCCGCTCGTAAGAAAGGCGAGAGTCCAATACTTTTTAGTAAAGGATCGGAACAACAATTCAGCTATACGGATGATAGCAAAAGTAACGATATGGGGCATCTTTAACTCCGTCGTTATAGTCAACAATCAAAAGACATTATCCGAAAGATGGGTTATGACTTCAAGAATGGCCTCAACTATGGTAAAGGTCGAAGGACTCCTATCCGTACAACTGTTCCAAAAGAAAAGTCAGAAATGTATTATAGCAGGACTAAGAGAGGTCTCAGATATGTTTCTCCTTCGATATTATCCCCAGCAGCATCTGAATCCGATAGCGAGGAGCGCTCTAACTCTTCTGATTATAGATCATAGGATTCTGACACCAGCATCGGTCAAGTTCATCGATTGACTGTATCTTCTAACATGGTCTCCGTCGAACTTCCAGAAGGCTATGATGAGGATGTTGAAGAAAATCCTGAAATAGATCCTTGGGCTCAACGAATGGATATCCAATGGGAACACCGATTCGAACAAAGGGAACCTCTTACAGAAGATCAATTAGTTCAAGTTGATGTAAGAGAGAGCGCGTCGCCTCGTCCAATATTCATCAGCAAGAAACTTCCAGAGGCAGATAAATAAGAATTAATTCTTCTTATTAAATAATACATTGACGTCTTTGCCTGGAGCTATGAGGACATGCCAGGTCTAGATCCCAAAGTTGCTACTCACAAACTGAACATTTTGTCGAATGCAAAATCGGTCAAATAGCAACAATGGTACTTCAAGCCAGATATAATGGACACAATCGACGATGAAGTCAAGAAGCTCATCGCTTATGGCTTTATCCGAGAAGAACAGCATCCGGATTGGATAGCTAATGTCGTCCCAGTTCTAAAAAAATTGGCAAAGTTTGAGTCTGCATCGACTTTCGGGATCTTAATGAAGCATGTCCAAAAGATGAATTTCATCTTTCTATCACGGACGTCATGATTGACAACACTTTTGGGTTCGAATGAATATCTTTCATGGATGGATTCTCCAGATACAATCAGATTCGGATGAATCCCAAAGTCAAAAAATATACTTCTTTCTGCACTCTTCGCGGAGTCTACTGCTATACTGTGATGCCATTTGGTCTCAAGAATGTTGGTGCAACATACCAACGAGCCATGAGTACCATATTTTGAGATCATCTGCGCAAGACTGTCGAATGCTACGTTGACGATAATGCTGTCAAAAGTCGTCTAAAGGAAGACTACATCCAAGACTTCAGAACTATCTTCAACCTCATGCACCAACGTCAACTCAAAATGAATCCCACCAAGTCATTCTTGGGTGTTTCTAGTGGTAAATTTCCTGGCTTCGTCATTACCTCTAAGGGTATACACGTGGATCCCGAGAAGATCAAAGTCATTCAAGAGATGCGTCCTCCACGTAACCTAAAAGAGCTACGAGGATTCCAAGGTTGACTTGCGTACATCAGGAGATTTATTTCGAATCTGTCTGGACGCTGCAGACCATTTACTCAACTAATAAAGAAGGGTGTATCTTTCGTTTGGACCGAAGAATGTCAACGAGCATTTGACGACATAAAGCGGTATCTCATGAACCCACCAGTCTTGGTGCCACCAATCTCTGGCATACTATTCTCAATGTATGTCCGTGCTATGGATCATTCATTGGGTGCTTTACTTGCGCAAAAGAACAAAGAAGGCCATGAACAAGCTATCTATTACCTTAGTCGTACTATGATTGGTGCTGAATACCGTTATAGTCCGGTCGAAAAAGAATGCCTAGCTCTTATGTTTGCTGTTCAGAAGACTCGACATTACATCATTGGCCAAACTATTCATATCATATTCTGAGTTAATCCTCTTCGGGTACTGATGAAGAAGCCTAGCACACTTAATTCTCGGCTGGCTACATGGACCATTCTGCTAGCGCAATATGACATGGTATATGTTCTTCAAAAGTCTGTCAAAGGTCAAGCACTGGCAGATTTTTTAGCAGCTCATCCCGTTCCAGAGACATCCAAACTCTATGACAAAATTCCATACGAGACTTCAAAATCTAATACAATCTCCAAAGAATTTCCTACTTGACGTCTATTCTTTGACGGTACATCCAAGATTGGACCCAATGGTGCCATTGTCGCAGGAGTTGGAGTTGTCCTTGTTTCTCCAGACGGGTCAGCTATTCAAAGAGCCTACTCTTTAGATGAGCCTGGCTCCAATAATGTGGCAGAATATAATGCTCTATTTATTGGTCTTCAGCTAGCCAAACAACTAAACATCGAGTATCTTGAAGTCTATGATGACTCTAAGCTGGTTGGTAACCAGGTTAGAGGGACTTATGAAGTTTGCCATCAAGATCTTGTGCCTTACTATGAAGCGACAGTCAATATGGCTACATCATTCAAAGCCTTCTTCATTGACTATGTACGACGAGCTTGCAATATTGAAGTCGACGTTTTGGCCAATCTTGCAGCAGTTTTAGCCATCCCTATCAAAAGATAGCAAGTGGTGGTTATCTCTAATCGGAAATTGTTCTACGTCGAAAACAATCGTAATATTGAGTTCAGTAATCTTACTGAAGTCAATGTTATCAGTGAAGATTGGAGAGCTGCCTTCATCGACTTCGTGGTCCATGACATACTCCCTGAAGATCCCAAGGAGGCTACGAGTATTCGTCGGCGGTCTTTGTGATTCTATTACAATCAGACCACCAAGACTCTCTACCGGCGAACTTATGACGGCCTACTCTTGTGCTGTCTTGCTGGTGATGAAGCGAAGCAAGTATTGCGTGAAGCTCACGACGGTGTCTGCAGAGCACATCAACCTGGTCCTAAATTACAGGATCGTATCCGACGCATGGGTTACTATTGGCCCTCTATGGTATCTGATGCCATCGACTATGCGAGGAAATATCAAGCTTGTCAAATCCACACAGATTTTATTCATCAACCGTCAGAATTCCTTCATCCTACTGCTGCTTTCTGGCCTTTTGATGCTTGGGGCATGGACATTATAGGTCCCATCAATCCTCCTTCTTCTAGAGGACATCGGTTCATACTGGCAATAACCGACTACTTCTCCAAATGGGCCGAAGCTATACCATTAGCTGAAGTCAAGACCAGCAGTGTCATCAACTTCGTCAAACATCATGTCATCTATAGATTTGGTGTACCTCGGCAAATCATCCATGATAACGGACCTCAGTTCATCAGCCAGAAGTTCACAAGGTTCTGTGACGATCATCGGATTGACAATGTTGCTACGACAACATACAATCCTGCTGCTAACGGCTTAGATGAAGCTTTCAACAAGACTATCATCAAGCTCCTCAAAAAGTTTGTGTCTAATAACAAATGAAATTGGAGTGAAAAGCGTGGAGAATGTTTTTGGGCCTACCGTACTACGGTCCGCAATCCTACAGGCTGTACACCCTTCTCTTTGGTGTACGGCTGTGAAGCAGTTCTACCCTTGGAACTTCAAATTCCGTCTTTGAGGATTGCTATCGCCAACGAACTCACGACAGAGAATAACGATCTTCTCTGACTTCAAGAATTGGAGGCACTCGATGAGAAGCGGTTAATGGCTCAACAGCATATTGAGTTATACCAAGCACGCATCTCAAAGACTTTCAACCGCAAAGTGAGGGTCAGAGCCTTTTAGAAAGGAGAACTTGTTTTAACAGTCAGCCGTCCTATGACTATGACTCACTAGAGCAAAGGCAAGTTCGATGAAAAGTGGGAAGGGCCATATATTGTAAGCAAAGTCTTCTCAAATGGAGTTTATCAACTCACAGAGCTAGACGGTCGAGTTGTAATGATGCCTATTAATGGCAAGTTCTTCAAAAAGTATTATGTATAAATATAACAGACATTGCTTGTAATCATCAGACAAGTTTATAAATAAAATTCAGTTTTATTTCATCTTGAATGATAGTACATAATATCAAGGAAGGTCACTATCATCCTTGCTAAAATTGGGACGCGGGCCACTGTCGTCCTTATCAAAAATATGATCAGTAAGAGAGTCGAGGACATTCTTGCTGGAACCCACCAGGAACTTACAAGCAGTCATCCTCATGGCTTCTTCTTCTTCAGTCTTTCCTGGTTCAAGAAGGAAGTCCAGGATATCCTTTAGCGGTTTGGGGACAGACGAATCTTCGTCCGCTGCTATCTGCTTTAGTTGAGCCGGTTCGACTGGATGTTCCTCAGAACCAGCTTTCAGCTTTGGGGTGATCTCAGCCTTCTTGGATGCATCTCCAGACGACATCTTTATGTTGAAAAGTGAGATAGACCATCCCATCTGATTTTCTGTTCTATTTATAGACAGAGAGTCATAAGACTATGAAGCGTCACATTCATCCGACGGTTCACCCATTCATTAAATTCATTTGACGGTTCATCCGTTCATCACACTCATCTGACGGTTCGCCCGTTCATCTAACGGTTCATCCGTTCATTATATCCCTTTGACGGTTCATCCGTTCATTACGTTTATCATAATCATTCATCCGACGGTTCACCCGTTCATTCCATCCATCCGACGGTTCACCCGTTCATTCCATCCATCCGACGGTTCATCCGTTCATTCCATCTATCCGACGGTTCACCCGTTCATTCCATCCATCCGACGGTTCATCCGTTCATTCCATTCATATGACGGCTCGCCCGTTATTACATTCATCTGACGGTTCGCCCGTTCATTTATCCGATGGTTCATCCGTTCATCACATACATCCCGACGATTCATTTCGTTCATTTATTTTGTTTATACATTTTTGATGAATCATTCATTTTGTTCATATCAGCAACATGTCATCTTTGATTAAGTTGTCTATTTTAAAATAATGATATTCGATAAATTGTATTTGCCACGTCCATATTACCTCTGAACAGATATAATTGAATATGATTATTTTCCAAAATCAAGAAATATATCATGTCTTGCACCTCTGAATATATTTTCTATCGCTATTATTTATATTTGAATAAGATATACAACAAATAATAGAGCCACAAAAATGTCTTTTTATTGATCAAAGTTGAAAGACATTACAAAGATACATATCACAAAAAAACAAGAAGATATATAAAATCTTTCTATTCAGTCGGTGGTGTCATCAAGTTAACCATCTGCTACTTTAAAGATTTTAGTCGCTCCTTACGGGAGTCCATCACGCGTCTCCTAGCTTCCTCCATTCCAGACTTTTCATTAAAAGTCGGCAAGGTCACTAAGCGGCGGAAGATTTCAGCATGATGAGTCGTGACATATTCATTTCGTTCCTGAGTCAGAAGGTCCAGTCGCTGAGTGGCAGCTTGATGCCATGTGACTTCATCTTCTAGAGTATGCTGAACCAGTTTCAACTCTTCCTGGAGACGAGCAATCTCCTCTTGAAGACGAACAGATTTCACTTTCAACTCAGTAACTTTCTCCTCCTTCTCTCCAGCAGCATAGGTGGCTATCTCTATTTGAGAATCATATTCTGAAGCCTTGGCAGTATAAGTGTCTATGAAAGTCTGGAAATTAGCCTTCTCAATAGCAACTTCTTGAGACATCCTTTCAAATTCAGCTTGTACTAAGGATTCCACTTCCCCTCGATTAAGATCTTTGTAGATCTTAACCGACGCTTCTAGCTCATCTAGTATGTGCTCAAGAAAAACAGCTTGAGCTTCATCTTCTTGACCTCGGATGGCATTTATCAAATGAAAGGTTGGGCTTCTAACAGTAGTGAAATCAACAACTTCTTTCTCTAGTACCCTATCTACTAGGGGTCCCAATGCATTAAAGAACATATTGCTGAAAGAACTAATGATAAATTGGTTAGTTGCCAAAGCACAAGGGGTAGCAGCTACTCCCGTTGATGATGAAGCAGCGTGTGCCTGTGCAGATGGACGTTCTTGTACTTGAATTGAGGATTCTTTAAACAAAGGAGCTAAAGTAGAACGGGTTGCTCCTCCTGGTTGTTCTTCTGCAAGGACAAATAAACTTATCATTGATTGTTGTTGTCATTAACAATTAATTAAAAAGGATCAAAAGATCAAAGGCAATCTTACCATGACTTGCCCCAGCAACAAGTCTTTCGTCCGTTGGGACAGATTCCAGTCTAGCAGAGGTAGCCTCAGACATTATTGCCTGGCTACTTTCGGCCTCAGAACCGCTCGACAGATACCGGCTACCACTTGCTATTACTGTTATCGGTACTATATCAGTGCAAGGAGGAACCAGAGATGATTCGATTTCTACATGGATCAAAAATAGAGATGTCAGCTATTAATCTATGAAAAGAAGATTGATAATTTCATTTAATACCTTTGGGATCAGCGGTGGTAGCTTCCACCAACGCTATTTCTTCACCCACAGGACACACATCTACCTCAACATCCTTTTCAGGAGCTAGTGTGCCTGCAACAACTTCAGGAGATTTATGGACATCAATATCCTCTTCTTGATTCAAAGTATCATCAATAACCTCTATTGATGTATCTTCAGTGCTCATGCTATCCTCAGGTACTTCCTCGCTGGCAGTAGCAGCAGTATGATCAACATCATCTTGTAGACCGAAGTCGCAATCATTTAATGCTTCAATCATTAAACGATCCTCCTCTTCGCGGATTGTTCCTGGTGTAACAGGAAGCTGAGTAGTTTCTACCGCTGGTGAAGGAGATCGCAGAGCTTCGTGATCCTCCTCTATAATATCCTTCCTAGGCTCTACAGCCTCCTCTCTCTGATCAGTTTCGTCCCTCTCTTCTGGACTAGAAGTTTCATGCCTATGCTCAGAGACATGAGTAGGAGATGACATAGTAATTCCAGCAGCAGCACTGGCCACCACCGAGGACAGGATCACGTTCTTTCTTTTCCTAAAAGCCAGTTTCTTTCGATGAAGAGGTCTCTCTGGACTCTCAACATTTACCACATCAACCCGCTGTGGAAGAGAAGTCGGTGTAGTCGCTTCTTCTCGAGTCGACTCGGCCAGTTGCCGAGACTGCGACCTGGTTGTGACTTTCTCTGATTGATCCAAGATGAGTTTCTTCTTTATGACCGGAGAGGAAGGCTCATTAATCTTTCTCTTTCTCTCCCTAGCCGGAGACTTAACAACTTTCAAAGAAATCCTTAGTGGTTCATTAACTTCCTCGGGGAAGTTAGCTTCCCTTGAGGCTTCCAAGGGATCATCCACTGGTTCATGTTGTTCATCATTTCCTGGAACTAGCATAGCAGTTGCTCCTTTCTTCAAACGCATCGCCGTCGCGAAGCTATCCACCAGATTGAAATTCTCGACGAAAGTATTTGCAGCTGTGTAAAATAGTGAATATGTATATAACATTCTAGGGCCATGATCATTTTTGGTTGGCATCGAGAATACTGTCCTTGTGTCTCGAGCATTGTAATAGGCCCATGCTCCGGCACCATCAATCAGATATCTTTTTCCTTGTAGACAAGTTATAGTGTTGCCTACATGGAACTGGTCGTAACCAAATTGATGAGCGAAGCGGCTTAGCAGATATGGTTCCAGATAATACTCCTCTTCAAATCTATATACCAAGTGGGACGGCCTGATCATTTTTAGCCAGTCAAATGCTACCCGACCCAACGGTTGCCTCCCTAGATCAACCAGATTTGTTGTCATGAATTTATAACCGGTTGAAAGGGCAACGCAATAA
Organism: Iris pallida; assembly: GCA_029216955.1. Lineage (NCBI taxonomy): Eukaryota > Viridiplantae > Streptophyta > Magnoliopsida > Asparagales > Iridaceae > Iris > Iris pallida. Next base: position 19,374,008 of record JANAVB010010198.1, on the reverse strand, counting down.
AAATTCCATCACTTCCAAAGGTTCAGGGCACGTCTGCAGTCCTTCAGACTAATGTACACCTCCTTGCCCCAGGAGAATCTTCGCAGAAAGCTACAGCCGACTGCTCCCATGTCAGGGTTCATCAATGACGGATGGTGCAGAAGCAACCACCCGAATAAATAGGTGTAAGGCAACTCCAGTCGAGGGAAGTTCCCTTCTCACCCTTCCATTTGATCATAGAGTCAACATACAGATAAAGACCTGCATTCACTCTGCAGGTCATTGCTGACAGCAAATCCATCCGGTAGCCAAAGACTAACCGGACAGCAGCAAAAAGTACGCCGCGGTAGAAGCGGTCCACGATGCTTGCTCCGAGCACGACAAATCGATGGAGCCAGTATGTCAGAAAACCCGTCATCTGGGCTTCTCTTGACATGGACCTGTAGCCCATTCTTATAAAGCTCTCAACAAAATCTCCGGTCTTGAGCAGAGGGTATTGATGTTCATCATTAACTTTGATATCCATTCTCTTATTTTCTTCCATCATCTTATTACTTCACTGTGGCTGAGGGATTGGAAGAAAGTTGGGTTGCATGTATCATGATCCATAGTCTTTTTCTTAATGATATGATTAAGAAAAAGGTAAGGCAACCACTTTGAGGAATAACATGTGCCGGAAGAACTGCTTTTATAGTACATGGAGCATATATTGTAATGGCACAATAGTTCGTCGAAGACAGCCACCATCTCTGCATTTTCCCAACGTAGTCTATCTAACTCGTCGTTTGATGGAACATACTCCTCATAAGGGAAGTCTCCCATTGGTAGGCATGAGATGTACTTCATCTCATGAAAGGATAATCCAATCTTCCTGCAGGGTCTCATGAATGTCCTTGTCCTGAAATTATACCTCTCTGCCAAGGTCAGAAACAGATGAGGGTTTGGGTGGAATCTATACACGGTAGCGTATACCGCATGATATAGCTCAATTTCTTTAAGCTTGTCTTCGAACTGAGCCAATATCCAGTTGGCTATGTAGTTCCACCTTCTGTTTTCGGGGTTCACCAAACCTGTCAGCCGGATGTCCTGATCCGGGTATCTGCCCTGCGCCTTTGCATATTCATTAGCAAAGATTAGTGTCTTCACCGGCAGTAGTAAGGAAGAGTTCTCTGGAGGGATGCAGCCTGGCTTCAACCCTCTGAGTAAAGTGCTATGTCGCTCAGAGGATCTATAGAACATGTCTCTGTTGTTTGGTCCTTTCTTGACACAAATCTTTCCTGTCCTTGCCTGCTGGAGGGAAGTAATATCTCAGTCCATTCTCCTGGGATGGCTTGCATGGGCATAGCGGGCTAGAGGGAGACATCTAGCAATGTCCGGTAACATGATCAGTTTCTTCTTTCTTTGAAAGAGTCTCTGCTCAACATGGGGCCTTGGCTGAGAACTCTTGTCAATGGCTTTGCCAAATAAGAACATAGGTTTCTTATGGGTAATGGCGTCAGCAGACTGCAGGGGCTGCCCATTCATCAAACTTAACAAAGTCTTATTGTCCTGAGCTACCAAGATAGCTTGGCGGGAGGATGGCAGAGCATATTGTGGAAAGAGGACATAGGACAAATCTTCTTTAAATTCTGACTCAGCAAGGGACCTTGTAAATATTTTATACTCAGGGTCCTCTCTGATGTTAACTGCATTAAACAGAAAAAATAGAATTCAGTACAAGTAAAATCAAAGATTCTGTCAGCAAATTGCGCAAGCATCAGATTGTACAAGCATCAGATTGTACAACAACAGCTTCTATGCACAAACTGTCCAGTGGTGCCAACTCATCCACTTGCGCAAGCCATCAGATTGTGCTGAATAACTTACGTAAAGCATCAGTTTGTGCTGGACAACCTTGCGCAAATCAGCAGATTGCGCTGACTTTTGCCAGCACATTCTAACCGATTGCGCAAGAAAAGAGTCTTCATAAAAATGAAGACTATTGGGTTTATGTAACCAAAACCCTAAATAGGGCAGCGCAATGTAACCAGATCGCTAAAAAGAGACAGGTTCGAAGGATCAATAGTGTTAAAGAACCCTAAAAAGGGTCTTTCGATCGGATTTATTACCTTGCAGTGCTGGATGAGCAACCTCATGTCGAGAAGGGCGCGTCACAGCCCGAGTCGAGGACTCGGCGGGGGCCTTGCCTTTTTCGGCGGCGGAGCACTTTGGAGCCATTGAGATCGATAAGAAGAAGTAGAAGAGTCAGGAAAGCTCGGGAAGTTTTCTCTTTCGGAAGCTTGAAAGCAAGTAAAGAATGGAAGAGAGAGAACTGAGAACTATTTATAGTTTTCCAAAATAAACAAACTCCTCAGATTGTTCCGAAAAAATAGGGGCTGACTCCTCCGATTGCGCAGACATGTCATCATATGCACAACTTGATTTAAAAATTAAAATTCAAAGTATTTCGAAGCTTTGACTATTTTTAAACTTTGAAAACTTTGAAAGGGGTCTTGTAGGTCCTAAAAAATCAAGTTGCACCCATCAAAGAAGTCATAAAAATCAAATTATGCATCCTTCAAGTGAACTGCACAGAAGACAGATTGCACAACAATTCAATTGCGCAGACTGAACAGCGCACTCATCCAAGTGCGCAAGCTGACGTGGCCTCGTCATCATTACCTGACAAAGAATCAGATCTTCTGACAACTGACAGCACGGAGAACGAGGAAACTGTTCGTTTATCGTACAGCACAACGCTCGAGGACAGCTGTACATGCAGCACAATATGCCAAACTCTTTTGTAAAACCCCTAAATTTCTACTAAATTTTTTATTAATATTTGTACGGATTTAAAATTTTATATTGTAAGTCGCGTAGTCGTATTTTACGTCGTGCACGAAATTTTATTTTTGTTCGACGAGTGCGAATATGTGCGAGCGTACATATTTTAGAAAAATATTTTATTTATTATTTTATAGTTTTAAAATAATATATGCAGTAATTATTTTACTATCATTACCAAGTTGTTATTTTACTTACTAAAAGCATTCATTTATACAATTATTAAGAATAATTAATATTTTTATTGTATACTAGAAAAACATAATTATGAAAACATTATTTGTGCATACATATATATTTGTAATTATTTATTAGTTTATTTTAAATATTAAATATAATTTTCAAAATTATTATTATTAGCATTTTTGGAAAATATATTTTGAAATTATAGTAGAGATTTAAATCATAATTTGAATCTATGGATTTATTTAAATAGTTAATATTTGAAATTTGATTTTAAACCAAGACTTTTAATTGGATTTAATTGGATTTGGATTTGGATTTGGATTTGGATATAGATTTTGATTTGATTGATTTTAAATTAAATTGCAAGCTATCTATTTTTGGGTTTAAACTACTCCTAATTCTATCCTAATGGGAATTCCCACATCCTATAAATAGGCAGGTACTCATCCATGTATTTCAATTCTCCAAATTCTCCACAAAATCAACCTTGAGTGCATCGTGTCCTTGTCCATCTTTTTCTTCCACTTTTTTTTACAAATACATATTCCTCGTCGTGTCGACAGCCCCGACACGGTACGTCACAAATCCTAAACCTAGTTACTACACCACCCCACTATCATCCGAATCCCAACGATTCATCAACCACAATAAATTTAGTATCGTGTCTGTGTCGTTGTCCACCACCTCGTTTTCGCTATTCTTCCCGTTACATTTACATCTATGTCTCGTCTCCAATTCATTCAGAGACCCATCCGCGTATTCGAATAGTAGAACACGAACAGTAGAACACGATATAATCCACTTGAAAACAAAAGATAAATGTTAACTCTAAATTCATCGTCGTCACCGGCGAACTTCCCATTGCACCATCGAAGTCCAGATCGGTCACCCCTGGCCACCAGGGTCGAAGCCTCCACCATAGGCAAACCGGAATGACCGATTTCCTCCGACCTCGGTCACCCAGCAACCACCATAGAACACCTCCATCATCGACCACCCAAAACCCTCAGGCACCACCGCCACCAAAAATTCACCACCACCCAAAAGAAAAGACAAAAAATTCGAACACTCACCTGACTTCGGCCTCGTTCCGACACCGTCATGGCCGCGCGCCACCAGAAGCTCCGCCGCGTGCCGACCAGCCACCGTACGTGCCCAACCCCTCTCTCGTCCACCACGCCCAGCGATCAGATCTGCCCTACGCCGACCCTCAACCGTGCGGCGCCGCCCCTACTTCCCTTCTACGCCGACCGCCGCCGCGTGCCGACACCGAGTGAGACTTCGTCGAGTGTCACCCCTGTCCTGGCCTCGCTGGCCGGTCGAGCTCGGTGAAGCCGCCTCCGCCAGCCACCGGAACGACGAACCGCCCGAGCCATCTCCTTCCTTTGCGCCTCCACCAAACCCACAGCCACCGTGCCGGCTTGACCGCCCCTACCAAACTCCTTTGTGCCGCCCCCTGACCACCGCTGAACCTAGCCGTCCGCCGACGACCCCTAGACCCGAGCCAACCCTAGCCGCCAGTCTCGCAGCTTCCTCTCCACCGAGAAGCCCGTCGGAACCCCTTCTCCTCTGCCCGAGTCGCCGGAGCCCCTTCTCTTCGCGCCACCGTCCCTTCCTCCCGTCCTCCGACTACGCCTCCGCTTCCCGAGCCCCTTCTCCGTTCACCTCCGCCTCGTCGCACTCCTCTCCTTCCCACTCTCACTCTCTCCCTCTCTCCACCGCTCTGTGCTCTCTCTCTTTCCCTCTCTTCTCTAAAGCAAAGAACAGCAAATAAATGTTGTTTTGATGTTTTTTTCTGTTTTGTTCTTTTTTTTGTTTGTTTGTTTTTGTTTTTGTCTTCTTGTGATTTGTGTTATCATTATTATTATTATTATTATTATTATTATTATTATTATTATTATTATTATTATTATTATTATTATTATTATTATTAATATAGGTATGTACTGTATCTTTGTATTATTATTATTATTATTATTATTATTATTATTATTATTTCTTTATTTCCTTCTTTATTATTATTAATATTATTTTTATTATTATAATTTACTTATTATATTTCTGTTTTACTGTCACTTACTATTATTAAATTAGTATGTTTTAATACATGTGTAAGTTTGCTAAGATCATTGTCAATAATATTTATAGGATATATATAAGTATTTGCAAAATAGATTAATATTATATTACTATTGGTATTTTGTTATTATAATTTATTTACTGTCATTATTATTAATTATAATGGTAAAACTTCTACTAAAAATATAGTTTGCCTAGAAAACCTATTTTTAACAAAAATAGAGTTTTGTCGGAAAGCAAGTTTTATATATTTCAAATTTTTGGCCTAAAAACTATTTTACTAGTAGAATTATTTATTTATTTATCTTCTTTTTGAGTATTACAAATTTTTAGTATATATATTTTATTTATGCAAATTCCTTCGATTATCCTCATAACCATGACCAAACCATTAATCCTACTTCCTTCATCAATTCTGTCATTCCTCCTGTCCACCCTTACCAATTTGACCGTTATGGACCCAATGGAACTGTCCGTACCACCATCAGAGGTCCCCTTGTGTAGTTGTTACACCAAAGTCACAGTTCATGCCACCATGATTATCGCAGCACACCAAGCGCTTTATCAGGCAAGACAGCTTGTCATTCGCTGTTTAATTATTTTAGCTCATATTTTATGCATTATTTATTTTCTTTATGCAAAATAAACTGTGATACATGGCATAACTGTTAGAACTTACTGTTCATTTATATTTTTTGCCGTGTATTATTTTCTTACAAATTTAACCTAGATTTAAGGGACCACCTTGTTAGTTGCATTTATTGGCCTTGACACGTTGTAACACGAAGTTGTGTGTCGCATGTAGGATACGGAAGTGCGTGATTGGCTGGCCACCAGTACGTACAAGCTGTGCGATAGGAATAACCGCTAATAGAGGTTGCATGCTAGTTTGACTTAGCGGTTATAGTGGTTTGTGTTATGGATACAACACAGTAGACATTGGGCGGGGAGGACAATTCCTTAGCGTATGGGCTTCGATGCACTTCCCTTGTAACCCAGACTCTCCACTGGAGATACGGGATTGATGACCCATGATTACTGACGGCCACTGACGATTCTGCGGAACGTCATGCTCTTATTGATTGGGCCTCTAGTGCCTCAAGGGGGGACTATGCCGATCCTATTCCGCCAGGGCCCATGCGTAGGAAGGATTGTCCTTAACTATATTTCACTGAGAACGGTAGGCTACCCTATCCGTTAGGTACGAGTACTTTCAGTTTGGGTACTTGTATCTGACCGTGGCTTGGAACAATAACTTGTCGCAGATTAGTTCGTCATATCTTGTCCTTGTTTGGTTGTAGGTGTGACTTACTACTTCGATGAGAAGGTATTGAACCTTGTTGGGGTACGGATACCATATTGGATTCATAGCATAGGAAGATACGTTACCGTGAATTAGTTTACCATCTCCTGTCCTTGTTTGGTTGGGGGGATGGTACGCTCGTTCAGTAGGTGCGTATTGGACCATGTTATAAATTCGATTGACTTATTTAGTTGAGCAATATTTATTCAGTTTATATGGCATGCTATTATGTATCTTGTTACGTCCCTCTGAGGACCTGGTTATCTCCCCAGGTGTGTGCTATTGTCTTTCGCAGGTGCTTTAGCTCTAGCCGTTATCTTCACAATTTCTTCGAGGATGATTGCATTTGGATTGTCTTCGCTTCGCTCGCCAAACTTATTTCTTTTTTATGTATTTTTCCTTATCTTGTTGGTAGTGGATTTGTCTCCGCCCAATATATTGTATCAAGACAATTTATTCCTATTATATGACGTCTTCTATTCATTTATTTTGTGTGGATGAGATTAGTTATGGTTCTACTGCATTTTACAGCTTATGTATTTATACGAGGCTTCCATATATTGGAGTATATTTCGTATGAATACAGCTGGCATGTCTACGTTCATAGTCCTACGTATTTTGGGACTGGGGCGTTACATGTTTTTATGGTGGCCCATGCAGGTCAAGATAAATTGTTTCGTTACTTTACCGTACCAAGCAAGCCTGCGTATAGGATTAGAAGTCTAGGATCTCATCCATATACTTGACCTCTTTCCTTGATTCTATCTACCATTTGACTCATCAATTGCATCTTGCTTGCTTCCTTCCATCCCCATTCTTATCTCCCCTTCGTGCTTGCTAGAGATTGACCCTACTAGTCAGTTGTCCCAAAACACCATTATTTAATCTTTAAGTTGGGTAGACTACCTTAGGACCTAGCAACCCCTTTGACCTAGTGACCTATATTAGATCCTAGAATCTAGAGGACCTAACCCGTCTAGCCAACCAAGGACTTGGACAAGAAGACTATAGGACAACCGTATGACTTAGAATCATTCTACCTTCTTTTAATCAAAATCTCTCGTACCTATGTTTTTACCACTTTGACTAATGTTGCAACTATAATCTAGTTTTGCAAACTCACCCATTTATCGAGTTTGTTCATGACTTATGCTATTGAGCGGCCGCTCACTAACATATTGTCTAATCAGAACCGGTGCATGATGGTCTGATCAACCAAGTGCACTTTGGTTCGCTTTTGTCTATTATTCTACGTGGATGGGGACAGCTAAGCTTGTCCTTTACAGTCCCATCCGCGACTGCCTTGGCAATTCCTTTGAAATTTTTCGATCGTCTTTAAACCACGTATTCGTATTCAATAACGCCTCCTTCGGACTCTATATTGCTTTCGTCTACACCTATTTTAGAAGGACGAAGGCGTTGTACTAGAACCTTCCTAGCTTTCATATCATGATTATTATCATTCGATATTTCATCCTAAACTTCTCGTCCTTCTTCTCGGCCCGACTATGACCCTCATTCACTACCCACGACCATACTCGTATTATATTTTTCTATGATCTAGATCGCAACTTTTGACGACATGAATTATTATCGATGGTTTCCCATCGATACTCCCTTGTGTCTTCTCACCCCCCTACGAATTCTTAATTTCGAGGACGAAATTCTTTTAAGTTGGGTAGGATGTAAAATCCCTAAATTTCTACTAATTTTTTTATTAATATTTGTACGAATTTAAAATTTTATATTGTAAGTCGCGTAGTCGTATTTTACGTCGCGCACGAAATTTTATTTTTGCTCGACGAGTGCGAATATGTGCGAGCGTACATATTTTAGAAAAATATTTTATTTATTATTTTATAGTTTCAAAATAATATATGCAGTAATTATTTTACTATCATTACCAAGTTGTTATTTTACTTACTAAAAGCCTTTATTTATACAATTATTAAGAATAATTAATATTTTTATTGTATACTAGAAAAACATAATTATGAAAATATTATTTGTGCATACATATATATTTGTAATTATTTATTGGTTTATTTTAAATATTAAATATAATTTTCGAAATTATCATTATTAGCATTTTGGGAAAATATATTTTGAAATTATAGTAGAGATTTAAATAATGATTTGAATCTATGGATTTATTTAAATAGTTAATATTTGAAATTTGATTTTAAACCAAGACTTTTAATTGGATTTAATTGGATTTGGATTTGGATTTGGATATAGATTTTGATTTGATTGATTTTAAATTAAATTGCAAGCTATCTATTTTTGGGTTTAAACTACTCCTAATTCTATCCTAATGGGAATTCCCACATCCTATAAATAGGCAGGTACTCATCCATGTATTTCAATTCTCCAAATTCTCCACAAAATCAACCGTGAGTGCATCGTGTCCTTGTCCATCTTTTTCTTCCACTTTTTTTTACAAATACATATTCCTCATCGTGTCGACAGCCCCGACACGGTACGTCACAAATCCTAAACCTAGTTACTACACCACCCCACTATCGTCCGAATCCCAATGATTCATCAACCACAATAAATTTTGTATCGTGTCTGTGTCGTTGTCCACCACCTCATTTTTGCTATTCTTCTCGTTACATTTACATCTATGTCTCGTCTCCAATTCATTCAGAGACCCATCCGCCGTATTCGAATAGTAGAACACGAACAGTAGAATACGATACAATCCACCAGAAAACAAAAGATAAATGTTAACTCTAAATTCATCGTCGTCACCGGCGAACTTCCCATTGCACCATCGAAGTCCTGATCGGTCACCCCTGGCCACCAAGGTCGAAGCCTCCACCATAGGCAAACCGGAATGACCGAGTTCCTTTGGCCTCGGTCACCCAGCAACCGCCATAGGCCACCTCCATCATCGACCACCCAAAACCCTCAGGCACCACCGCCACCAAAAATTCACCACCACCCAAAAGAAAAGATGGAAAATCCGAACACTCACCTGACTTCGGCCTCGTCCCGACACCGCCGTGGCCGCGTGCCACCAGAAGCTCCGCCGCGTGCTGACCAGCCACCGTACGCGCCCAACCCCTCTCTCGTCCACAACGCCCAGCGATCAGATCCGCCCTACGCTGACCCTCAACCGTGCGGCGCCGCCCCCACTTCCCTTCTACGCCGACCGTCGCCGCGTGCCGACACCGAGTGAGACTTCGCCGAGTGTCACCCCTACCCTGGCCTTCCAGGCCGGTCGAGCTCGGTGAAGCCGCCTCCGCCAGCCACCGGAATGACGAACCGCCCGAGCCATCTCCTCCCTTCGCGCCTCCACCAAACCCACAGCCGCCGCGCCGGCTTGACCGCCCCTACCAAACTCCTTTGCGCCGCCCCCTGACCACCGCTGAACCCAGCCGTCCGCCGATGACCCCTAGACCCGAGCCAACCCTAGTCGCCAGTCTCGCAGCTTCCTCTCCACCGAGAAGCACGCCGGAGCCCCCTTCTCCTCCGCCCGAGTCGCCGGAGCCCCTTCTCTTCGTGCCACCGTCCCTTCCTCCCGTCCTCCGCCTACGCCTCCGCTTCCCGAACCCCTTCTCCGTTCACCTCCGCCTCGTCGCACTCCTCTCCTTCCCACTCTCACTCTCTCCCTCTCTCCACCGCTCTGTGCTCTCTCTCTCTCCCCCTCTCTTCTCTAAAGCAAAGAACAGCAAATAAATGTTGTTTTGATGTTTTTTTTTCTGTTTTGTTCTTTTTTTTGTTTTTGTTTTTGTCTTCTTGTGATTTGTATTATCATTATTATTATTATTATTATTATTATTATTATTATTATTATTATTATTATTATTATTATTAATGTAGGTATGTACTGTATCTTTGTATTATTATTATTATTATTATTATTATTATTATTATTATTTCTAATATTTCCTTTTTTATTATTATTAATATTATTATTATTATTATAATTTACTTATTATATTTCTATTTTACTGTCACTTGCTATTATTAAATTAGTATGTTTTAATACATGTGTAAGTTTGCTAAGATCATTGTCAATAATATTTATAGGATATATATATAAGTATTTGCAAAATAGATTAATATTATATTACTATTGGTATTTTGTTATTATAATTTATTTACTGTCATTATTATTAATTATAATGGTAAAACTTCTACTAAAAATATAGTTTGCCTAGAAAACTATTTTTAACAAAAATAGAGTTTTGCCGGAAAGCAAGTTTTATATATTTCAAATTTTTGGCCTAAAAACTATTTTACTAGTAGAATTAATCTTCTTTTTGAGTATTACAAATTTTTAGTATATATATATTACTTATGCAAATTCCTTCGATTATCCTTATGACCATGACCAAACCATTAATCCTACTTCCTTCATCAATTCTGTCCTTCCTCCTGTCCACCCTAACCAATTTGACCGTTCTGGACCCAATAGAACTGTCCGTGCCACCATCAGAGGTCCCCTTGTGTAGTTGTTACACCAAAGTCGCAGTTTATGCCACCATGATTATCGCAGCACACCAGGCGCTCAATCAGGCAAGACACCTTGTCATTCGCTGTTTAATTATTTTAGCTCATATTTCATGCATTATTTATTTTCTTTATGCAAAATAAACTGTGATACATGGCATAACTGTTAGAACTTACTGTTCACTTATATTTTTTGCTGTGTATTATTTTCTTACAAATTTAACCTAGATTTAAGGGACCACCTTGTTAGTTGCATTCATTGGCCTTGACACGTTGTAACACGAAGTTGTGTGTCGAATGTAGGACACGAAAGTGCGTGATTGGCTGGCCACCAGTACGTACAAGCCGTGCGATAGGAATAACCGCTAATAGAGGTTGCATGCTAGTTTGACTTAGCGGTATAGTGGTTTGTGTTGTGGATACAACACAGTAGACATTGGGCGGGAAGGACAATTCCTTAGCGTATGGGCTTCGATGCACTTCCCTTGTGACCCGGACTCTCCGCTGGAGATACGGGGTTGATGACCCATGATTACTGACGGCCACTGACGATTCTGCGGAACGTCATGCTCTTATTGATTGGGCCACTAGTGCCCCAAGGGGGGACTATGCCGATCCTATTCTGCCAGGGCCCATGCGTAGGAAGGATTGTCCTTAACTATATTTCACTTAGAACGGTAGGCTACCCTATCCGTTAGGTACGAGTACTTTCGGTTTGGGTACTTGTATCTGACCGTGGCTTGGAACAATAACTTGTCGCGGATTAGTTCGTCACATCTTTTCCTTGTTTGGTTGTAGGTGTGACTTACTACTTCGATGAGAAGGTATTGAACCTTGTTGGGGTCCGGATACCATATTGGATTCATAGCATGGGAAGATACGTTACCGTGAATTAGTTTACCATCTCCTGTCCTTGTTTGGTTGGGAGGATGGTACGCTCGTTCAGTAGGTGCGTATTGGACCATGTTATAAATTCGATTGACTTATTTAGTTGAGCAATATTTATTCCGTTTATATGACATGCTATTATGTGTCTTGTTACGTCCCTCTGAGGACCTGGTTATCTCCCCAGGTGTGTGCTATTGTCTTTCGCAGGTGCTTTAGCTCTAGCTGTGATCTTCGTAATTTCTTCGAGGATGATTGCATTTGGATCGTCTTCGCTTCGCTCGCCAAACTTATTTCTTTCTCATGTATTTTTTCTTATCTTGTTGGTAGTGGATTTGTCTCCGCCCAACATATTGTATCAAGACAATTTATTCCCATTATATGACATCTTCTATTCATTTATTTTGTGTGGATGAGATTAGTTATGGTTCTACTGCATTTTACAGCTTATGTATTTATACGAGACTTCCATATATTGGAGTATATTTCGTATGAATACAGTTGGAATGTCTACGTTCATAGTCCTACGTATTTTGGGACTGGGGCGTTACATCTTTACAGTGCAGTCCATCCCAGCGCGGTCCAACCCAGCGTAATCTGAAGCTAGTACAATTCAGGTGGCGCACTCCATCAATACAACTGACAAAGTACACGTGGCCTTCATGCCATCAATGACTCATTACGTGGTAACCGTCTGTACACGATCATGCGTATTTCAATCAAATAATGCCATGTGTCCAATATAGTTGGCCCACGATCAAATAACTGCCAGCACAGTCTGATGTCTGCGCGGTCCAATGCAGCACAATCCATCTTGTGCAGTCTAGAATAACTAAAAAGTAGTTATTTCCAGAACTCTATAAATAGAGTTTTAAGTCCTTCCTATTGGGGATCACACACGCATACAGAGATCAAAATCATCACCAGAGATCAGGAGTTCTTGCCAAAGTGCTGCTGCAATCTTCAAAAGCTACCATCTTCAAAGTTCATATCGTCCAAGAGATAAAGCGATTGACATTCAGATCGGATTCCTATAGTTGTACTTTCCCAGAATTTTCGTAATCTTCTTTACAAAGTTTGTTGAAATAAAGATCAACTTTTATTTTTGTAAACAGTGACTACTCACTCGAGCATCCTCAAGATCACTCAGGCAGTTGAGAAGGAGATAGACCCGAGGCCTAAGAGGGATAGGAACATCGGCAGCAGCAATTACCAGACGCCAGCAAAGAGGGTACAGATGTAGACTCAGACGAGACCACCTCAGCAGGAAGCAGTTTAGCACCGTCCTGCCAGAGTTTCAACAGTTCAGCCTCAGAGACAGCAAGGAGTCACTAGCATATACTGTCATTGGCCGGGACACCACGTGGAGGTCTGTCGCAAGAGGCTCGGACTTTGCATATTCTGTGGGTCAGATGCACACCAGATGAGAGATTTTCAGCAGGCCACAGCCAGCCTAGCAGGAGGACCCAGAGGAGCTGGAGGACCATGTTTGCCATTGATTATAAAAGAACAGAACAATTATATTAGAGGACTGGACTTTTACTTTATAATACAAACTCGCTCGTACAAAGAAAGTCTAGGGACAAAAACCTAGGTACAATAATCTAAGTACAATTGTTTAGATTTTTCTGGGGGGGGTGACGGTAGAGGCTCGGGAAAGCGACGGAAGCTCTGCCTTACACCTTGGACGATCGAACGTAGCCTTGGCACTGGTGAAGAAATGCTCTCGGACGTGTGGAGAGACTCCCTTGCGCCTTCTGTTGTTAGATCTCTGGATGTCTCTGTAGTGCTCTCTCCCTTTTTTTCGCTCTCTCTGCTCCTCTCTCCTCTTTCGCTGCCTACAAGGGAATGGCACCAGGCTACTTATAGGAATGGGGTATGCTCATTAGGGTTTGCAAATGATTGCCTCCTTCAGAAGTCGGCAGTTAAGGATCACTTAATCTGGGCCATTCATCTTGAATATAATAAATTTGAGCAATTAATGTGATTGTATCAAATCTCTGTGGGCAATAAATGTTGATTGCCATGAATATTCATGATTTGTGATAGCCTGCCACGTGTCCAATTTATTTAATTTGATTTGATCTGGGCAATTATGACGATCGCAACAAATCTAATTTTGTTAGAATTTGTTAGAACCCATAGTTCCAGGGAAGATAAGACTGCCACGTGTCTCAATTGTCGCGAAGAGCGCCACGTGTCTCAAATGGACCGTCCTGGCAGAGTCGCATATGGGTGGTCCTCTCAGCCGCATGAAGCATACAGCCGCGTGAGGATGGGCAGCCGCATGAGGATGGGAAACCGCATGAGGATGGGCAGCCGTACGTAGATGGGCAGCCGCATGGGGATGGGCAGCCGTATGGGGATAGACAGCCGCATGCAGATGGACAGCCGCATGGGGATAGGCAGCTGCATACATATGGACAGCCGCATGGGGTGGCCTCGGGACTTGGTGGATTTTGCCAGCTGTAAGAAGATTTTCTCCTCTCTCCTAGGATCACGCCATCATGGTAGAGTCATTATTACGTCCTTATGTCAGAGCTGTCATAGCTATTATTTGTCAGAGCAGCCGTCAGGGCATTAAATGCAGCCAAATATAGAGAAGAATTGTTGAAGGCCACGTGGCTTCTTTCTGAGCCGCATGGATCCTTGAGCCGCATGGACTCCTGAGCCGCATAGACTTCTGAGCCGCATGGGGATCCGGAGCCGCATGGGAATCCTTCTGTCGGAGCCGCATAGGCCTTTCTTTATTCATTTTCATGCTTCTACAAGACCCCCATCAAAGTTTTTAATTTATAAAATTAAAATACTTTGAATAAGAAGCATGGCCATGTAAAAACTCTTCGGGCCGCATAGGATGTTCTGGCCGTATGGATGTCTCAGTCACATGGCCTCCTCAGCCGCATAGCCATCTGAGCCGCATGGGCTTTCCAACCGCATAGGCTGCTTGGCCGCATAGGCTGCTTGCCACGTCTACATGCCATAGTGCAAATCTTTGCATTGATTGCCTTTGATTTGCTGTCAGATTTAAACCCACTTTTGGGGGTAGGATCCCAAGAGTTTAGCCTTGAATAGTCGGATCGCCTTGATAACCGAGGTGTTGGTTACGCTGCACACAGATCGAGGCGTCGGTCTATGGGCTCCGCCTATAAATACAAGCGTGTTTGGGACGAAGAGACTTCTTTATTCTCTCTTTCAATTCAAGTCTTTCCTGCCCTAACTGTCATCCTCTTCTTCGATCATCGATGGCTCCCAAGAAGACTGTTGCGGCGAAGGGTAAAAAGGCTGCGTCCTCGTCGGCTGCGGTGGCGAAGGGCAAGAAAACTGCTTCTACTTCGACTGCGGCGACGAATGATAATATGGCAGCTCCTCCGCCAGCCGACGTGCCCACAGTTCACCCTGACGTCCACCCCACTATTGCTGGTAATGACGCTGTGTGAGCTTGAAACCCTAAATGTTGTGGCTACGTCGCATGCTCTATGCGCGAGCCTTCATCTTCATATGTGCCGCATGTACGTCTCATGTTCGAGCCGCATGAGAATTATTATTGTGGCCGCATAAGCACTTCGTCAACGGGGCCGTATAAGCTGTGCTAGGCCACATAGGCTGCGCTGGGCCACATTGGCCCGCACGAATTTGTTCGTCGCATGAGCCACATAGCTTATCCGAACTTTGTCGCATGAGACTTCGTTAAACAGAGCCGTATAAAACACACTGCCGTATGAACCTTCGCTGGACGGAGCCACACATAAGTATTTTCTGAGTTGGGCCGCATGAGACTCCATTGAATTAGTGCCGCATAAGCTCGAAAACACCAATCAGTTCTCCTTGTCCATCTTTTTAACTTATTTTTTGTCCTCTTTTTAGTAAATTTTTCAGTTAATGCTGCGGGGTAACCTCTAGTGGGTCGTGCCCAATTTGCCATACAAGTTCGGCATGACCAACTAGTTTGGCAGGTGGTAGAACAACTGCCCCAGAACGAGCCTGAGGAGAGGCTGACTCTTATCAAGAACCAGCCCTTTCGCTTTCTCTGTGCCATGCTAAACTCAGGACGATTGGAGGGAAAGTACCTGAAGTCGGCGTTCTTCTTCGGGGACGCCCTGACTGTGAAGAACTCTCGGGTATTGGATATATCCGAGAATTAGAACTTTATTTATGCTGGGAGGGCGATCTACATCCCCAGATGGAGCGTCATTTCCCATTGGTATGGTTCAATATGTTGCCGGTGGACAGGAGGATGCAGGAATCCTTGATCCCGAGCCGGTAGGGAACGATTATGGGTAACATCCACTGCAATAAGCATGTTAGATCAGCATACGCGGGCAGGGAATCGATCAGCTGCCCCGTGATGGGGCTAGCCCCGGGTACCTTCTGAAATATGCAAGGTCCCAATTTCTCATTCTCTCAAGCCGACACTTTCCTGAATCAACTTGCTCGGAAAGGGTCTTATCCCATTGGCCGACTCTCGCTTTTGAACTGGATACGACCCATCCCTTTATGGGCCAATTTGACAGGATGGATTTTACGAGAATATGGGACTTTTCTGCGTGAGGTTGGTCTCTACCATGCCATCCGGGGTACATGTCACGGACTGTCCATCAATAAGGAGTTGTTCATGGCTCTCTTAGAGATGTACAACCGGCGGACGGGGACCTTCTTCGTGCCAGAAGGGAAGATGGGTCTCGCTCTTCATGAGATGCACGTCGTCTCTAGGTTGCCTTGTGGCAATGAAGTGTTTGAAGTATATACTCCGACGAACGAAGAGTTCGAAGATTTGGAGCAACGACATCCAAGTTTTGTTGCTGTCTATCAGGAGTTACTGTGTCATCACAGTTACTGTCAACAAACGACCAAGAAGGATAGTAACTCGGAAGGAAACCTTCCGTACACTAGGGCGTGGCTCTCCTACCTTTTTTAGTAAGGTGCCTCAGGCCGGGTTACTCCCCGGAATGCTCTGACCCGAGAGCAAGTACAGGATCTGGTGTTAACTGCCAAGAAATCGAAGGCCTTGAGCGACACGTTTGGGAGTCAAACTGATTTCTTTGATTATTTTTATCAGGATACCCAGCCGCTGTCGAAAAAGGCAATCCTGGCAGGGTTCTTGATGGTATGGCTAAGAAATTGCGTGGTCTCGGGAGGAGCTGGTTCTATTGAGAGGATCAGCCGTAATTTTATCCTTCCTGCCGTGAAGCTGGCCTTGGGGGTCAGACTGGCTCTTCTTCCGGCCATGGTGTACAGTATACACTGTGGCCTTCGTACTTTTTTATCCAAGGTTATTGCACGTGACACAACGATGAACTTTGAGCGAATCCAGTTGCCTTATCACTATCTGATGGGGTGGCTATTAATGTACTGCCGGACTTTGATGAGACCTGGCCCAAAAGATGGTGTAACTGACGATGATGCTTTTATCTTCCAGTACCGCCGGATGCCCTGGGAGTACAATACTATGCCCGCCTGCAGGAGGGTGCTGGCGAGGATGGATGGATATAACTTCTTCGTGTCTGTTCCCTATTTTTCTGCTGAGGAGGTGGAGAGTGTACATGTTGATGGTACCGGCCCTCCTCTCCTCTTACCTGGAAGGATGCTTTTTTGGTTGCGTAACATCCGTCCCTCGTACTTAGTATATCGCAACCGTAATACCGTCTACCTGGAACCTTACTTGCCCAGCCGGTTCTTCAGCCAGTTTGGGTATAGCCAACTGTTCCTAGAGAGTCCCAGCTCTTGCCTAGGCTTTGACGGCAGTATTCTGGATGGCATCAGAGCCTGGCTTTATTATAATATTTCTCATACCCGCGCTAGTTTTTCGGTCCCTGACGCTGAGACGCAAGGTGAGATTTTGTATTTAGCGGCTCTCTACCAAGTTACTGCGAGCCGGTTTTCGGTTAACTTTGACCCGCGTAACAGTTTTATTGTTGGTATCAGTTTGGCAGAGAAACCCCCGGGGTCGAAAACGAGGAAGCAGAAGGCGAACACAGTTTCTGTGCCGGACTCGGAGTCCACTACTGTGGATGAAGAAGATGGTAAGCAGGGTGCCGATGATTCTCTCCCTCCTCTAGATGAGGTGGCGGCAAAACAACCGCCCATTACGTTCGATGAAGTGGTGGCAGATCAGCCACCTGATGTGCCTAGCCCTTCGTGTAAGCGGAGTAGGAGTAAGTCTGCTGATATCGACATAGCTTATTCCATGAAATGAGCTGCTGTCAGATCCCATCGGCTACTTATCGAGGATGTTGACGCTATTTCTGAGGTGACTCGAATTATAGTCGTCTTTTCCTTTATTTTCCTGTACTATGGCCTATTCATTTTCCTTTACTCTTGTAGGCGTCAGAGGAGTCGGTTTCTCGAGAACCGGCCGCTGAGATCGATCCGGCCCTGACCACTTTGGCCAATAACATGTGCACCGCTATCATTTCTGCTGGAGTTCTTCCGAAGGCTGCCGAGGAGTCCCACCTTGCTGAGGACTCAACCTATGGTGACGGGGGCTCTGCTGCACCTGTCCCTGAGATAGTTGAATGTCAACGAAGTGACGTTGAACTGGCTGGGTCCCTTTCCAGGGTGGCTGGGGCAGAAGAACCTGCTAAACTTGACTTGGAGGTCGCGGGTAAGGAGACCACGGCAGCTACGAGCGAATCGCAGCCTCCATGCTCCTCTTCTGGTAAGATAAGCCAAATCTTAACTTATGAGGTGGCCTATCTGCTCTATCATCACATCCTTCGGGTTAGACTGATTGGTGGTTGCTCTGGACATACAGGTCCTGCCTCTCAAGTGCCGATAATGGACATTGTTGAGATAGGCTCTGCCGAAGGAGAACTGGCAGAGAGGAGCATACCCCCTTCTCTTTCGACTCATATTGAAGGACCTCCCGCTGGCTCGAGTTCGGGAATTCAGGTGGCGGCACAGCCGGGGCAGGGGACACTGGTCCTTGCTTCCTTTTCTGCTCAAGCGGCTCCGAAAGTCGACCTTTCTACTTTGCCGAGTGTCTAGACTCTTCGGGTGGCGGAGGAGGAGTTAGCCGCTATCCGTGTATCTTTCCGCTCAGAGTTTGTCTCTCTGGTGTAAAGTTCTAGCGTGCCTTCTTTAACATTGCCAGCCACGCTTCCTTTGACGCCATCCTCTATAGAGGTTCTGGATGAAGCATCACAGGACGTGGTGGACAGCTTCTATCGTCACTTGAAGAGAGGGGTAGCGACTGCTGTGGAACGAGGGACCCCTTTTGCCTTGGCCCGGTAATGCGCCCAGGGTCATATTGATATTCTTAAGACTCTTTCCGGTGGGGCGGGGGTAGCTGCGCTTCTGGAGACGAAATTGCTGGAGGTTGATCAGCTGGTGGCCCAACTTCAGGTGCTACGGCAAGCTGATCTGTCTGCTGCTATAGATCAAGAGCGCAGTTTCCTCATAACTGCCGTAGAGAAGATACGGACTGCTTGGGATAAGACCAAGCCGGTCATACTGAAGGACCTCTGCGATCTGTCTGAGCTATATGATCAGTTGAGCCGCGAGAGTGAAGATGTTACGGCTCAGGAAGCGACTGCCTCCCGTGGGTTCATTGACACGTGGGAGCAGATCCTTGAGCTTCATAGGAAGTTAGCTTTCCTAGAGTCTGAGCTTGAAGCTGCCCGCACCGAAAGGGGGCAGATTATCCAGGAGGCTGACAGAGTTAATCGAGCTTCTGCTGGTCTGGAACTTGCCTTGAAGAAATTGGAGGATGGCTGGCGGGCACACATGGACTTGGATAATACGGAGCGGTTGTCCCAGGAGGCCGAGCGTCGAGCTAAACAGTGGCTTGAACGGGGGACCACCTTAGTGAAGAACCGTCTCCTGGAATTATGTACCGCCGAACCATCACTACGCCAAAATATACATTTTTTGACGGACCAAAACCGTCGTAAATAATGATAAACGACAGTTTTGATCCGTCAAAGCATCCGTCGTTAATAGCGCGTCCCAAAATATAAACGACAGTTTTGGATTGTCGTTTTCTAGTTGAAAAAAATGACAGTTATTGTCTGTCAAATAAAAACAACAGGCTAAAACTGTCAAATAATCTGTGAATTGGTCGGCCATTTTCTTTTTCTTTTCAATAGTTAAGGTCCGTCGTTTTTCTAGACACATAATTCAAAAAAAAAAAACTCAATTCATCCATATCAAAGCATGCTCATCCTCTATATAAAACTGCTAAAAATATAATTTCATATAAACATCAACAACCATTCACAATGAAAGAAACTGAATCAAACTTGTATTAACTAATAAAATGTATCGACTTTACATAGCAATATTCCATCAAAATCAAAATGAAATCCCAATGTTGCTTGTAGGTTTCGATGAAGTTCTTCGCTGCCACACATAAATTGATGCCTCGACATGGTTGGCAATCTCTAGAGCTTGATGTTCAGAGGAAAACTCATGGCAATCCAGAAGGTATTCAGGGGAGAACTGATCTGATGTAACGTATCGATGCATCGAGTCACCTAGGCTTGCTCTACCATTCTGCCACCAAAATTAAGATTATAACTTCAAGTTTGTTAATGAAAACATTTTAAAAATAGAATAAAAGAATTCACACCTTCGGAAGTGAATAACTTTAAATTGGTAGGCAAAGTTAAGGCACCATTTTTTCTGTATACTAGCATACCTCATGTTGTCTGTTCTAGACTCCCATTAGCCTAATTTGCATTAAAATTCTTATTTCAAACATGAATATACAGGAAAATAAAACGGGTCAAAAAATATATCAAGGCACCTGCAAACATAAAGGAGAACCATGTCTATACTAAAAAGGATCTTTAAGTGAATTTTAGGTCGAACAAAAAACCTCGGGATCCAACATCATCGTTAATGTTCCAAATCCAGACCTATTTTTAGTTAATTTTGGGTTGGGTGGGCCGTCGGTGTCTGTAGCTCTTCGATGGTGGAGGTGAAGTCGAGGATTCCCATGTGCGGTGGTGGTAATCAAACCGATATCTACGAGAAGGAGAAGAAGAATCTAAAACCCGAAAGCGGTAATCAACCAAATTCAAAGAAAGATGTACCAGATGGAGGTCTTCTCGCCTCCCACTTCCTCTTTCGCCCGTGGTGCTCACCATGTGGTTTTTCCCCTTTGTGAAAGTGAAAGTGAAAGAGGGGGGATGAGAGGGAATAGTGAAAAAAGGGGGGGGAAGGGAATCGGGACAGTGAAAATTTAGTGCAGAAATTGAAAAAATTTCAAAGGAATTTTGATCATAAACGACTATTTTAATCCGTCAAATACAAATTTACTATTTTGATTAAATAGGTTTTGATATTAAACAACAATTTTAATCTGTCAAAAATGTAATGACAGTTTTAATACGTCATTGTTGGATAACTATAACTGTCGCAAATCGTCTGTTTTGGTGTAGTGCATAGACGGCTTTTTTTTTCTTCGTTTTTGTTTTCGTTCTTTTCCTTTCTTTAAGTGAGACGTTGTCCCTAGAACATGTAGTACTTTCGCCTTCCAAATAAAAGAGTATGCTTTATTCTATCCTTTATTTGTACTGCTTGTTGTGCTTGTGGTGTTATGGTGGTGTTTGCCCCGCTTGGGGGGCTTGTTTGTGGACATGTTACCCTTAGGATACCGGGGTTTTAGGTACGGATAACAAGTTTGATGGGGATACCTAGAATAATTCCATGGTAAGGTGGTCATGGACGTTCCGGGTATCGAGAGAAAGAATGCCATGGAGCAGTTAGGCTCCCGGGGCATGATGAGGAATGATGTGCATGTACTAGAAAACTTAGTACATCATTTGTAGTCAGCAGACGACGTTTGTGGGCCTATTATCCTTGGCATGTCCTGGTTCAGGATACGAATAATAAGACGAGAGAAAACTAACATACTTACTCAGAGGTAATGAGGACATGGCAAGTATGGGGGTTTTACCGCGGAGTCTTCCTACTCAGAGGTAATGAGGACATGGCAGGAGTGGACTCAGAGGAGGATATTTGTGGTCAACAGAGGAAATTTGTGGACCTATTATCCTTGGCGTACTCCAGTTTTGGGTACGAATAATTAGTCGAAAGGGAACCAACATACATACTCAGGAATAATGAGGACATGGCAAGCATGAAGGTTTCTTCGATGGAGCCTTCCTACTCAGAGATAATGAGGACGTGGTAGGAGTGGGCTCCATGAAGGGGTACATAGAACGACTCAGAGGTAATGAGGACATGGAAGTTCTATGTAGAGGGGTGATTTATTTTTGGCGGAAGTGAATCGACTCAGAGGTAACATCGACGTGGTCGTTTTGGGAATTTTGTGGATCTGTTACCCTTTTTTGCACTGAGAGTGTGGGTAGTAGATCATGAGGGAGGAGCTCTTTCAGAAGAATAAGTTCAGAGGTATGGTCATACATGACTTACTACCTGAAAGAGTGACCGGACTGTAAGTTCAGAGGCACCTGTGGGTACATAACTCAGCAATTTGGGATATTTGGAGGAAAGCGTGAGTTCAGGGGTACCAGAGGGTACATAACTCAGTAATCTGGGATATGGGGAAAGAATGTGAGTTCAGCGGTACCGGCGGGTACATAACTCAACAATCTGGGATTTTATGAATGTGAGTTCAGCGATACCGGCGGGTACATAACTCAATAATCTGGGATTTTGTGAATGTGAGTTCAGATGTATCGGTGGGTACATAACTCAATAATCTGGGATTTAGAGAATGTGAGTTCAGCGGTACCGGAGGGTACATAACTCAACACTCCGGGATTGGGAGAAGGTCGTTTAGACATAATATTTCTTCAGGAACTTGCCGTTGACGGGCAACATGAGCAAGTCTCCGTTTTATTTTGCGAGGCGGTAAGCACCGTTGGAGAATACAGCCTCAATGATAAATGGCCCTTTCCACTTTGGCTGAAATTTACTGGCGGTTTTGTGAGTCATAACCATCGGCCTCCGAACTGCCAGAACGAGATTGCCCACTTGGAATAATCTGATTTTAACCGTCTTATTGAAGGCTCCGAAAATGCGTGCTTGGTATAGCTCAATTCGTTGCTGATCCAAGAGGCGCTTTTCATCTAAGGCCTCCAACTCTTGTAGCCGGCGACGGTAGTTATCGTCCGTCATCAATTGGTAAGTGAGAGCGACGCGGAGCGAGGGTATTTGAGTTTCCAATGGAAGAACTGCCTCACTCCCGTACACCAGGGAGAATAGTGTGTTCCCAGTGGCCGTTCAGACTACAGTACGGTACGCCCATAAGCATTCACCAAACTTCTCGTTCCAGTCGCGTTTGTTGGATGATACGAACTTCTTGAGAAGTTTGATGATTATTTTGTTGGATGCTTCTGCCAACCCATTCGCTGCCAGAATGTATGGCGTCGAAGCAATATTCTGGATTCGGTGTTTGTCGCAGAACCGATAGAAGGCGTGGCTTGCGAACTGAGGACCATTATCGTAGATGATCCTTCGGGGCAGTCCAAAGCGATAGATGACGTGATGCTTGAAGAAGCTGATCACGTTTGAAGTCTTCACTTCTGCAAGCGGAATAGCTTCCGTCCATTTGGAGAAGTAATATGTGATTGCGAGTATGAAGCAATGTCTTCAAAAAGAAGGTGGAGTGATCGGACCGATGACATCCATTCCACATGCTTCGAACGACAAGGACGCCACTATCGGATGTAGAAATTCGAATGGCTGGTGGATGAAGTCTGCATAGACTTGGCAGGCTTTGTACTTTCTTGTATAGTCTATTGCATCTGCTACCATCGTGGGCCAGTAGTAGCCCATTCGACGAAGACGGTCTTGCAATTTTGGACCAGGCTGATGGGCCCCGCAGATACCGTCATGAGCTTCACGTATGGCTTTTTTGGCTTCTGTGTTTGACAGACATCGAAGCAATAATCCATCGTAGCATCGGCGATACAGTATTTTCGTCTCTGTATCGTAGAAGCATCTGAGAGAACGCCTTCTGATAGAGGTGGCTTCCTTCGGATTCTTCGGCAGAATGTCGTAGACAACGAAGTCAATGAATGGTTATCTCAAGTCTGGTATTTTGTCGATCGTCTGAGAGGAATAACTCACCACGAATTGAACGTTGTTCTTGGGACAGACCAGTTCATGGCCTATCACGTCCACCAAATGATGAATATTGTTCGGCACTGCTAGGGAAGCGGCAAGGCCTGCTAGGGCATCGGCCTCGATATTTTGGAGTCTGGGGACGTGTTCGATGAAGAACCCTTCAAATAACGAGATGATGTTGATCGCTATTTGGTGATAGGGGATCATGTCTTCATGGCGGACTTCGTATGAACCCCGGATCTGATTGACGATTAACTGTGAATCGCCGTATGCTTCAAGATATTCTACCCCCAGCTCTCTTGCAAGTTGGAGGCTAATGACTAAAGCATTGTACTCGGCCACATTGTTAGAGCAGGGTTCCGTGAGGGAGTAGGCGCGATTGATCACCAATCCGAAAGGAGAAATCAGCACCACCCCGACTCCGACGACGATGTTGCCCTTGGGTCCGATCCTTGAAGCACCGTCGAAGAACATTCGCCATATATCATCGTGAGAGGTCGCATGCGAGTCGGCGATCTCATCTGGGATTTCTTCATATATTATGGTCGACTCCGAGCCTGGGTTGGCTGCTAAAAAGTCTGCCAGAGCTTGACCTTTAGCAGCCTTTTGCAGGATGAAGATCATATGGTAGGAGGACAGTAATATTGCCCATGTAGCGAGGCGAGAGCTGAGTGCTGTAACCCCCGTAAATTGAATTCTTGGATATTTCAAAAATTGGTATTTTTATTTAATTTTGTATTTTTCAAAACTTCGAATTTTTCGAAACTCGAAAAACGTACAATTTCTAATTTTTTTGGGAAAACAATTTGACCGTGATTGCTATCGGTCTTTGTTGGCTTCGGCTTACTATTTTTAAGCGATTTTGTCCTATTGCGATTTTCCTGTTATTTTTTCGAATCAATGAGTTTTAATTATTTTCTATATGGAAAACGTTATTTAATTTTGGGATTTCAAAATATAATTATTTACTAAATAAATAATTTCTAAATATATTTAAATAATTAAGTGAATATATTAGTATTTTATTAATTAGAAAAATATTGGCTAAATTGTAATTAGCCACATGTTAAATTGGTAGTAACTAGTAATTAATTACTATTTATAGCTAATATTATGCTTGTACTAATTTTTAGCAGTTAGCAGTTAGTTTTGTGTTAGCAGTTAGTT
The DNA here is from genome assembly GCA_029216955.1 of Iris pallida. NCBI lineage: Eukaryota > Viridiplantae > Streptophyta > Magnoliopsida > Asparagales > Iridaceae > Iris > Iris pallida. Next base: position 19,349,086 of record JANAVB010010198.1, on the reverse strand, counting down.
TTTTTCACTATTTTCTCTATTTTTCTATTACATGTACATTTTAGGGTTTCTCCCACTCCCCTATAAATATCACACTTCCCAATATTTCAACCTAAGTCCCTACACACATCCCCAAAAACCCAAAATTCCTAGCAGCCCTTCCCACCCACCAGATCCACCATCACCACCCTTCGCCACCACCGCACCACCGCGGGTGTCCCCCTCCTGTTGACCACACCCGAGGACCATCCGCCACCATGGCGAACCACCGTTCAGCACCACCCACACCTCATCGCCGCCATCAGATCCACCGCCGCCACCAGCAGATTCATCATCCACCCGACCTCCTCCTCACCTGAGCTCCGCCGATCCCGCCGTTCATCAACCACCGCCAGCCGCCCCCGACCTCCACACCTCCGCCACCCTTCACTGACAACACCACCACCCGAACCACCCTCCTGCCGACACCACCGCCGCCATCCCGGCCTCCTGCAACCGACCACCGCTACCACCGTTCACCATCAACCACCGCCACCAACACCATCAACCACCGACCACCACAACTGTAACCCATCACCACCGCCGTCGCCGTTCACCCACCGTTGACAACCCACCACCGCCATTTTCCACAAAAATCCAACCAAATCATCATAGAGAGAGAGAGGAAGAGAGAGAGCGGACCTGCCGTCGCTCGTGCCGCCGCGCGAGCCCCCATCCTTCGCCACCCTGGCCGCGCTCCTCCCAGCGCCGCCGGCGAGACCCGCTCCGACCGACCGGTGCCCTAGATCTTGCGTCCCCGTGGCCAGCGCCCTGCTTCCGCCGGCCGCTCCGCGCCGGAGCTCCTCCTGCCGGCGCCGCTCCGCCGGCGCAAACCCCGCCGGCGATGAACCCCTCCGCCGACCTCCTCGTGAGTCTCCCGGCCCCCTTTCTCTTCAAAAATTTTAGGTTAGTTTTTGGACTCTTTGGGACAGAGCAACCCCCCTTCTTAAGTATAAATTAGTTTATTAATTAAAATTAGTTTATTAATTAAAATTAGTTTATTAATTAATGTTAGTTTATTAATGATATTAGTTATTAATTATAATAGTTTATTATATATAATATATTAGTTTATTATATATAATATTTATTGGTTTATATATATAATATGTATTGTTATATAATAAAATGTATATTTAATGTAATATATATTGGTTATATATATAGTATATATAATGGTGGTATTATTATTATTATTATTATATTATTATTATTATTATTATTATTATTATTATTTTTGTTGGTATTATTATATTGCATAATCACTTACTTAGAAAATATATAAAAATATATAACTATATTTCTAAATTAGTATTGGTTTATTGAGTTTTGGTCTAAATTCATATTTGATAAAATAGGAATATTGGTACAGAATGATTTTCTGAGTTTTAAAATATTATTTAAAATATGTTGATTAATGCAGATATAGTTTTTAACATTATAAGGATTTCCAAATATTTATTATATTTATTTATTATATTTTTTTGAAATCGTAAATCGTGACTATTTAAGTTATTTTGTATTTCTTGATTTGATTAGTGTACCAAACCCTGATTTTAGACTTTTATATACCAAACTAGGCTATTTGGACTACTCTGGACTCATTGGGACTGCCCGTGTCGTCGTCTGGGACCCTCTGCAGAGCATGGCAGTGTACCTACCTCGTGTTGACACGTTCGTGTCGTGCACATCGACTCCAACCAATCGAGACGAGTACATTCTCTGATCATTTCATATCCTACATAGAATTATTTTCTGCAATAGATTACTTTACTTGTACTGTCACGATGGTCACACGGATTGGTACTATATGGATCCTTTCTTGAGATGTTATCCTTAGGGAGCATCGGGTACTACGTGTTCTGTGCATTTTACTTACTTGGCGTATCACTATGCTTCTTGGTTCATTTGATCACTTGTGACATGTACCCTCATGATCACAGAGTCTTTTGAATCTTATACTGTTGGGTAACCCCCAGAATCCCCATTTATGGGACATCCATGTATCACCCTTCGGGGGCCGTGCATGGAATCATATAACATAACCTGGCTAGATCCTTGTGTATTGATTGGGGGTACGTGGGAGTAGAATTGGACATGTGAATAATACACCAGTAGTATCTTATCAGAATCATTCCTTAGTGTTTTATCAGAATCATCCCAGGCCATTTATATGTCTATATTGTACTCTGAATCACTAGTCACTGCTAGTTCTCTATGTATAGTAGATATTTCTATTACAGTTATCTCTCTGTTTACATACTGTTTTCTTTCAGTACCTGTATCTTACTTTACTGCATGATTATATTTTCTAACCTGCTATGATCTGTTGAGATGTATTGTACTCGCTCCCGTCCTGACTGGACCTGTTGATAAATTTTACAGATAGCTTTGAGGTTGCCTGCTAGCCTAGAGGAGACACATTAGAGGTTGTATTGGTAGCTAGGGTTTTGCTCAGTTTATTTTTCAGTTGTCTGGAGTTGTATTTACTTTGTTGTAAAACCCCTAAATTTCTACTATTTTTATTTATTAAAAATTTGGTATCGATTTAAAATTTTGTATTATACGTCACATAATCGTATTTTTCGTCGCACACGAAAATTTTATTCTTGCTCGACGAGTGCGAATATGTGCGAGCGTACATATTTTAGAAAAATATTTTATTTATTATTTTATAGTTTCTAAATAATATATGCAATAATTATTTTACTATCTTACCAAGTTGTTATTTTATTTACCGAAGCCTTCATTTATGCAATTATTAAAAATAATTAATATTTTTATTATACTAGAAAAACATAGTTACGAAAATATTATTTGTATACATATATATAGATAATTATTTATTGGTTTATTTTAAATAATATAATTTTCGAAATTAATTATTATAGTATTTTTGGAAAACATATTTTTTATTGTGGAGATTTAAATATTGATTTGAATGTATGTATTTATTTAAATAGTTAATATTGAAATTTGATTTATTGATTTGATTTTAAACTAAGGTAATTAAATTGGATTTGGATTTAGATTAGATTTGATTGATTTAATTTAATAGATTGATTTATCTAATTTGGGTTTTAAATTCTCCTAATCCTATCCAAAGTGGGAATTCCCACATCCTATAAATATAGGCAGGTACTCCTCCACATTATTCATCTCCCACAAAATTTCTCCAAATTCTACCACAAATCTACGTGCATCGTGTCTGTGTCCATCCAAATTATTATTCTATATTTTTACATATACAATTCTATCTCCGTGTCGGACACAACCCGACACCATTTTTCCAAATAATCCTAAACTCTATTCCTAGCCCAGAGCCCCGACCTCATCTTCCTCGCCCAAGCTACACACCCACGTCGCCCGAGCCCATCCACGACAACTGACCACCCAAAACCGCCACAACACCATCCCTACCATGACTCCCCCATGCCAGCATCTTCACCCGACTCTACGACCAACCCCGCGACCTCGCCGTCAAGACCAGCCCGCACCACCCTCAGCCTAGACCGCCAGCCCATCACCGTCGCTACCAAACCACCATGACCACGGTGCCCGACCAGTGGTCGATCTTCCCAGAAACTCCACCACTACCACCATCGTCACCGGCGCAACACGCCGACGACCCAAGGAAAATACCCAAAAATAGGAAAACCCAACTTACCTCCGCCCTAGCCTCCAATCACCGTCCGCACCCGAGCCGACCAAAACTCCCTCGCCGCCTGGAGGAAGCCCTCACCGCCGCCACGACGGACTCCTCCGACGAGCGACGCCCTCCGATCACCCCTCTACCCGCGTCCGCCGTAGTTCCCGCGCCACTGGCACAGCCTCACCGCCGCCGACTTCTCCCAACCCCAGCTCTGCCTCACTCCTCTCCCTCCGTCGAGCCCCAAAACCGCGTCCGCCGGCGCTGTGTGCGGCCGAGACAGCCCTCACCTTCTCCCTCCAGCGCCGCCACCCGTCTCCGCTCATCCGCCTGGCCGAGCAGCCGGCCTCCGCCCTTCCTCTTCCTCCATCCGTCCGCCGCTCTCTCTCGACCTCTCGAAACCCTCTCCTCCACACCTCCGCTTCCGCACCGCCCCTGGCCACCTACACCCCGGCCTCCAGCTCCGCCGTCCTCCTCCCTCTTTTCTCCTGCTTGCCGCTCCTCGCCGCCCCCCTTTTCTCCACCTCTCTCTCCCGCTCCCTCTCTCTCTGGATCTCCTCTCTCTCTTTCCCTTCTTTTTTTTCCTTTCTTGTTTTTTTTTTCTTAAGAAAAGCAGCAGTCAGCTGCAGTCGAGTTTTGATTTGTTTTTGTTTTTTTTATTATTTTGATTATTTATTATTTGTTTAATTGTTTTTGATTGTTGTTGATTCTGATGTGTTCTTTTGTGTTCTCTTTTTTTTCTTGTCTTTTGTGGTTCCAACTTCTAGGGAGAACCATAGTACATGGGTAAACTATTTTTTAAAATTTTTTTTATGGTTAACCATTAATATTGTTATTATGTTTTTTTGTTGTTTCCTGATCATTATTATTATTATTATTATTATTATTATTATTATTGTTATTATTTGTATTTTTTATCATTTTTAGAATATGTGTTATTTTCGAGCTATATATGTACTTTCAAATTTGGAGTTTCAACCTAAAATATTTTTTCCTAGACTTGTTATATATTTATTTGAAAATATTTTTACTAATAGATTTCTACGAAAAAATCTTATCTTTACAACTTGAAGTTTAGCCCAAAATGATTTCGATTTTTTTTATGTATTATTCCTAAAAGTTTATCTTACTAACAAATTCTAGTTTCCAAATATTATAGTTATTTTTCAAAAATCATGTAAAATTTCTTATCCAATTTCCTTCGACCACCCTTCTGTCTAATCCCATATATCATATTCCCTCGTCAAGCCTGTACAAACCAATGTCCACCCTAACTAAATTTGACTCCTCCGGACTCAATGACACGATTCGTGCCACCATCAGAGGTCACCATGTATAGTTGTTACACCGAAGTTGCAGATCGTGCCACATTGATTATCGCCGCACACCAGACGCTCTACCAGGCAAGACACCTTGCCATTAGCTGTTTAATTATTTTTAGCTCATATTTCATGCATGTCTATTATTTTCTTTATAAACTGTGATACATGGCATAACTGTTCTTTTATATTTCCTGCTGTGTATTATTTTCTTACAAATTAAACCTAGATTTAAGGGACCACCTTGTGTGTTGCATTCATTGGCCTTGACACGTTGTAAACACGAAGTTGTGTGTCGCATGTAGAACACGGAAGTGCGTGATTGGATGGCCACCAGTACGTACAAGCCGTGCGATAGGAATAACCGCTAATAGAGGTTGCATGATAGTTTGACTTAGCGGTTATAGAGGTTACTGTTGTGGATACAACATGGTGGGCATTGGGTGGGAAGAACATCTCCTTAATGTATGGGTCATTTATGCACTGCCCTGATTGCCAGTTATCTCCAGTGGGAGGTACGGTCCTGATTGCCGGTTATCTCCAGTGGGAGGTACGGTCCTGATTCCTGATTCCTGACTGACCCGGCCCATGCGTCAAAGGTTTGTTCTTTATTGCATATTCACTATAGTACGGTTAGGTACCCTATTGTATGTGTCATGGCATGGAAAGATACGTCGCCGTGAATTAGTTTACCATCTCCTGTCCTTGTTTGGTTGGGGGGGATGGTACGCTCGTTCAGTAGGTGCGTATTGGACTATGTTATAAATTCGATTGACTTATTTAGTGAGCAATATTTATTCAGTTTATATGGCATGCTATGATGTGTCTTGTTACGTCCCTCTGAGGACCTGGTTGTCTTGCCAGGTGTGTGTTATTATCTTTCGCAGGTGCTTTAGCTCTAGCCGTGATCTTCGCTGTTTCACGAGGATGATTGCATTTGGATCGTCTTCGCTTCGCTCGCCGCTCATTACATTTTCTATGTACTTTTCTTTATTTTATTGGTAGTGGATTTGTCTCCGTCCAACATATTGTATCAAGACAAATTTATTCTCATTATATGATCTTTTATTTAATTATTCTGTGTGGATGAGATTAGTTGTGGTTTTACTGCATTTTACAGCTTATGTATTTATACGAGGCTTCCATATATTGGAGTATACTTCGTATGAATACAGCTGGCATGTCTACGTTCCTAGTCCTACGTATTTTGGGACTGGGGCGTTACATGTTTTTGTGGTGGCCCATGCAGGTCAACATAAATTGTTTGGTTACTTTACCGTACCAAGCAAGCCTGCGTATAGGATTAGAAGTCTAGGATCTCATCCACATACTTGACCACTTTCTTCGATCTACCGTTTGACTCATCAATTGCATCTTGCTTGCTTCCTTCCATCCCTATCCTTATCTTCCCTTCGTGCTTGCTAGAAATTGACCCTACTAGTTAGTTGTCCCAAAACACCATTAGTTAAATTCTTTAAGTTGGGTAGAATACCTTATGACCTAGCAAACCCTTGTCCTTGCGACCTATCTTAGCAAGTCTACTTAGATTCTAGAATTTAGAAAACCTTAACCCATTTGGTCAACCAAGCCTTAGTCAATAAAATCGTAGAATAATGGTATAGGAATAAACAAGACTTAGATCCTTATGACTCTTAGACTATTCATAATTGTTTTTATTCATCTATTATCGTGCCTATATTTTTACTATCTAGACTAATGATGCTAATGTAGCCTAGTTTTTGCAAGCTTAGCCTTTTACCAAGCTTGTTCGTGACATATATGTTAATGGAGGTACCCCACTAACATATTGTCTATCAGAACCGGTGCATAATGGTCTGATCAACCGAGTGCACTTTGGTTTGCTTTTATCGATTATTCTACGTGGATGAAACTTAATTAAACTGGCCTTTAGAATCCCATCCACGACTGCCTTGACAATTCTTTTTGAAATTCTTCGATCGCCTTTGAATCACGTATTCGTATTAGATAACGCCTCCTTCGAACTCTATATTGCTTTCGCCTTCACCAATTTTCGAAGGACGAAGGCGTTATACTTGAAATCCCTCTAGCTGTCCTATCAATTAGGACCACTCTCACTCGATGTTGCTATAACTTCATCCTAAACTCCTCGTCCTTCTCATCGACCCTACCATGACCCCCATTCAATGATCTAGATCACAACTTCTTATGACATGATCTTGTTGAGCCTTATTGATTGTTCCCCATTGATACCCCCTTGTCCTCTCACCCCCTACTAATACTTAATTTCGAGGACGAAATTTCTTTTAAGTTGGGTAGGATGTAAAATCCCTAAATTTCTACTATTTTTATTTATTAAAAATTTGGTATCGATTTAAAATTTTGTATTATACGTCACGTAATCGTATTTTTCGTCGCACACAAAAATTTTATTCTTGCTCGACGAGTGCGAATATGTGCGAGCGTACATATTTTAGAAAAATATTTTATTTATTATTTTATAGTTTCTAAATAATATATGCAATAATTATTTTACTATCTTACCAAGTTGTTATTTTATTTACCGAAGCCTTCATTTATGCAATTATTAAAAATAATTAATATTTTTATTATACTAGAAAAACATAGTTACGAAAATATTATTTGTATACATATATATAGATAATTATTTATTGGTTTATTTTAAATAATGTAATTTTCGAAATTAATTATTATAGTATTTTTGGAAAACATATTTTTTATTGTGGAGATTTAAATATTGATTTGAATGTATGTATTTATTTAAATAGTTAATATTGAAATTTGATTTATTGATTTGATTTTAAACTAAGGTAATTAAATTGGATTTGGATTTAGATTAGATTTGATTGATTTAATTTAATAGATTGATTTATCTAATTTGGGTTTTAAATTCTCCTAATCCTATCCAAAGTGGGAATTCCTACATCCTATAAATATAGGCAGGTACTCCTCCACATTATTTATCTCCCACAAAATTCCTCCAAATTCTACCACAAATCTACGTGCATCGTGTCTGTGTCCATCCAAATTATTATTCTATATTTTTACATATACAATTCCATCTCCGTGTCGGACACAACCCGACACCATTTTTCCAAATAATCCTAAACTCTATTCCTAGCCCAGAGCCCCGACCTCATCTTCCTCGGCCAAGCTACACACCCACGTCGCCCGAGCCCATCCACGACAACTGACCACCTAAAACCGCCACAACACCATCCCTACCATGACTCCCCCATGCCAGCATCTTCATCCGACTCTACGACCAACCCCGCGACCTCGCCGTCAAGACCAGCCCGCACCACCCTCAGCCTAGACCGCCAGCCCGTCACCGTCGCTACCAAACCACCAAGACCACGGTGCCCGACCAGTGGTCGATCTTCCCAGAAACTCCACCACTACCACCATCGTCACCGGCGCAACCCGCCGACGACCCAAGGAAAATACCCAAAAATAGGAAAACCCAACTTACCTCCGCCCTAGCCTCCGATCACCGTCCGTACCCGAGCCGACCAAAACTCCCTCGCCGCCTGGAGGAAGCCCTCACCGCCGCCACGACGGACTCCTCCGACGAGCGACGCCCTCCGGTCACCCCTCTACCCGCGTCCGCCGTGGTTCCCGCGCCACTGGCACAGCCTCACCACCGCCGACTTCTCCCAACCCCAGCTCTGCCTCACTCCTCTCCCTCCGTCGAGCCCCAAAACCGCGTCCGCCGGCGCTGTGTGCGGCCGAGACAGCCCTCACCTTCTCCCTCCAGCGCCGCCACCCCTCTCCGCTCATCCGCCCGGCCGAGCAGCCGGCCTCCGCCCTTCCTCTTCCTCCATCCGTCCGCCGCTCTCTCTCGACCTCTCGAAACCCTCTCCTCCACACCTCCGCTTCCGCACCGCCCCTGGCCACCTACACCCCGGCCTCCAGCTCCGCCGTCCTCCTCCCTCTTTTCTCCTGCTTGCCGCTCCTCGCCGCCCCCCTTTTCTCCACCTCTCTCTCCCGCTCCCTCTCTCTCTGGATCTCCTCTCTCTCTTTCCCTTCTTTTTTTTCCTTTCTTGTTTTTTTTTTCTTAAGAAAAGCAGCAGTCAGCTGCAGTCGAGTTTTGATTTGTTCTTGTTTTTTTTTATTATTTTGATTATTTATTATTTGTTTAATTGTTTTGATTGTTGTTGATTCTGATGTGTTCTTTTGTGTTCTCTTTTTTTTCTTGTCTTTTGTGGTTCCAACTTCTAGGGATAACCATAGTACATGGGTAAACTATTTTTTAAAATTTTTTTTATGGTTAACCATTAATATTGTTATTATGTTTTTTTGTTGTTTCCTGATCATTATTATTATTATTATTATTATTATTATTATTATTGTTATTATTTGTATTTTTTATCATTTTTAGAATATGTGTTATTTTCGAGCTATATATGTACTTTCAAATTTGGAGTTTCAACCTAAAATATTTTTTCCTAGACTTGTTATATATTTATTTGAAAATATTTTGACTAATAGATTTCTACGAAAAATCTTATCTTTACAACTTGAAGTTTAGCCCAAAATGATTTCGATTTTTTTTATGTATTATTCCTAAAAGTTTATCTTACTAACAAATTCTAGTTTCCAAATATTATAGTTATTTTTCAAAAATCATGTAAAATTTCTTATCCAATTTCCTTCGACCACCCTTCTGTCTAATCCCATATATCATATTCCCTCGTCAAGCCTGTACAAACCTATGTCCACCCTAACTAAATTTGACTCCTCCGGACTCAATGACACGATTCGTGCCACCATCAGAGGTCACCATGTATAGTTGTTACACCGAAGTTGCAGATCGTGCCACATTGATTATCGCCGCACACCAGACGCTCTACTAGGCAAGACACCTTGCCATTAGCTGTTTAATTATTTTTAGCTCATATTTCATGCATGTCTATTATTTTTTTTATAAACTGTGATACATGGCATAACTGTTCTTTTATATTTCCTGCTGTGTATTATTTTCTTACAAATTAAACCTAGATTTAAGGGACCACCTTGTGTGTTGCATTCATTGGCCTTGACACGTTGTAAACACGAAGTTGTGTATCGCATGTAGAACACGGAAGTGCGTGATTGGCTGGCCACCAGTACGTACAAGCCGTGCGATAGGAATAACCGCTAATAGAGGTTGCATGATAGTTTGACTTAGCGGTTATAGAGGTTACTGTTGTGGATACAACATGGTGGGCATTGGGTGGGAAGAACATCTCCTTAATGTATGGGTCATTTATGCACTGCCCTGATTGCCGGTTATCTCCAGTGGGAGGTACGGTCCTGATTGCCGGTTATCTCCAGTGGGAGGTACGGTCCTGATTCCTGATTCCTGACTGACCCGGCCCATGCGTCAAAGATTTGTTCTTTATTGCATATTCACTATAGTACGGTTAGGTACCCTATTGTATGTGTCATGGCATGGAAAGATACGTCGTCGTGAATTAGTTTACCATCTCCTGTCCTTGTTTGGTTGGGGGGGATGGTACGCTCGTTCAGCAGGTGCGTATTGGACTATGTTATAAATTCGATTGACTTATTTAGTGAGCAATATTTATTCAGTTTATATGGCATGCTATGATGTGTCTTGTTACGTCCCTCTGAGGACCTGGTTGTCTTGCCAGGTGTGTGTTATTATCTTTCGCAGGTGCTTTAGCTCTAGCCGTGATCTTCGCTGTTTCACGAGGATGATTGCATTTGGATCGTCTTCGCTTCGCTCGCCACTCATTACATTTTCTATGTACTTTTCTTTATTTTGTTGGTAGTGGATTTGTCTCCGCCCAACATATTGTATCAAGACAAATTTATTCTCATTATATGATCTTTTATTTAATTATTCTGTGTGGATGAGATTAGTTGTGGTTTTACTGCATTTTACAGCTTATGTATTTATACGAGGCTTCCATATATTGGAGTATACTTCGTATGAATACAGCTGGCATGTCTACGTTCCTAGTCCTACGTATTTTGGGACTGGGGCGTTACATTTATGGATTACAGTATTTGAGTTTTAGGATTTGAGATATATTTCTGGGTTTGTGTATCTTAGACACTTAGATTCTATCTCCTGTATCTCTTTTGGATTTCATGTTTTATCTATCCTTATCATGCTCTACCTTAGATGTGATTGAGACTGTATCTGCTATGTTACCCCCATTCGTGGAGTATAAACTGCTTAGCCTTATACTGTTAGATGCATTAGACCTAGGACAGCGTTCTACCGCCGACACTGCGGCGTAGGCTGGGCGTTGTTATGTTCTCGTACCCTAACTCTAGGGTGCGGGTCATGACACGTTTTGGTGGTGGCCCATGCAGGTCGAGTTTATGTAGTGGTATTCGAACTAGAGTACCACTACAGCCTGCAGTAGGATTATGATATATTTTGAAGGTACTCAATCATAGTTAGGATCCCTTGAGAGATTCCGGGGACGACCCTTGAGAATCTTATTTTAACTTCGATTTGAAACTCTTTTTTCTTGATTTGATTTATCTTTACTTTCTGTTGTTGAATTTGATTTTGATGCATTATTATTAAATTTGAGTTTGTATTTATTGATTTTGATTAAGATTGTTGAATTTGAATCTTGATGTTAGCTATAGCACCCGAGTTTGTCGTTATATGATTTGAAGGATTTTTGTTCATTTTTGAATCTTGATGTTCGTTGATAAATTTGATTTAATTTTTGAGTATTCATTGTTAATTTAATTTAATTTTTGGCAAGATAAAATTATATAGGCTAGGTCATCTGAGTCTTGGAATCTAGTCTTCTATAGTCACATTAGCCAGCATGGTGAGGACATAAAGTCTGACTTTGGATATATTTCTCGGGTGTGGAAATTTAAGGTTTTCGCAGCCAAGCTAGCGGCATCGCGAAAATATTAAATACCACGATTCTAGATGTATGTGCCTTAGTCGAGGACTCTGTGATTATCGTAGCCTTGCTTACTAGTATGACGAGGATTTAGCGTACCATGATTTTGGATAGACGCATATGATTATTAGATTGAAAAAAAAAACTTTGAACATGTTTTCTCTACTTTTGTTCAGTCTTTCAGAAAAAGAATTATTGGTTTTTGTTTTGCTTCTCATTATTTAACTTAGGAGTAGGAGTAGGAGTAGGAGTAGCTTTAGCTGTTATTATAACCCTTTGTGTGGCTTTTGCTATTCTTCATAATACAATGAATCAATAATTTTGCTAGGCCCTATTTTGGATTTGATATTACAGCTCTGGCTTCAAATGTGTTCTTCTTTTATAACGGATAAGAAGAACAGATTCTATTATCATTCTTTTCCTGCCAATATTTTTATTACCATCATTCATTGTCTCGTATAACTGTCCTGATTATATCAATTCCGTCTCGTATCACATTCTGTTAGATGTATTTGAACCCCTAAATCTTTATATCGTTTTGTCTGAGAAATGTTGAGGAAGTAACGTGAAACATCTAGGTCAAAAATGAAGTAATTGGTTATCATATGATGATTTTATAGGAATCAAAATGTTGGATGTCAAATATAAAAAATTTGAAATGGAGATGCAGTAAAGGTTTAAAATGAAATCGAGGGATAAATGTAATCAATTTAGAAAAAATCACAGAAAGTTGGTTATGAATAATTCATGGATGTATTTCAAACCAATGAAGATATTCAAGGTCAACCTAGTTTTGAGAACTTAGAAAATCTTGGTTATTGATTATGGGAAAACTTTTACTCTGAGGCTATATAGAAAATAAGAAATGGAAAAGAGAATTTTTGGTATTCAATGATTATGCAAAATTGAACCAGATATTGTAAGAGGGTGACTAGAGACAGAGAGAACACAAGGATTTTAAGCTATAGGAATTATTTTTGATGATTGGGAAAATTATAGAATTCAAAAAGGATAATACTGAAGGTGAACGTTGAAGAAATACGAAGGTTGATTTATAAATAAAAATAAATTTTGTATGACATGGTGGTATTGGAGTTGAGTAAATATGGGACTTGATTTAAACAAGTCCAAGGATTTCATAAACTGGAGTAAGAGGGTTTGGATCTAATTTAGAACGGGGTGAAAGAAATTGAAAATTTGATTAAATGAATACGTGATGATTCCTGAATAAGTGGGGGTATGTTTCATGGGAAATGTTTTAAAAGTTTAGAATTTTTGTCTATGGTGATCATGGTAAAGGTTAGATGACTGAAGGTTATAAAATTTCGATGATAGTTATATAAAGGTTGATTTTCATATTGGAACTTGTGAGATAAAAATATGATTTGGCAAATGATAAACTGGATGGTATTAGAGAGAGATGATTAACTTGACTTCTTATAAAAAAAATTTCCTTGTTCCCTAAAAGGTTTTCAATATCATTGAATCCTAGCTCCCTTAATCACGACCAATCGACTTTGATCATTTTCTCTTATTATATTAATATCTAGGGTTGTACTCAATTGAATTAAAATTTGATTATGACCTGAATCCCCATTCTTGTATGCTCGTGCTCAGACTTCGATGACATTGTCCTCCATATTGCCCAAATCTTGGTTTCCAAAATTGATCAACTTAGATCGTGTCGCGACTAAAATTTTTTTTTTAATATTATTGTGGTTGGATAGCAATGATATTAACATTTGTTCCTTAAACTTTTGATCTTGATTTCCTTGAATAGTACCCTTTATCGTACCAGTAGTCTCGACCCTTGACCGTACTCAATTTATTTGAATTCCATAGTGACTTGGATCTCTATCATATGTGGCTCGTGCTAAAAAATCTTGATTTCAAATTTTGTTCGAATCTAAATTCAATTATTGATTAGCTTTATTTTTTTTTATTGTGTCAATATTCTAATTTTGATCGTAATCGAATTTCGATACCCATATCACTCGTGCATAAAACTCGGAATTATTCTTGGAAACGACTAAGTTCTGTTACAATTTTGATTTTTATCTTGTTGGATTTTTGCACTCGTGCATAAAATGTTTTCTGACCATGATTTGATTTCCTAATATCATCTGAAATTCTCATGAATGTTCGTGCCTGAATGACCTGGCATGACTAGACGACTATGAAATCCATGGTCGTGATTCTTAAAATCATGACTATCGTACCGATTTTTGCCTCTAAATCGTGCTTGAAAATTTTTTGTCCTTGATCACGACTACCGATTGACTATGAACTTGTCATGAATTGAGTGATCATATCGAAAATATTTTTTTTTCATTGTGCCTAAAATCTTGATCTTCGATCACGACTATATGTTAACTTAGTCGTGTCTGGACTTGATTTTGATCGTGTCTGAACAAATTCTCTGTTAATACCTAGATTTTAATTCTCTAACTGCTCGTGCTATGAGTTCATTCCTGAATCATACCTAGGTTTTATTTTGGGCAACTTATCCTTGATCGTGCCAAGGTGACTTAAATCATTGTTTTCAAATTTCTAATCACGACCGAGTCCTGATTCATGACTTAATTAATCTTGTCCATTAGATTTTGATCGTGCTTGTGTGACTTTAACTCCGACCTTATCGAGCCTAGATTTTGTTGGTCGTACTATACTCAGATTTGACCTTACCTTATCATAACCAAAACAACAATTTGTTATATTAGTCGCGACTCGAATCGTGCATAAGATACTTAATCTTCGTTCTAAATCGTGCCTAGTTAATTCGACCATACCAAGATTCTATCGTGCTAAATCAATAGTCGTGCCTAAACAATTTCGAGTTGATCATCTTGCTCGTGCCAACTCGCCGTTCTTGATCGTGTCGGCCATACTGCCTAAAAATTCTATCATGTTTTAACCCCCTTGCCAAGCTTTAATTTCGAGGACGAAATTTCTTTAAGGAGGGTAGATTTGTAACCTCCGTAAATTGAATTCTTGGATATTTTGAAAATTGGTATTTTTATTTGATTTCGTATTTTTCAAAATTTTAAATTTTCCGAATCTCGAAAAACGTGCAATTTCTAATTTTTTTAGGAAAATAATTTGATCTTGATTGCTATCGATCTTTGTTGGCTTCGGCTTACTATTTTTAAGCAATTTTGTCCTATTGTGATTTTCCTGTTATTTTCTCGAATCAAAGAGTTTTAATTATTTTCTATATAGAAAATGTTATTTAATTTTGGGATTTCAAAATATAATTATTTACTAAATAAATAATTTCTAAATATATTTAAATAATTAAGTGAATATATTAGTATTTTATTAATTAGAAAAATATTGGCTAAATTGTAATTAGCCACATGTTAAATTGGTAGTAACTAGTAATTAATTATTATTTATTGCTAATATTATGCTTGTACTAATTTTTAGCAGTTAGCAGTTAGTTTTGTGTTAGCAGTTAGTTTTTTCCACTATTTTCCCTATTTTTCTATTACATGTACATTTTAGGGTTTCTCCCACTCCCCTATAAATATCACACTTCCAATGTTTCAACCTAAGTCCCTACACACATCCCCAAAAACCCAAAATTCCTAGCAGCCCTTCCCAGCCACCAGTTCCACCACCCCGTTACAACCATCACAACCCTTCGCCACCACCGCACCACCGCGGGTGTCCCCCTCATGTCGACCACACCCGAGGACCATCCGCCACCATGGCGAACCACCGTTCACCATCACCCACACCTCACCGCCGCCATCAGATCCACCGCCCCACCAGCAGATTCATCATCGACCCGACCTCCTCCTCACCGGAGCTCCGTCGATCCTGCCGTTCATCAACCACCGCCAGCCGCCCCCGACCTCCACACCTCCGCCACCCTTCACTGCCAACACCACCACCCGAACCACCCTCCTGCCGACACCACCGCCGCCATCCCGGTCTCCTGCAACCGACCACCGCCACCACCGTTCACCATCAACCACCGCCACCAACACCATCAACCACCGACCACCACAACTGTAACCCATCACCACCGCCGCCGTCGTTCACCCACCGTTGACAACCCACCACCGTCATTTTCCACAAAAATACAACCAAATCATTATAGAAAGAGAGGGAGAGAGAGCGGACCTGCCGTCGCTCGCGTCGCCGCACGAGCCCCCATCCGTCGCCACCCTGGCCGCGCTCCTCCCAGCGCCGCCGGCGAGACCCGCTCCGACCGACCGGTGCCCTAGATCCTGCGTCCCCATGGCCAGCGCCATGCTTCCGTCGGCCGCTCCGCGCCGGAGCTCCTCCTGCCGGCACCGCTCCGCCGGCGCAAACCCTGCCGGCGATGAACCCCTCCGCCGACCTCCTCGTGAGTCTCCCGGCCCCCTTTCTCTTCAAAAATTTTAGGTTAGTTTTTGGACTCTTTGGGACAGAGCAACCCCCCTTCTTAAGTATATATTAGTTTATTAATTAAAATTAGTTTATTAATTAAAATTAGTTTATTAATTAATGTTAGTTTATTAATGATATTAGTTATTAATTATAATAGTTTATTATATATAATATATTAGTTTATTATATATAATATTTATTGGTTTATATATATATAATATGTATTGTTATATAATAAAATGTATAATAGTTTTATATAATGTATATTTGTATAATAAATGTATAATTATTTAATGTAATGTATATTGGTTATATATATAGTATATATAATGGTGGTATTATTATTATTATTATTATTATTATTATTATTATTATTATTATTATTATTATTATTATTGGTATTATTATATTGCATAATCACTTATTTAGAAAATATATAAAAATATATAATTATATTTCTAAATTAGTATTGGTTTATTGAGTTTTGGTCTAAATTCATATTTGATAAAATAGGAATATTGGTACAGAATGATTTTTTGAGTTTTAAAATATTACTTAAAATATGTTGATTAATGCAGATATAGTTTTTAACATTATAAGGATTTCCAAATATTTATTATATTTATTTATTATATTTTTCTGAAATCGTAAATTGTGACTATTTAAGTCATTTTGTATTTCTTGATTTGATTAGTGTACCAAATCCTGATTTTAGACTTTTATATACCAAACTAGGCTATTTAGACTACTCTGGACACATTGGGACTGCCCGTGTCGTCGTCTGGGACCCTCTGTAGAGCACAGCAGTGTACCTACCTTGTGTCGACACGTTCGTGTCGCGCACGTCGACTCCAACCAATCGAGGCGAGTACATTCTCTAATCATTTCATATCCTACTTAGAATTATTTCCTGCAGTAGATTACTTTACTTGTACTGTCACGATGGTCACACGGATTGGTACTATATGGATCCTTTCTTGAGATGTTATCCTTAGGGAGCATCGGGTACTACGTGTTCTGTGCATTTCACTTACATGGCGTATCACTATGCTTCTTGGTTCATTTGATCACTTGTGACATATACCCTCATGATCACAGAGTCTCTTGAATATTACACTGTTGGGTAACCCCCAGAATCCCCATTTATGGGACATCCATGTATCACCCTTCGGGGGCCGTGCATGGAATCATATAACATAACCTGGCTGGATCCTTGTGTATTGATTGGGGGTACGGGGGAGTGGAATTGGACATGTGAATAATACACCAGTAGTATCTTATCAGAATCATTCCTTAGTGTCTTATCAGAATCATCCCAGGCCATTTACATGTCTATATTATACTCTGAATCACTAGTCACTGCTAGTTCTCTATGTACAGTAGATATTTCTATTACAGTTATCTCTCTGTTTACATACTGTTTTCTTTCAGTACCTGTATCTTACTTTACTGCATGATTATATTTTCTAACCTGCTATGATCTGTTGAGATGTACTGTACTCGCTCCCGTCCTGACTGGACCTGTTGATAAATTTTACAGATAGCTTGGAGGTTGCCTGCTAGCCTAGAGGAGACACATTAGAGGTTGTATAGGTAGCTAGGGTTTTGCTCAGTTTATTTTTCAGTTGTCTGGAGTTGTATTTACTTTGTGGATTACTGTATTTGAGTTTTGAGATTTGAGATATATTTTTGGGTTTGTGTACCTTAGACACTTAGATTCTATCTCCTGTATCTCTTTTAGATTTCATGTTTTATCTATACTTATCATGCTCTACCTTAGATGTGATTAAGACTGTATCTGCTATGTTACCCCCATTCGGGGAGTATAAACTGCTTAGCCTTATACTGTTAGATGCATTAGACCGAGGATAGCGTTCTACCGCCGACACTGCAGCGTAGGCTAGGCGTTGTTATGTTCTCGTACCCTAACTCTAGGGTGCGGGTCGTGACAAGTGCCCCTGGTTTAGTCATGAGGACCCTGAGGGGGTTGACTCGTGATATCACATGTATGGTTTGCCCCGTGACATAGTGTCGCATCTTTTGAATGGCGAACACCAGGACGAGGCATTCCTTCTCCACGGTGGTATATCGGTGCTCTGGCCCGATCATTATTCGGCTGAGGTAATATATAGCTTGCTCTTGGCCAACATCGTTGTTTTGTGCTAGCAGAGCGCCGAGGGAATGCTCCATTGCTTCTATATAGAGCAGGAATGGTTTTCCAGCAATCGGGGCCACCAGGACTGGAGGGTTCAACAAATATTCTTTTATGCTGTCGAAGGCATGCTGCCATTCTTCATACCATATGAATGAGACGCCCTTCTTCATGAGATGGGTGAATGGCTGACATCGCCCGGAGAGGTTGGAAATGAACCTCCTAATGTAAGCTAGTCTCCATTGAAGGCCTCGGAGTTCACGAAGATTTCTTGGGGGACTCATCTCTATGATTGCCTTTGTCTTCTCCGGATCTATATGGATTCCCTGGTCGGTAATGATAAAACCCATGAATTTTCTACTGGATACACCCAAGAAGGATTTGGTAGGATTCATTTTTAAGTTGTGCGCCCGCATGATGTTGAATACCGTCCTCAGATCCTGCAGATGGTCTCCCTTATAGCGACTCTTGACAGCGATGTCATCAACATAGCATTCCACTATTTTGCACAAGTGGTCTCTAAAGATGATGCTCATAGCTCTCTGATAGGTGGCGCCAGCGTTCTTTAAACCGAAAGGCATGACTGTGTAGCAGATCGTGCCTATTGGTGTTCGGAATGATGTATATTTTTTATCGTCGGAAGACATCTTGATTTCGTTGTACCCCGAAAAACCATCCATGAATGACATACGCTCAAAGCCACAGGTGTTGTCAATCATGATGTCTGTGATAGGGAGGAGGAACTCATCCTTAGGACATGCCTTATTCAGATTGCGAAAGTCGATACAGATTCAATTCTTTCCATTTTTCTTGAGGAGTGGTACTATGTTGGCGACCCAGTATGGATGCTGTTCCTCACGGATGAAGCCGCTGCTATCAGTTTGTTGACCTCAGCTTCAATGGTATTCATGACGTCGTGGCAGAAACGTCGTTGTTGTTGTTTGATCGGCTTATATCTTGGTGGGAAAGGAACATCCCCTACATGCAACAGGGTATTGTTGCCGTATTCTGAGGTCTTGGGAGGTTTCCCGGGCGTGAAACATGGCCCGGAGCTCCTGGGCCTCTCTTCTTGCCTCCCTGGCCTCATCAGCAGCGATAGGAGCCAATATTTCAGGAGGATTGTCGTCCGGGTTTGGTGCCGCTGAGTTCGAGTCCGCATTGACCGCGGGACCGAAGCTTGTTTGGCCAGGCGTCCTTCCTTGTGGAGTTGGAAGAGCTGCTTTGATTTCGTCCATGGATTTGACCAAGGCACGCAGTATAGCCTCCAGAGTGTCGATGCGTTAGCGATCACTGGGACCGTCTTGATCGTCGTTTGTCATGAATGCCGTCCTTACACGAGCCGAAGTGGAAGGGACGGTGGACGACGTGCCCTCTGAATCATATCCCTGTACAGAGAAGTCGTCGGGGTATGTGGGAATATTTTCCTCTGGTTCGGACTTAGAAGGAATAGCACTCCCAGCTTCAGAGCTTGTCGCGTCTTGAGAGTCGTGGACGTCCTCGGGGACATCGGCACTTGCTGTATCTGATGGGAGAGTTGTTTCTCCGGGCTCGTCTCCTTGGAACATCGGATTGTCGTGGATGTTCGGAGGAGTGCTACCCCCAGTTCCAGCGACCTCCAGTAATACGGATGATGAATCTCCCACTGTTGTAGATTTCGTCTTTGAACGGGTACCTTGGAAAACTCTGGTGGTAGACAACCGTTTAGACGACAGTTTCTTAGTCACAGTGGTTGAAATCTTCGGGCTGGAAACGTTTATCTTCTTCCCTCTCCCATCGGCAGGGATTTTTTGAGTAGAGTTGTAAGAGACGACGGGAGGTGCCTCATCCCCTGAGCTCGGCTATTGTATTCTTTGGAAGACGGACTGCCGGTCTTCTCGTACCGTCGTATTATTGCAACAGCAGTTGATAATGATTTGGGTGCAGGGATGTCCGTAGGAGGACTCTTTGCACACCGAGGCCTCTTCTCTTTCCTTGTATTTATGGAGGATAATCTCACGCAAGTCATACGGGTCTGGAACGACCATGTTCGCTCCCTAGGTTTTGGGAGACTTTTGGGAACCACTCTGTCCGTTTGCCACTGGGGGCTGGACTCGAGTGGTTCTGTACAACTTTCCATCAGAGGCCCGCATAACAGTATGTGGAGTGTGGAGCGCTCGAATGGTCAGAGGTCGGGACAGCAGACTGAGCTTGCTAAGCTCGCGCTGCCCTAGACTTCTTCACTCTAGTACGTGAGAGCACATAGTAGGAAGAGTCTAAGTGGTGTTGTAGAGAGTCAGACATATTGTCTCTGGAGCATGAGAGATCAGGACCATAGGAGAGGCGATCGAAGACTGAGCCTGAGCCGCGTGGAGCAGACAGCATGCGGCTGGAATCAACAGTCTTCATACGACTGGCAACCGTAGCCGCATGGGCTTTCTTCATGCGGCTGGAAGTCTCGGCTGCATAAGTCTTCTTCATGCGGCTGGAGATCTTGGCCGCATGGATATTCTGCATCCGGCTGGCAGTTTCGGTCGCATGGACATCATGCATGCGGCTGGCAATCTTGGCCGCATGAATATTCAGCCTGCGGCTAGTGTCTTTGTTCGGCTTATTCTAGGAGCACATAGAATCACTCATTGCCCCTGCAAGTCCAACATCGTAGTTCTTTCCTCTGTCGGACTTGGGGACAGCAGAGTCCTCTATGGCTTGAAGTGGGGCCACATGAGAGTTGTCTTCGCCGTCTTGGGCAGCAGAGAGTACTCCGTCCAGAGCTTGGGGAGGAGTAAATGATTTTGGCCTCCAATCCCTGCGAGCCTTCTTTGTGCGGGTTCGCTTCTGGACCGGGCCAGAGCTTCCGTTGGAGAGCATTTCTTCAAACACCTATTGGTCGAAGCGGACGACCATCTTCTGTTGTGTGGAGCCAAGTTTTGCTGTATCCGATTGTGTCACCAACTTCTCAGCTGTGGAGAAGTTTGTCTCCAGTAGAGTCGCTATCGTGTTTGCCATTGATTATAAAAGAAAAGAATAAATATATCGGTGGACTGGACTGTTACTTCACAATACAAACTCGCTCGTACAAAAAAAGCCTAGGGACGAAAACCTAGGTACAACAATCTAAGTACAATTGTTTAGTTTTTTCTGGAGGGTGACGATAGAGGCTCGAAAAAGCGATGGCAGCTCTGCCTTACTCCTTCGACGATCGGACGTAGCCTTGGCTCTGGTGAAGAAATGCTCTCAAACGTGTGGGGAGACTCCCTTACGTCTTCGGTTGCTAGATCTCTGGATGTCTCTGTAGTGCTCTATCCCTTTTTTCGCTCTCTCTCTGCTCTTTTCTCCCCTTCCGCTGCCTGCAAGGGAATGGCACCTTGCTACTTATAGGAATGGGGTGTGCTCATTAGGGTTTGCAAATGATTGCCTCCTTCAGAAGTCGGCGGTTAAGGATCACTTAATCTGTGCCATTCATCTTGAATATAATAAATTTGATCAATTAATGTGATTGTATCAAATCTCTGTGGGAAATAAATGTTGATTGCCATGAATATTCGTGATTTGTGATAGCCTACCATGTGTCCAATTTGCTTGATTTGATTTGATCTGGACAATTGTGACGATCGCAACAAATCTAATTTTGTTAGAATTTGTTAGCACCTATAGTTCCAGGAAAGATAAGACTGCCACGTGTCTCAATTATCGCAAAGAGCGCCACATGTCTCAAATGGACCGTCATGGCAGAGCCGCGTATGGGTGGTCCTCTCAGCCGCATAAAGCATACAGCCGCATGAGGATGGGCAGCCGCATGAGAATGGACAGTCGCATGAGGATGGGCAGCCGTACGTGGATGGGCAACCGCATGGGGATAGGCAGCCGCATGCAGATGGACAGCCGCTTGAAGATAGGCAGCCGCATGCAGATGGGCAGCCGAATGGGGTGGCCTCGGGACTTGGTAGATTTTGCCAGCTGTAAGGAGATTTTCTCCTCTCCTAGGATCACGCCATCATGTCAGAGTCATTATTACGTCCTTATGTCAGAGCTGTCATAGCTATTATTTGTCAGAGCAGCCGTCAGGGCATTAAATGCAGCTGAATGTAGAGAAGAACTGTTGAAGGCGACGTGGCTTCTTTTTGAGCCGCATGGATCCTTGACCCGCATGGACTCCTGAGGCGCATGGACTTCTGAGCCGCATGGAGATCCTGAGCCGCATGGGGATCCTTCTGTGGGAGCCGCATAGGCCTTTCTTTATTCTTTTCCATGCTTCTACAGACCATAGCCTGCACCACCCTGAGCACTGCCTGCTGCACCCCAGAGAGGAGGAGCTCTACCACCCCAGCAGCAGAGGTTTGCACAACACTAGCAGCAGCAGAGGTGAGGACCACAGTGCGGACGTGCTTACGTCATGGCCGCAGTTAGGGAGGAGGAGACAGCTCCAGATATTATCACAGGTTCTGTTGTTATTTATTCATTTCCTGCCATTGCATTATTTTATTCTGGAACCACCCATAGCTTTGTATCATATGATTTTCTACATAGATACGGCTTCACACCTAAGTCCACTAGATGGAACTGTCGGATTATGATAGGAGGAGGGGTAGTGCCAGTAAGTGAGATGGTAGATTGCCCTATCACTATAGCTGGGAGGGAGCTTAGGGCTCGACTTCTAGTGATGCCATTGTCCGGATTCGACGTAGTCCTCGGCATCGACTGGATGAGCGAGCAGTTTGCCGTAATAGACTGCTATGAGGGTAAGGTCACTTTCAGTCCGTCTGGAGTTTCGTCGTTCGAGGTCAGAAGACGGATCACAGAGAGGCCATAGGGAGTCTACATCGGAGCAGTTGCAGAAGCCCAGGAGTTGCCCATCCGCTGATTGTAGAGTTTTTCGACGTCTTCCATGAAGAGTTGCCAGGATTGCCGCCAGATCGAGATGTGGAGTTCAGCATCGACCTAGTGCCTGGATCGGCATCAAAGTCCCAGCATTGCTACAAGATCAACCCGAAGGAAGCTGCAAAGTTGAAGACTCAGATTGATGAGTTGGAAGACAAGGGTTTTATTCGGTCCAGTGCTTCACCCTAGAGAGCACCGGTACTCTTCGTGCCCAAGAAGGATGGTACGGTGAGGATGTGTATCGATTATCGTGCACCCAACAACATCACCATCAAGAATAGATATACGTTGTCGCGGATTGATGAGATGTTTGATCAGCTGAGTGGAGCGAAAGTCTTTTCCAAGGTTGACCTTCGGTCGGGGTATCACCACACTACTAAAATACACTCATTTAGCGACGGATTATTAGCGACGGACTTATTCCGTCGGTATTAGCAACGGTTTCGTGGCCGCTCAGCGACTGCTTACCGACTACAATCCTTTGTCATTTTTATTTTAATTTTAGGGGGAGGAAAGGTCGCACATCCGTCGCTAGAGTGTCGGTGTTTAGCGACGGAGTTTTAGTCGTCGCTACACAATCGATTATTTTGGCGGGAATTGTGTAGAAAATTGGCGGGTCATATTTTCGACGCCTTAGCGACGGATGTGCAGTCGACACTTATCCAAAAAGGCGACCGATTGGCGACGGTGTTTTACCAGTCTCTCGTCCGTCGCTAAATAAACGTTCCAGACTTTAAATGGAACGGCGGGGGGAACTTTTCGTATTCCCCCCAAATTCACTCTCTCTCCTCTCTCTCTCTCTCTCTCTCTCTCTCGCCGGTGTCGGCTTCGGTGATCGGCGTCGGTGTCGTCGTCGACGTCGGCGTCCTCTCCTCTCTCTCTCCCGAAGGTAACCCCCTCTCTCTCTCTCTCTCGATCTCTCTCTCTCTCTCTCTCTCTCTCTCTCGATTATAGGGTTTGTCCGTCGCGATTGGGGCTGGGCCGTCCGTGGCTTGGCGGCTGGCTTGGGTCGGGGGCTGGGCGGTGGGCTTGGGGCGGAGGCGTCGGGGTCTGGGAGGCGGGCTTGGGGTTGGGGCGTCGGGGGCTGGGCGGGGGCATCGGGGTCTGGGAGGCTGGCTTGGTGTTGGGGCGTCGGGGGCTGGGCGGCTGGCTTGGGTCGGGGTCTGGGCGGTGGGCTTGGGGCGGGGGCGTCGGGGTCTGGGAGGCGGGTGGGCTTGGGGCGGCGGGCTGGGCGGTGGGCTTGGGGTTGGGGCGTCGGGGGCTGGGCGGCTGGCTTGGGTCGGCGGCTGGGCGGCTGGCTTGGGGCGGGGGCGTCGGGGGCTGGGCGGCTGGCTTGGGTTGGGGGCTGGGCGGCTGGCTTGGGGCGGCGGCGTCGGGGGCTGGGCGGCTGGCTTGGGTTGGAGGCTGGGCGGCTGGCTTGGGTTGGGGGCTGGGCGGCTGGCTTGGGGCGGCGGCGTCGGGGGCTGGGCGGCTGGCTTGGGCCGGGTACGTTGGGGCTATTTGCAACCGACGCACACCCATAAGCACTCTTCATATATATATGCAACCGAACTACTGGGCGGCGGGCTTGGGACGGCAGGCTTTGGTCGGGGGCGGCGGGTGGCTTTGCTTCTCAAATTCATCTGAGTTTATATATTGGCTAAATAATGTGTTATCCATATTGGGTGTTCCATTAGTTTGGTGGTGTTTGGATTAGTAAATGTGAATATATATGGGGTTTGGATTCATGGTGTATATGTTCACTGTCTCAAGGACAGTGCGAGTTCTATCAGTTGTGTGCTTCTGTATAGATGTATATATCTATACATCTAGCTGTGATATACATATGTGTATGTGACAATCTCAGTTTGCGACGGACTAGTTACCGGTTAGCGACGGATATTTCCAGCTCCATTAATTGTATTAATCTACGGTACGACATGGTGACGGATATTCCCTGCAGCCATTCGACTGGCGAGGCAGAAACTATGTTGCCGTAGATAAAGTTGCCTGTCCTCCGACCCTCATCCCTCGGCAATGATGATGCGATGACCTATCACTATATCTTATATAGTAGTAGATGATGTCTTAGTATTACATTAGTGAGTTCATCTTGATTCTGTTACGTACGTCCTTCAGATACTAGATACGATAAGGTTAACATATACTACATAATATGTATACAGAATATAGATGATTCACACTAATCTATGCTAGAATAAATCTTGGGTTGTGTTCTGAGCCATCCGTTCTCACACTTAAAACACACAGGGATTAGAAGTGTGAGAGCGCCAGAGAGAGTGAGAGCGCCGGAGGGGGGGAGGAGAAGAGAGTAAAATGGTACGACATGGTGAAGTAGTACTGTATTTTGGCTCCAGTTCCAGCTCCATTTGATCTACGGTACGACATGGTGATCAGGACATAGTACCTGCAGCCATTCGACTGGCGAGGCAGAAACTATGTAGCCGTAGATAAAGTTGACTGTCTTCCGACCCTCATCCCTCGGCAATGATGATACGACAACCTATCACTATATCTTATATAGTAGTAGATGATGTCTTAGTATTACATTATGTGAGTTCATCTTGATTCTGTTACGTACGTCCTTCAGATACTAGATACGATAAGAACATATACTACACCATATGTACAGAACATAGATGATTCACACTAATGTATGCTTGAATGAATCTTGGGTTGTCTTCTGAGCCATCCGTTCTCACACTTGGCAAAAAATCAAATTTTTTATACTTTATCGGCTTTCGAAAATGTACTCAAATTACATGATGGTTCCTTTAGTTAGCTTGCTATTATTTGTGACTATCGATCTTACCAGATGGCACCCATGACCCGAGGAGCGGCACGTCGTTTGAGGAAAACAGTGAATGCTGAGGTGGCTCCTCCTACAGTTAAGGAGGAAGTGGCACCGGTTGCTAGTGAGATCGGGAGTTCTATTCATCCAGCACCGGTAGCTAGTGAGACCGAGAGGACTCTTCATGCAGTCCTTGCAAGGGACGACAGCTCTTCTCGCGCCAAAAATCTCGCTTTTTCGAGGTGGTTGCGTGAACGTATCACTGAGCGTTTGCGTGAGCAGCGTGGTTCTCATTAGCTATTAGTACTTATTTGTATTGGACTATTTGTATTGGGTTGTTTTTGTATTAGACTATTTGTATTAGACTACATATTGAGTTGTTTTTGTATTAGACTACTTGTACTGTCCTCCGACCTTCATCCCTCGGCAATGATGATACGACAACCAACAAGAGAGAATACTAGATCCATCTCAGTATGACGTATACTCTGATAGATCACAATTACAAGAATGATATCAGTAGTGGGATTGAGTGCTGGAGGAGATATTATCAGATTTTTGGCTTGGAGTCAGATTCTGTTGACGGAGCACATCCACCATGCTGTCAGAAAAAAATAGTAACGGTGAGAGACCCATCTGAGTAGGACGTATACTCTGATAGTATCCCCTCCAGCACTCAATCCCACTACTGATATCATTCTTGTAAAGGTGATCTCTCAGAGTATACGTCCTACTCAGATGGATCTCTCAGAGTATCCTCTCCGGTTGGTTGTGTTCTGAGCCATCCGTTCTCACAGAGGGTCCTATTTTGAATTCCATATTTTGTATTTTGGTTTCTGTATTTTGTATTTTGGTTTCTGTATTTTGGCTCCAGCTCCATTTGTATTAATCTACGGTACGACATGGTGATCAGGACATAGTCCCTACAGCCATTCGTATGTGCATATTTGGTCTATGTGATTCTTGGATAATTGGTGTGCATTATATATTGGTTTGGTTTATGCATATTTTTGTGAACAGGAAAAGTGTTGCACCATATGTACAGAACATAGATGATTCACACTAATGGTGATCAGGACATAGTCCCCTGCAGCCATTCGATTGACGAGGCAGAAACTATGCAAGTAGCCTTAGATAAAGTTGACTGTCGTCCGACCCTCATCCCTCGGCAATGATGATACGACAACCTATCACTATATCTTATATAGTAGTAGATGATGTCTTAGTATTACATTAGTGAGTTCATCTTGATTCTGTTACGTCCTTCAGATACTAGATACGATAAGACCATATACTACACCATATGTACAGAACATAGATGATTCACACTATTGTATGCTAGAATGAATCTTGGCTTTTGTTCTGAGCCGTCCGTTCTGATCAAGCATCTTCCTTCTCCTCTTCTCCACCATGGCTCTGAACAAATCTGCTCCTCCCTCTACTTTCCTTCTTCTTATTTGACTCTCTCAGCAACATATGACATCCACCTCAAGTGTAGAGTCGGGGGAGAAGAAGTGGACAGGAAGAGGAGGGGAAGCAGCAAAGCCGGCTGTATGACCCGGAGGAAGTACAGAGGTTTTCTTCAACAGCCGTAGGAGAACTATAAGGATATATCTTTTTAGCGACATGTCATCTTGTCAAAGACCCTTCATGTGAATATCATGTTACCGCGGTGTCGGAAGACTAACATGTCATAAGTTTTTAAGCCGTGTGATATAATCTTCCTAACTCTTTCCTCCTCTGTAGTAATCTTGCATTATTACATAGCAGGAAAGAGTTTTGAGGATTATGTCAAAACACACGGCTTAGAATCTCGCTTGACATGTTAGTCTTCCGACACCGTGGTAACATGATTGTCACATTAAGGGTCTTTGACAATGTGATATGTCGCTAAAAAGATATATCCTTATAGTTCTCCTACGGCTGTTGAAGAAAACCTCTGTACTTCCTCCGGGTCATGCCGCCGGCTGTGCTTCTTCCCCCTCCTCTTTCTGCCCACTTCTTCTCTCCCGACTCTACACTTGAGCTGGATGTCATATGTTACTGAGAGTGTCAAATAAGAAGAAGGGAAGTAGAGGGAGGAGCAGATTTGTTCAGAGCCATGGTGGAGGAGAGAAGAAGAAAGATGCTTGATCAGAACGGATGACTCAGAACACAAGCCAAGATTCATTCTAGCATACATTAGTGTGAATCATCTATGTTCTGTACATATGGTGTAGTATATGTTCTTATCGTATCTAGTATCTGAAGGACGTAACAGAATCAAGATGAACTCACTAATGTATGCTCGAATGAATCTCGGGTTGTGTTCTGAGCCATTCGTTCCGATACTTGGCAATTAAGCCATTCGACTGGCGAGGCAGAAACTATAAGGCTACTTGCACGTTCTTCCAACTTTAAATTACAAGATTACTATATTAGGTTAAATAAATCACTAACCTCATCACGGTGAGTCTTGGTATAGCACTCAAATGTGCGGCACCTGTAATCTATGTGAGTTCATCTTGATTCTGTTACATCTTTCAGATACTAGATACGATAAGAACATATACTATACTATATGTACAGAACGTAGATGATTCACACTAATGTATGCTAGAATGAATTTTGGGTTGTGTTCTGAGCCATTCGTTCCCATACTTGGCAATTAAGCATGTGAAATAAAACTGATTATGTTTAGTTTGTCTTACGATACAAATTTTCACATCCAAATTGAAATGGATCGTTACTTCGTTGATCGTAAATGGGTGTACTATAGCGGATCAACCTCCTGGACCGTAGGTACTTATAAGTATTGACCGTATCGGATTAGTATCGATCTATCGTTTTGGTATGGGCCGTATCGGTTGGTATTGGTCTTAGCGAATTGGTATCGTCCTATCCGATATGTATCGGCCGTATAGCTAGGATTCATATTGGCCTTATTGATTTGGTATCTGTCATATCCGATAGGTATCGGCCGTGTTGGATTATTATATACCATTTCGGATTAGTTTCGTAGAAGGTTTAGTAACAACTGTACTTGGATTTCTCTCTTCTAGAGCTAGATTACCATTGCAAGAGAGTCACGAGAGCGTAAATGGCCAGTTACAGAACATACATACTTCCTTTTCAATCTCGCTTTTCCTGATGGAAAAGGAAGTATGTATGTTACTGTAACTGGCCAATCACGATCTGGTGATTCTCTTGCAATGGTATTCTAGCTCGAGAAGAGAGAAATCCAAGTACAGTTGTTACTAAACCTTCCATGAAACTAATCCGAAATGGTATATAATAATCCAACACGGCCGATACATATCGGATATGACCGATACCAAATCGATAAGGCCAATATGAATCCTAGCTATACGGCCGATACATGTACATATCGGATATAGGACGATACCAATTTGTTAAGGCCAATACCAATATGATACGTCCTATACCAATCCGATAGACCGATACAGGCTTGATACACTAGATACTAAGTACATCTGGCCTATACCAGCGGATCCACAAATTACTGTACGATAGGCCCAATGACTCCAGTTACATCCGGTTATTGTTGAGTGCATGATTATATAGTAATTCTGTTAGTCTTGTGATACAGATTTTTACTCATGCTACCAACGTCACAACTTTTTCAGTGCTGCTCCCTCTAATGATGATGAACGCAAAAAACCAACGTCACAACTTTTATAACTTGAGTAAATTTCTTTACCCTATATGAAAATTTCTGTTGTCAGAAAGATGGCTCCTAGGACTCGTCGAGGTGGTGCTGCTAGTCGAGGAAGGGGTCGAGGCAAGAAACCCTTGGAGGTCGACACGGAGGAAGTCTCCGTCGTCAAACAAGAGCCGGTGACTGTTAAGGAGAAGGTGTTACCAAAGGTCGAGGTCAAGGAAGAACCGATGACCATCAGGGAAGGGATTGCTCCCAAGCTTGAAGCTAAGGAGGAGCCACCGTCAGAGAGTAGTAGCATCGGGACCGACCCTCCTGTCCCTACAGAAGACCTCAACCAGATTGAGCCTTCGTATGCAAAGTGGCTGATAGAATGGTACATGCCTCAACGCAACTATCATCCCTGGCTGTGAGAATTCATCGTCTGACTTGTGGTCATTGTTGAGGCGAAAGTCGATTTTCCTATGTGTTTTAGAATATTTATGAAAATTTTGGAATATTTGTGTTATGATCGGTCGCCAGGATTGGATATTAGGTTACTATAACTGGCCAACTCTTTCCTATGTGTTTTGGAATATTTGTGAAAAATTTGGAATATTTGTGCAATGATCGGATTATAATGATGGATATTAGGTTACTCTTCCGGATAATTGATGTCTATTTTATATTAATTTGGTTTGGTCTATATGATTCTTGGATAATTGGTGTGCATTAAATTCGTATGTGCATTACTTGGTCTATGTGATTCTTGGATAATGTGACTGCATTATATATTTGGTCTGTGTGATTGTTGGATAATTGGTGTGCATTATATATTGGTTTGGTTTATGCATATATTTATGAACAGGGAAAGTGCTGCAATTTTTTTTCCCAAAAAACCCAGTTAGCGACGGACTAGTGACCGTGTAGCGACGGATACTCCCAATTTCCGACGGGTTATCGACGGGTAATCCGTCGCTATCTAGAGTTTTTAAAATGTTTCCAGGCAGCGACGGGTTATCGACGGATTATCCGTCGGTAACGTTCTGGTGGTATAAGATTCGACGGACTAGCGACGGAAAGGCCGTCGCCAGGGCGACTGGTAGACAGCCGCTAATCAGTCGCTCTAAATAGTGACGGCGTAGCGACGGCAAATCCGTCGACATGGTTCTGGAAATGCATGACAATTTCAGAACCATGGCGACGAATAATCAGTAAGAACTCCGTCGCTGTGGCGTCGCCGTAGCGATGGGTTAGCGACTACGATTCTGTCGCCATGGTGCTGGAAATGCCAAGCTTTTCCAGAACCTGCTCGACGGATAGTCCGTCAGGAATCCGTCGGAAAGCGGTCATTAATTATCGACGCCTTGCGACGCATTAGCGACGGAATGATACAATCTGATACGCTGTTACGACGGGTTACCGACGGAAATGTACGTCGTTATAGCCTACACAGTTCAGTACTTAAAAGCTGAAGTGGACGACAGTCCGTCGGACATCCGTCGCTAAGGCTTCGTATTGTAACGTCGAGTATCCGTCGCTAGTCCGTCATGTGACGACAACTTAGCGACGGAAGGTTATTAGCGACGAGCTGATTGCCGACGGATGTTTTTGACCAATATCCGTCGGTACTCGGTCGCTAATTGTATTTACCGTCGTCTTAGCGACGGATGTGGTCGTCGCTAAAACGATAAATTTTGGTAGTGCCAGATGAAGGTTCGAGAGCAGGATATTCTGTAGACAGCTTTCAACACCCGATACGGCCAGTATGAGTTCTTAGTGATGCTGTTTGGACTCACCAATGCCCCAGCAGTGTTTATGAACTTGATGAATAAAGTTTTCACAAGTATCTGGACAAGTTTGTCGTAGTCATCATTGACGACATTTTGATATATTCGAAGACTGAGGAGGAGCATATGGAGCATCTGCGGATCATGCTGGAGATTTTGCGGAAGGAGAGCTTTATGGAAAACTCTCAAAATATAAGCTTTTTTAGACATATTCGAGTTCCTAGGGCATGTAGTGAATGGAGAAGGGATTTATGTAGATCCTAAGAAGATTGAAGTAGTTGAAGTATGGGCACCTCCCAAGTTAGTAGCTGAGATTCGTAGTTTCCTGGGGCTAGCAGGATACTAAGGAAGTTCGTGAAGGATTTTGCCAGGATAGCAGAGCTGATGACCAAGCTTACGCGAAAGGACGAGGAGTTCATCTGGAGCGACGCCTGCCAGTCAGTATTTAAAGAATTGAATAGAAGACTCACGACAGCACCAGTTCTAGCTTTGTCATCGGGATCTGGAGGATTCGTCATCTACAGTGATGTTTCAGGGAAAGGCTTGGGATGTGTTCTTGAGCAGAACAAGAAGGTCATTGCTTATGCTTCTAGACAGTTGAGGCCTCATGAGAAGAATTATCCTACACATGACTTGGAGTTTGCAGCAGTCATTTTTGCCTTGAAACCGTGGAAGCACTACTTGTATGGAGAGAGTGGACATCTTCACGGACCACAAAAGTTTGAAGTATGTTTTCACTCAGAAGGAGTTGAATATGAGGCAACGCAGGTAGCTGGAACTCATGAAGTATTTCGACATCAATCTGTAGTACCACCCTGGGAAGGTGAATGTGGTAGCAGATGCTCTCAGTCGATATCCTGTTTCTATGTATCTTACTATGGATCAGCATCTTTTGGAGGATCTTAAGAGCCTTGGGATTGAGATTGTTCTTCCAGGAGTTGGAGGACAGCTGACGCACATGCAGATATAGTCAGGACTGATAGAGAAGGTCAAGGAGGCTCAGTTTCTTGATGATGGACTCCGGTGTCTCAGAGGCCAGGCAAAGGCGAAATTGCTCGACAACTTCACCATTGCAGATGATGGATCCCTGAGGCACGGGAACCAGTTGTGTGTGCCCAAGGACTTGCGGAAGGAGGTGTTGCAGGAGGCCCACTATTCTATATATCCTGGATCTACCAAGATGTACAAGGATATGCGGGAGTATTTTTGGTGGTATGGGATGAAGAGAGAGGTTGCCAGATTTGTTTCCAGATACCTTGTGTGCCAGCAAGTCAAGACGGATCGCTAGAGACCAGCAGGACTACTCCAACCTTTACCTATTCCATAATGGAAGTGGGAGCACATTCCCAAGGAATTCATCTCTGGATTACCGCGTACGCCCAGTGGCAATGTCACGATCCGCTACCCAAATTGTTGGGCCGGGCCGAGTCATGTCCAGCCTATGCTTGAGATAAAGCATAGTAAGCTGTTCTAAAGACAAATAAGATAAGACCAAAATGTGCTAATAGTTCTATATGTAATAATGTGTCAGAATATATCCAAACACAAAAACATCTCATATATAAATATGTTTCGAATACATGGCTAAAAGTAAAACTGGATACAGGTCCAGTTACAAAATACGTACTCAACAACATGACTACTCTTAAAAGTCCCGAGTAAATAAACAAACTAGACGAGTTTTCCCGCAGGTACATCCTCATAAGATAAAGCCTGATCCTCGGCAGCAACTCCATAATAGGAATCAAAAAGCAAATCCTCCTCGGTAAGTATACCTACAACATTATCCGATCAGGACGGGAGCAAGTAATGATTTTAGCAAACTAAATATATGAAACATGAAATGAACATGAGTATAATAAACAGAAATCATGTCATATCATAATCTTTCATGGCAAGGGTACATATGTCATAGAGACAGATGTACATAGAATGTTTTAAACTGTAGAAGTACGTAATCATCAATAGGTGTACATGTGCAGGGGCACATAATGAAATGTCCTTCCGTATAAGTGATACGGCGATAGATGTACATACGCACAAATCTGCTTTGAGATAAAGGCTTACGGCGTAGTAACATATAAAATGAAACTTTGCTCGCTACTGTAGAGGGGGCATGATCACGTACTCAACTATCAGTTTCCCCATAACCCTGATTCTACACATGTGAGAGGTACGAGAATAGCATAAAATATGGTGGATACCGATAGCAGTATAAAGCATGTGAAACATGTAGAGAGATATGACTTGCAGTTTAGATATGGGTATTTTAACATAGTTTATACACAAATCATTATATGATGTAAATAAAGTTCGTAGAGGAACTTGCCTCTAGCAAAGTAAGGAAGTGAAGGAAATGCTATAGATGTCTGGTGACTTGTCACTGTAGAAATAATACATAAACTTAGTTTTCATACTAAGTTAAACACTAAGACACTAGTTGTGCAATACGACTTTCTGACTGGACACCTAGCCAAATGATGACTTTAGCATAGGAGACCAATGTGGGGTGATACAATACCCAAACTAACTTTCTAGAGACTTTACACTAGTGTAGGGTGAGGTCCAATACTACAATAACTCAAATCAACACAAAACTTTGTAAGTCGTAACTACTCAATAAATAAATCAGACTGTACACTGTGTTCCAACAATTGCTAAGAAAGACAAAAAGCTCAATTATACATAAAATAAAGTACCAAAATGATCCTTTTTACTTATAGAAACTTATACTAATTTTTCTGGAATTTATAAACCCTCATAGATATTTATTAAAAATTAGCAAACATATGTATCCTGAAAATGAGTTTTGTTTTCCTATTTTTATAAAATACCAAAAGTACTTACAAAATTTTGGAAAAATTGTATTAAATTAGCTAAATTAACATAGAAATAAATACATTTTTCCCATATTTTTACAGCAATTAAAATATATATAAAAATTCAAAAATAGCAAGTAACAGTTCTGGAAAATAATTAATTAATTATTTACTATTTTATCCACGTATACGAAATTGAACCGAAGTCCAGATACGGGACCCAAATCCGTGAATCAAGTCCGATTTGACTTGTACAGGCCTTGAATGTATTAGACACATTTGGGCCCAAAAATTCATGCTAGGTTTGGACACCAAATGGCCATGATTAATAATAATCCATATATTAAAATATATATTAAAATATTTTAATAATATATATTAAAGTAGTGAAATATATAAGTCACAAAATTATATAATAAAATAACTTGTGAATTTACACATAATAACATTTTGCATAAAATTATATTTGAAATATATATACATATATAACAAATACATTTTTATATATTTATAAATATATATATATATATATATATATATATATATATATATATATATATATATATATATATAAAAAAAAAAAATATATATATATATATATATATATTATACTTTCTTCGAGACGGTTCACACCTCTGACCTTTCAAAATACTTTCTTTTAGATGATGCCATTGCGATTTTTCAAAAACTATTCCTTTCGACATATGCGACTATATATATATATATATATATATATATATTGAAGAAACCCCATCTTTTTATTAATCAAGGATCAAAATGTTGAAGCCTTACACGTGTACAAGACGAAAAGTATACCAACAAAAGGAAGACAGGGGAGAGGGGCGATCGCAGTCGCCAAAGCTAAGAGATATACGGTCGCCCGAAGGCCTGAGTTCTGTGGGAGCAAAGTGAGGTCCTTTTGCGATATTGTCGGTAAATTTCCCGGATAAGCTGTTCGGCCGAGTATTGGTGTCCCTCATATCTTGCTTTGTTGCGATTTTTCCTTATTGCCCATGTAGCGGCCGCTGCAACGATCTGGTGGCCGTGGGACGCGGCTCTCCAATGGGCTAGAAGATCGATAAAGCGCCCGTCTCCTGGAGTGGTGTTGTAGAAGTGATTGAGGGTACTCCAGATTTTGTCAGGGAGGCTTCCCTCCCGGAAGATGTGGCAATAGTCTCCGTCCGACGCTCGGTGCAGCAATTACAAGCAGACGCCAGGCTAATACCGATGGAGTTAAGGGTATCGTCGGTGGGCAGTTTCTTTCTCATGACTCTCCACAGGAGGAAGGACCATTTCTTTGGGATGCAAGAGTGCCAATATCGCGCAATGAATAGTTCTAGACCGTTCTCTTGGATCATGAATCTCGCCGAGCGCACAGAGAATTTGCCAGAAACTACCGGTGACTACCTCAGCTTGTGAGCGTCGGGCCCAAGGGTAAGTCCGTGCTGACGAATGCTATCAACTGTTTCGTTGCCTGGCCAATCTCGGATCCTGTCCCAATTCCAATCGTTATTGGTGGGGTTCCACAGGTCTTTGATCTTGCTATTTCTAGGGGAATCGGTAATGTTCGGGATAAGGTTGTCTCCGATCCACCTTTCTAGGAAAGGGTTAGCCTCACAAGTACCCAGAAGTAGTCTGATTGCGGGCTCTACCAAATCTCTGCCTCGTAAAATACGACGCCAGGCCGCTGAAGATCTGATGTTAGCTGTTATCACGCCCCAGAACCAGAATACTGGAGAGCGGGGGCAGACATAGCCAGCTACGTATATTGAAATGGAAACTACCTCGATATACGGTCACGGCAGTCTAGATATGTGAGGGTTTTCTACAAGCCAACAGTCTCTTATGGTCATGAACAAGCCTAGTGTCTCAATCACCACAAGTTAGTAAAGTCGCAAGATGTATGATCATTAAATATACAATAATAAGGCGTCCCAAATATTACATATTCAGCTGATCATGAAGCTAGTCGTTACAAAATGTTAGGACTAGCAAGAGTTTAGTCATACATGATCAACCCTAGGATTTGTCAATCATGTTTACAGCCCGTAGGCAGACAGTAAGTAAAAGTGCTTCGAGCTAACAGGTGCTCGTCGGCTAAATGCCTCAAAAGAATAATTTTTTTACAATAGAGTGGGCGAAACAAAATAGAAAACCCACTCTTGGCCCGGATTCCGTCTAATGTTCACCATTGGGCTGGAAGCTTGGTAGATCCTCGGGAGCTGCTCCGAAATCTGGCCACACAAAACCAGCTGGGTCAACCCTAGAAAGAGCAAGTGCCACAAGGGGGCCACGAAATAAGAACAAAAGCCAGCAATTAGCACAGAAAATCTAATATTAAAACTAAAATTACGAAAACATGTCAGGATGATATACGACGAGATAACCATGGAACTATTCCGATAGCCAGGTTACAACCCGTAAACCAAACAAGGACCGGGGTTGTAACCATTCATCTGAACAGAGCTTGGTTTCCCACCATTTATCGACAAGATAAGTAATGTAAGTAATCAAGACAGGAAGCAATCTTGCATGGGATCAAGACATGACTAGACTGGTTATACCTCATTCAATCAATCACAGCCAAGCAGATCCTACGGCTTACTACTTTAACTAACTAGGGTTATCACAGGCCTAATTACTAACAAGATGTAGTGAGATTGTTCCACAGCCACAAGCCCTGCAGACCATCCAGGTTACCCAGGTCGAAAGTTAGGGGTTGAATTCAGGTGGGTACATCGCCCAGAAGACAAATGTACCCTTAGGTGACTTAGAGGGTACAACACGCGATGGTGTGCTGGAAATGTGCCCTACTCGACGGCAGGCTACAGATCCCAAGAGCGCCCAGGTAATGGGATTGCCTGTAGCTGTGTCATCTCTTCATGACTACTGTGTTATTCTAGTTATTAACCTTAATCCATTTTAGTAGGTACTCCTGACCGTGGTACTCAGGAGTCCCATCCTAGACATGATGCAAGACAGGACAAATGGTTTTAACAAGCAAGCAAAAAAGAACTACCCACGGTGTCAAGGCAAGTCAAGTTAATTAGCCGTTGCAACAGTATTAAGTTATCAAGTCATGCTACAAGTCAGGAGTGCGTCGCCGCAGTCCACTATCAAGTCAGGTTGGTCATGTCAGGACTGCACCACTACGGGTCATTGTCGTGTTATGCTAGTTCTTGCCATACCATGCCATGTACAATAGTCATTCCAAACATACTAAGTAAAATCAAGTTCATGACAAAAGACGTAAGGATATAAAATGGGCGTAAAATATCAAGATACAGGACTATAGAAAAGACAAGCTTAAAGAAATAAAAACCAAAATTTTAAGAGCCAATGGATTAAGCAAGGGGTCAAGGGGCAGCATACGTGCACAAGTACGCACGCAGGGAAGCTGCGTACGCACAAAAACACACATGCAAGGCTCACTCAAGTCTGCGTACCAAGGCACACTCAAGTCTGCGTAACAAGGCACGCTCAAGAGGAGCAGCGTAGGTAAAAAGTCACGCACGCCAGAGAGAGCAGCGTAGGTGAAAAGTCACGCACGCTGAAAGAGCAGCATAGGTGAAAAGTCACGCACGCTGAGAGAGAGCAGCGTAGGTGAAAAGTCATGCACGCTGAGAGAGCAGCGTAGGTGAAAAGTCACGCACGCTACAGGGAGCAGTGTAGGTGAAAAGTTACGTACGCTGAGAGAGCAGCGTAGGTGAAAAGTCATGCACGCTGAGAGAGCAGCGTAGGTGAAAAGTCACGCACGCTACAGGGAGCAGCGTAGGTGAAAAGTCATGCACGCTGAGAGAGCAGCGTCGGTAAAAAGTCACGCACGCTACAGGGAGCAGCGTAGGTGAAAAGTCACGCACGCCAGAGAGAGCAGTTTAGGTGAAAAGTCACGCACGCTACAGGGAGCAGCGTAGGTGAAAAGTCACGCACGCTCAAGGGGACACGCTTCCAACAGGAAGCGTACCTAGCTCTGCGTACGCACGCTAAAGAGCGCGCGCAGCTCAGTGTGCGTAAGCTAAACAACTCTGCACACTGCTCACTGTCTTCTCCAAACAGCAAGAACACCATGGTTGAACCCAAGGCTTCAAAGCATCATAACTTGGCCATCCGAACTCCAAATCCAGATTTCCAAAGTTCCAACTTGGGTAGAATTGAATGCTCTTCCACTTGGAAACACCAAAACCCATGAAAATCCAACTTAAAGAGATCAAACAATGCAAAATCCGAAAAATAGAAATAATTTAGATCTAGAGCAAAGGAGACTTCAAATCACAAAACACCAAGTTCTAATGTTGATCACCATGTCCTAATCTAGCAAATGAACCAAAAAAATAGGGCTCTCATGAAGTGGCAAGGTGCACTTGCCTAGGGTTAAGAGAGTTGTGGAGGAAGGAGAAGAAGAAGAAGAAGGAAATTAATGGTGGAAGTTATGAGGAGAGAGAGTGGTAGGTGGGGATATAAAGAGGGGGAGTTGTGGTGGGTTGAAGGGTAGCATAGGTTAAGGTGATCCAACTCACATAAAACCGAACCAATCCAAATAAAACCGAGCCATGCCAAACCCAAAATACGGGAAATACCAAAATTCTACAAGTTGAGAAAAATAAAAATATATGCCAAAAATCCAGATACGAGTATAAATATGAAATACAAAAAATACAGGAAATGAGGGTGACAACTCTACCTATCTTAAAAGAATTCCATCCTCAGAATTTAATCAAGGAGGTAGAGATTGCCACGACAAGCTACACTAAGCACAGGCAAGCTACACTAAGCAGTCCAATCATACAATCATACAATGCAAGCAAGGAAGGGAAAATGTAAGGCATAAGAAAGATATTATACCTCACGAGTCAAACAGGTAGGGATATCACGATCGGATGTCATCCTCACGCTCCCACGTTGACTCACCTAGAAAATGATGACCCCAAGCAATACGAACTAATTTAATAGTCTTGTTCTTGAGTATCTTTTTCCTCCGGTCCAATATAGACATGGGCCTCTTCTCATACGAAAGGTTGGTACCAACAACCAATTTCGAATGGTCTAGGATGTGGCTCGGGTCCGAAATATATCGTCGTAATTAGGACACATAGAATACATCATGTACCTTACTTAGCGACGGCGGAAGAGCGAGACGATAGGATACATCTCCTACTCGCTCTAGAATATCGAACGGCCCTATATACCTAGGACTAAGCTTTCCCCGCATGCCAAAGCGAATGACGCCGTGGTTAGGCGAGATCCTAAGGAATACATGGTCGCCGACAGCAAATTCTAAGGGACGCCGATGAGCATCGGCCCAATGGCGCTGGCGGTCCTGGGCAACTCGGAGGTGATCTCTGACATTCCTGACCACTTCAACCGTGTGGGAAATCAACTCGGGTCCGAGCATCTGCCTCTCTCCGACATCGTCCTATGCTAGCGGGGATCTGCACTTCCTGCCATAGAGAGCCTCGAAGGGTGCCATCTGGATACTGGCCTGATAACTGTTGTTGTACGAGAATTCCACCAGGTGCAGATGATTCTCCCATGAACCACCGAAGTCAAGGGTGCAAGATCTCAACATATCTTCAAGAGTCTGGATTGTGCGCTCTGATTGACCATCCGTCTGTGGGTGATAAGCTGAGCTGAACTGAAGACGAGTCCCCAAACTCTTTTATAAGCTGCGCCAAAAGTGTGATGTAAATCTTGAATCCCTGTCTGAGGTGATGCTGACTGACACACCGTAAAGCCTGACGATCTGCCTGAGGTACATCTCTGCTAGCTGT
The DNA here is from genome assembly GCA_029216955.1 of Iris pallida. Classification (NCBI taxonomy): domain Eukaryota; kingdom Viridiplantae; phylum Streptophyta; class Magnoliopsida; order Asparagales; family Iridaceae; genus Iris; species Iris pallida. The sequence goes on along the minus strand of JANAVB010010198.1, from coordinate 19,309,025 downwards.
GCCTTCGACTGTCCAACTCTGAATGGGAGAAAGTGTGCCACCTTGGAAAGCCTGTCTACAATTACCCAAATAGCATCTCTACCGGCCGGAGATCTGGGCAATCCGGTCACGAAATCCATGGTTATATGTTCCCATTTCCATTCTGGGATCGGTAAGGGTTGAAGAAGTCCAGCGGGCCTCTGATGTTCGGCTTTAACCTGTTGGCAAACCAAACACCGAGAGACAAACTGGGCTATCTCCCTCTTCATGCCATTCCACCAAAAATGCTGACGAATTTCACGGTACATCTTCGTACCATCCGGATGAATAGAATACTGTGAACTGTGGGCTTCTGCCATGACTTCCTGTCTAATATCTCTACTAGGTACACAAAGACGAGTACCGTGCCGAAGGGTACCGTCTTCATGGATACATAACTCTGGCCTTCTTCCTGCTTCACACTCTGCTCTGAGTCGCTGAAACTTGGAATCTGCTGACTGCGCCATCCGGATCCTCTCAACTATGCTGGACTGAACCTGTAGACTGGCCATCAATGCCACACTGGTAGGAAGAACCACTTCAATTCCTATCTTCTGAAGATCTGCCAATAATTCTGGTTGTGCCGTCAGAAAATAAACTCCGGCTCTCCTCCTCAATGCATCTGCTACAACGTTGGCCTTCCCGGGATGATACTGCAAATCTACATCATAGTCCACCAGTAGCTCGAGTCACCTTCTTTGCCGCATATTAAGGTCCTTCTGGGTGAAAACATACTTCAGGCTCTTATGATCAGTAAAGATTTCCACTCTATCTCCATACAAGCAGTGTCTCCACAACTTCAAAGCAAATACTACCGCCGCCAATTCCAAGTCGTGGGTCGGATAATTCTTCTCATGATCACGAAGTTGGCGTGACGCATAAGATATTACCTTCCCATGCTGCATCAAGACACACCCCAATCCTCTGCCTGAAGCGTCGCAATAAACTATGAATCCTCCGGTCCCATCTGGAAGGGTAAGAATGGGAGCCATTATCAAACCTCGCTTCAACTTCTCAAATGATTCCTGACACTCTGCTGTCCAAACAAATGGCACATCTTTGCGGGTCAACTGGGTCATCGGCGCTGAAATCCTTGCGAAATCTGAAATGAACCGCCGGTAGTAGCCGGCCAATCCAAGGAAGCTGCGAACCTCTGCCACAGAGCTGGGTACCGGCCATGACTCGATAGCCACAATCTTCTGGGGATCCACTTCCACTCCTCCTCGGGTAATGATGTGACCCAAGTATGAAATACGATCGAGCCAGAACTCGCATTTACTGAACTTGGCGTACAACTGATGCTCCCTAAGCGTCTGAAGGACGACTCTGAGATGCTGCTCATGCTTTGCTTCACTCTTGCTGTAGACCAGGATGTCATCTAGGAATACGATCACAAATTGGTCCAAGTAAGGCATAAAAATATGATTCATGAGGTCCATGAATACGGCCGGCACATTGGTCGCTCCAAAGGGCATAACAAGGAACTCCCAATGTCCATACCTCGATCTGAATGTTGTCTTCGGGATGTCCTACTCTCTGACTCTGATCTGGTGCTATCCTGACCGCAAGTCGATCTTCGAGAACACTGAAGCCCCTCTGAGCTGATCAAACAAGTCATCTATCCTCGGAAGAGGGTATCTGTTCTTGAATGTTACCGAATTCAAGGTACGATAATCAACACATAGCCTGGACGTACCATCCTTCTTTTTCATAAGAAGCATCGGGGCTCCCCAAGGCAATCCACTTGTACGGATGAATCCCTTGGTCCTCAGTTCTTCAATCATCTTGTACAAAATCTCCAACTTTGAAGGCGCCATCCTGTAGACTCGTTCTGATACTGGTGCTGTCCCGGGAATCAAGTCTATAGTGAACTCAATCTTCCGCTCTGGTGGCATCCCTAGAAGCTCCTCTGGAAAGACATCTGGAAACTCTTCAACTATCCGGGGTAACTACACTGCTGCTACTGCCATCCGCAATGCTGGGGAAGATGGCTCCACTGTGCCTCTGGAAAACGAAAACTCTGGCTCGCCGGGGATACTAAAGACAACTCTACCAATACGGCAGTCTATCCTAGCATAGTGGTTCCTCAACCAATCCATGCCTAGGACTACATCATAGTCTGCCATAGGAAACTCTATAAATCTAGCGGGGAACTCCCTACCACTAACTACGATCCGACACGAGGAAAACACTCGATCTACTCCCACAAGACCATTACCAGTAAGTATATTGAGCCTCACTGATAATGACTCAGGCTCCAATCCTATCCGTGTCGTGAATCGTGCAGACATGAATGAATGCGATGCACCAGAATCAAACAATATCGAAGCTGGAAAGGAGTTGACGAGAATAGTACCTGCCACTACCTCACCTGGTGCAACTTCTTCTTCCATAGCCATCATCATGGCCTGACCTTATCCTCTGGCTGCTGGTCCCATCTGCTGGAAACCTCTCTGCCTATTCTGGGTCTAAGCCTGGGCTTGTGCATACTGCTAGGGTATTGTTGCCGAAATGCCTGAGACTGAGGCGGCAAGGGCCTCGAAGACTGATACTGCTGCTGCTAAACTGGTACTGGGGCCGGTCCTCTCACTGAAGAGCTAGAAGGGTTGGATGCTAATAAACCACCCCTATTCGGGCAAGCCCCTATCCTATGATCTGCTACTCCACAAGCCAGGCACAATCCCTGTGCCCTGCGACAGTCTGCCACCACATGCCCTGGCTTCCCGTAATTAGAACATCCCATCGCGGAAGTCTGCTTCTGCTGCTGCGGGTACGTCGGAGTCGAATGCTAAACCGACGTTACTGAGGCCGCCCGTCTCGGAGTCCCAATGGTCAAACTTCTAGCTGTCGAGGCTGGAGCTGATGATTGGTGCATCTGACTGTGGGACCGCTTCCTACCTCCGGTCCTATCTACGATCCTCTGGGAGGTATACTCACGCCTCCTAGCTGCTCTCAAGATCGCATCGAACGTCTGGTGCTCGAACTGCTCAACCGCCAACAAGATCTCCAAATGCAGTCTCTGCTGGAACCGCTGGGCTCTATCGAGCTCGGTCGCCACCAAGGTGGGGGCAAACCTACTCAGCCTAGAAGACTCGGTCGCATAACTGTCGACTGTTCTGCCTCCTTCCTTCAAGTTGGTAAATCTGGTCTGCAGGTCGTACCGAGCCACAGCATCGAAATACTTCGTCTGGAATCTCTTCCTAAACACTGCCCAAGCAATGGGTGCCACTAATCCCATGGCTTGTGCCGTCCACCAACTGCAAGACAAGTCCAATAACTTCAGGCGTACTACCGCCACCTTCTCATTCTCAGGTATCCTGGCTGCTTCCAGAATCACCTCAGTATCCTGAAGCCATACATCCGCGACAATCGTATCCTCGCTGCCGTCGAAGAAAGGAGGGTTCAATCGCTTGAAACTGTTGGCCGCCTGGTTCCCTGGATGTCCGCCTCGGGTCAAAGCATCTTGAACTGTCTGGTGCAGGGCGTCGCTTTGACGATCCTGGGAAGCTATCAAGGTTCTGATGAGGCCTACTAAGGTACCATCATCTGGCTCTGCGGGCTGGACGGGTCGAACTGGTGACTCTCCTCTCGTAGGCATAACTCTGGAGGCTACCCCGGAATGCTGGGCTTGATCTCCGGGTTGCTGCTGATCTGCGAGAAGTGCTCTACCTCGTCGATCGGTAGGACCAGGTACAGTGCCGCTGAAGAAGACGACACAGGGAACAATAAAGAAAGGACCAGGACAGATCAATGATATAAGCACAGGATCAGGACATGAATCCAGGGATTCAGAGGATACGAACAAAGATCAAGGACGAGTACTGATTGAGACATCTATATGGTAAACCCCCACACATCTTGATTTACAAGACCTGCATGGGCCACCACTTAAACCATGTCACACCCAGAACCAGAATACTGGAGAGCGGGGGCAGACATAGCCAGCTACGTATATTGAAATGGAAACCACCTCGATATACGGTCACGGCTGTCTAGATATGTGAGAGTTTTCTACAAGCCAACAGTCTCTTATGGTCATGAACAAGCCTAGTGTCTCAATCACCACAAGTAAGTAAAGTCGCAAGATGTATGATCACTAAATATACAATAATAAGACGTCCCAAATATTACATATTCAGCTGATCATGAAGCTAGTCGTTACAAAATGTTAGGACTAGCAAGAGTTTAGTCATACATGATCAACCCTAGGATTTGTCAATCATGTTTACAGCCCGTAGGCAGACAGTAAGTAAAAGTGCTTCGAGCTAACAGGTCCTCGTCGGCTAAATGCCTCAAAAGAATAATTTTTTACAATAGAGTGAGCGAAACAAAATAGAAAACCCACTCTTGGCCCAGATTCCGTCTAGTGTTCACCATTGGGCTGAAAGCTTGGTAGATCCTCGGGAGCTGCTCCGAAATCTGGCCACACAAAACCAGCTGGGTCAACCCCAGAAAGAGCAAGTGCCATAAGGGGGCCACGAAATAAGAACAAAAGTCAGCAATCAGCACAAAAAATCTAATATTAAAACTAAAATTACGAAAACATGTCAGGATGATATACGACGAGATAATCATGGAACTATTCCGATAGCCAGGTTACAACCCGTAAACCAAACAAGGACCGGGGTTGTAACCCTTCATCTGAATAGAGCTTGGTTTTCCACCATTTATCGGCAAGATAAGTAATGTAAGTAATCAAGACAGGAAGCAATCTTGCATGGGATCAAGACATGACTAGACTGGTAATACCTCATTCAATCAATCACGGCCAAGCAGATCCTACGGCTTACTACTTTAACTAACTAGGGTTATCAGAGGCCTAATTACTAACAAAATGCAGTGAGATTGTTCCACAGCCACAAGCCCTGCAGACCATCCAGGTTACCTAGGTCGAAAGTTAGGGGTTGAATTAAGGTGGGTACATCGCCCAGAAGACAATGTACCCTTAGGTGACTTAGAGGGTGCAACACACGACGGTGTGCTGGAAATGTGCCCTACTCGACGGCAGACTACAGATCCCAAGAGCGCCCAGGTAACGGGATTGCCTGTAGCTGTGTCATCTCTTCATGACTACTGTGTTATTCTAGTTATTAACCTTAATCCATTTTAGTAGGTACTCCTGACCGTGGTACTCAAGAGTCCCATCCTAGACATGATGCAAGACAAGACAAGTGGTTTTAACAAGCAAGCAAGAAAGAACTACCCACGGTATCAAGGCAAGTCAAGTTAATTAGCCGTCGCAACAGCATTAAGTTATCAAGTCATGCTACAAGTCAGGAGTGCGCCGCCAAGGGCCACTATCAAGTCAGGTTGGTCATGTCAGAAGTGCACCACTACGGGTCATTATCGTGTTATGCTAGTTCTTGCCATACCATGCCAGGTACAATAGTCATTCCAAACATACTAAGTAAAATCAAGTTCATGACAAAAGACGTAAGGATATAAAATGGGCGTAAAATATCAAGATACAGGACTATAGAAAAGACAAGCTTAAATAAATAAAAACTAAAATTTCAAGAGCCAATGGATTAAGCAAGGGGTCAAGGGGCAGCATACGTGCACAAGTACGCAAGCAGGGAAGCCGCGTACGCACAAAAAAAACGCACGCAAGGCTAACTCAAGTCTACGTACCAAGAAACACTCAAGTTTGCGTACCAAGGCACGCTCAAGAGGAGCAGCGTAGGTGAAAAGTCACGCACGCCAGAGAGAGCAGCGTAGGTGAAAAGTCACGCACGCTGAGAGAGCAGCGTAGGTAAAAAGTCACGCACGCCGAGAGAGAGCAGCGTAGGTGAAAAGTCACGCATGCTGAGAGAGCAGCGTAGGTGAAAAGTCACGCACGCTACAGGGAGCAGCATAGGTGAAAAGTCACGCACGCTGAGAGAGCAGCGTCGATGAAAATTCACGCACGCTGAGAGAGCAGCGTAGGTGAAAAGTCACGCACGCTACAGGGAGCAGCGTAGGTAAAAAATCACGCACACTGAGAGAGCAGCGTAGGTGAAAAGTCACGCATACTACAGGGAGCAGCGTAGGTGAAAAGTCACGCATGCCAGAGAGAGCAGCGTAGGTGAAAAGTCACGCACGCTACAGGAAGCAGCGTAGGTGAAAAGTCACGCACGCTCAAGGGGATACGCTTCCAACAGGAAGCATACCTTAGTCTGTGTACGCACGCTAAAGAGCGAGCGCAGCTCAGTGTGCGTAAGCTAAACAGCTCTGTATACTGCTCACTGTCTTCTCCAAACAGCAAGAAAACCATGGTTGAACCCAAGGCTTCAAAGCATCATAACTTGGCCATCCGAACTCCAAATCCAGATTTCAAAAGTTCCAACTTGGGTAGAATTGAATGCTCTTCCACTTGGAAACACCAAAACCCATGAAAATCCAACTTAAAGAGATCAAACCATGCAAAATCTGAAAAATAGAAATAACTTAGATCTAGAGCAAAGGAGACTTTAAATCACAAAATACCAAGTTCTAATGTTGATCACCATGTCCTAATCTAGTAAATGAACCAAGAAAATAGGGCTCTCATGAAGTGGCAAGGTGCACTTGCCTAGGGTTAGGAGAGTTGTGGAGGAAGGAGAAGAAGAAGAAGAAGGAAATTAATGGTGGAAGTTATGAGGAGAGAGAGTGGTAGGTGGGGAAAAAAAGAGGGGGAGTTGTGGTGGGTTGAAGGGTAGCATAGGTTAAGGTGATCCAACACACATAAAACCGAACCAATCCAAATAAAACCGAGCCATGCCAAACCCAAAATACGGGAAATACCGAAATCCCATAAGTTGAGAAAAATAAAAATATATGCCAAAAATCCAGATACGAGTATAAATACGCAATACGGGAAATACGGGAAATGAGGGTGACAACTGTGGCCGTTGCTGGGTAGGTGTGTTTGAAGTACCTGGCCTTCATAAACTGGTCCAGTGGTTTTGGCAAGTACGTAATTTCTACCACAGTTTTATCGAGAAAGCTTTGACGATGTGATCGAGTTTGGTGAATCCAAGCCCACCGTTCGCGATCGGGGAGGCCATTGTATCCTAGCTGGCCCAGTGGTGTTTGTCTTGCCTCTTATTTTGCCCCCCAGAATAAGTTACAAAAGATCTGCTCAATCGATACGATAACCTTCCTGGTCGGAGAGCAGGCCGCTAGGGTGTGGATAGGGACGGAGTTGAGCACATGTTTGATGAGAATAATTTTTCCTCCCAAGGATAGTGTGGCATTATGCTATCCTTCGATTTTGTAACTGATTTTGGTGATCAAGTTCTCGAAGATGCTGGCGTTAGATTTTTCGTACACCAGGGGACACCCGAGATGGTTGAAAGGAGGATGTGCCACCATAATGGAAGTGAGGTTGGTGAGTCTGGTCGCGTTCTCAATTTGATGCTGTGGTGGGCGTAGATGACACTCTTGGATAGGTTGATGTTCTGGCCTGAGCATCTGGAATACCGCTCCAGGGTGTTGTGAACCACCTCCATCGATCCGATGTCTCCGGATGAGAAGATGAGTAAATCATCGACAAAGGCCAGGTGGGTGATGGTGGGGCATCCGCTGGTCGTGTGGTATTACTGGAAGTTAGGGGTATTGACCATGTTATTAAGGTTTCTGTTTTGGGCGTCGACAGCAATGATGAAGACCGTGGATGATAAAGGGTCTCCCTGTCTGACTCCTCGGCTAGATTTAAAAAATCCCTCAGATTGGTCATTGATAACTGTGGAGAACCATGAGTTGCAGATGGATCTCCACACGATGTTGGTCCAATTCTCTGAGAATCCGAATGCTCTGAAGACCCAGATTATGAATTGCCAATCGAGCCTGTCGTATGCTTTTTCCATGTCAATTTTGATGGCGATGTTGCCCCCCTGGCAGGAAATTTCATGCAGGTGATAAGTTCTTGGGCCAGCATGATGTTGTCTTGGATGTTCCTTCCGCGAACGAACCCGCTTTGCTCCTTCGAGATAATTTTGGGGAGAGTTTCTGTCATTCTAGTAGCGATGATCTTGGAAATAATTTTGTTGGTGAATGTGTAAAGACTGATGGGTCGGAAATCATGAAAGTAGTTGGGGTTATCTTTATTCGGGATGAGGATGAGATTGGCACTGGAGATGGCTTTGGGGTAAGGTGTTCCTTCAAGGAAGGCAATAGCCGCTTCGGTGATGTCCTGCTTGATAATATCCCAACAGGTGCGAAAGAAGATACTAGGAAAGCCATATGGGCCTGGGGCACTATGTGCGTTCAAGGCCCACACCGCGTCTTTCACTTTCTGTTCGGACAGGGGGCGCTCCAATAAAGCATTATCGGAGTCGTTAATGATGGTATGAATTTGGTCGAGGAATGATGTGTCTTTGTGGACTGTCTTCTTGGAGAATAATTTGGCAAAGAAATCGACGGCCGCTTTTTGAATCCCCTTGTGGTCAGTGTCACGACCCGCATCCTAGAGTAAGGGCACGAGATGTGGGTACGTCCAGCCTACGCCGCAGTATCGGCGGTAGAACGCTGTCCTAGGTCAACATACATCTAACAATATATCTCTAAACAGTTTATACTCCCCGAATGGGGGTGACATAGCAGTAAAACTCAATCACAACTAAGGAAAAGATAGCACGATATGAAATAGAACTCAAGAAAATAAATAGATGAAAAGTAGTCCAAGATAATCCCAGCAGTATCCAGCAGTACAAGGTCTCAGATACAGAATGAAAGAATATATACAACTCTGAAACTCCAAATAAAGTCTAGCTAAAACATGTCTCATGACTACATAAAGAAAGATAAGCCTAACAAATCTAAACTAGGCAATCGGGGTGATATCCTCAGCAAGTGCTGGGTCCTCCTGAGGGTCCAGCTCGCAGGTGTCATCTAAGGCTATCCCGTAGAAAGTGTCCAGGCAGGCCCCCTCCTCGTCCTTTGTAATATTTTCAACAGGTCAAGTCAGGACAGGAGCGAGTACAGTACATCTCAACAGTTCATAGCAGATTAGAAAATATAATCATGCAGTAAAGTAAGATACAGGTACTGAAAGAAATATTGTATGTAAACAGAGAGAGAGCTGTAATAGAAATATCTACTATAAATAGAGAACTAACATGTGGCTAGTGAGTCAGAGTACAATATAGACATATAAATGGCATAGGAGATTCTGATAAGACACTATGGAAGAGATTCTGATAAGATACTACTTAGGTATTATTCACATGTCTACTTCTACTCCCCCTACCCCCAATCAGTACACAAGGATCCAAACAGGTTATGTTATGATACTATGTGACAGCCCCCGAAGGGTGGTAAGCCTCCGAAAGGTGATAAGCCTCCGAAAGGTGATAAGCCCCCGAAGGGTGGTACATAGTAGTCCCAAAAATGGGGATTCTAGGAGACTCTGTGATCATAAGAGTATATGTCACAAGTGATCGAAGAACCTGTGAAGCATAGTGATACGACATGTAAGTGAAACGCACAGAACATGTAGTACCCGATGCTCCCTAAGGATAATATCTCAAGAAGGGATCCGTATAGTACCAACCCGTGTGACCAACGTGACAGTACAAGTAAAGTAATTTAATGCAGGAAATAATTCTAAGCAGGATATAAAATGATCAGAGAATGTACTCGCCTGGTATCTGAGTGTCCAATATGAATGTACTGTCCGAGGAGTGGTGTCTGGCTCCTAATCAGAACAGCACAAGTCACAACAAGTCTAAAATGGCAAAATGAAGTTCTACTATGCATTCTACATGATTCTAGGTCAATCTAGGCCAAAGTCAACTCTTGGTCAACTTTGGTCAACCCTAGAAGTCAAACTAGGTCAACCAAGTCTAATTTAGGTCAACTAGTCTACAAGTCAACCTATATCTAAAATCTATCACTCTATATATATATATATAGAAGTCTAACTATACCACATATACACATATTCATCACACTACACAATATATATATATATATATATATATATATATATATATATATATATATATATATATATATATATATATATATATACATCCTATATATATATCCTATATAACCCCATGCTAAGTATAACCCTATAACATTAAGCTAACAAAGAAATGTATATATATATATATATACACTCATACATTATACATACATATATATATAAAGAGAGAGGCCTGTGTGTTGTGTGTGTGTACATGAGTGAATGAGGGGGTGCACATGAAGACAAGTGTGTGAAGGGGTTACATGTGAGTGTAGGGGACAGTGAATTACAACAGTGTAATAGGAATAGGAAAAATTAGTGAAGAATAGGAGTGTGTGAAACAGTGAGTGATAGATGTGTAGCTGTGTGTGTGTATAAGGTCAAACAGTACAGGAATTACAAACAGTGAAGAGAGAGGAAGGGTGTGTGTGTGACAGGACTAATATACAGTGTGTGTGTGTTAGTGAGCAAACTAATGTGCCAAACTGGACTGCAAGAAAAACAGCAAGGACAATTCCTAATTCCAGTAAACATCAAAACCCATGTTCCATCATCAATTGAACAATACACTTTTTAAAAAAAGAAGAAAGGAAAACAGTTCAAAGGGGTTACTATGCATTCTCCATACTCTGAAACTGAACATGAGCAATATGCTGTCAACCTAAAAGAATTTGAATGGCAGGTCTTAGAGTGCAGGGAAATAAGAGTTCAAGTCACTAGATAACACAATATCAGTTGGCAGTTGCAAATATGTTCAACCCAAGTTCATAACAAATAGTCACATAAGTTCAGTTATAACCCAAACAGTTAACACATGATTCTAACAGTTCAAATCCTAAACTGAAAAGGAATTAAGAAACCAATCAAAATCAGTCTAAAGCAATTCATGCATTATCAGTTTTTAGCATCAGCAATATTTGAACTAAGAATTAATTTAACAGTCCAACTAAATTTCCAGGTTTGAACTCAATACCTCATCAATTCAAACCAATTTTCAACCACCACAAGATAACTTATAGGAGATAGATTAGGGCTTATAAAAACATGCATTTAATATTGATTAATAGGTTAACTCATTAGACAAAACTCAACTTTGAAAACTGGAAAAGTTTAACAGGAATCAAGTATCAGTTAATATAGGTTAATGAGAATTCGAATAGGAAAATCAACTAAATTATGAATCTATTGGTTGGTAAATGAAACAACCCTTGTGCACAAACCCCCACACTCCATTTCGTATCACCCAAGGCCTGACACCGCGTGTCCAGTACAAGAAACTCAACAAAAAAAACACACAGTGCACTGTCCAGTGCACTGCCTCGTGCACACGTGCACTTGTGTCGTGTGCACGACACAGACACAAGTGAGTCTCGTGGTCATCCACATAGGTAGCCCACCTATAGGGCTACCTCATAGGCCCATTGGCCAGTGTCCACAACGTGTCAGTGTCGGACACGAGGCCCGTATCAGTGGCAAATATTAAACAGTGCACAGACATGCATTTCCCCGTGCACGATCTTGTCTTCCCTCGACACGATACAAAACCCAATAAAACTTGGGGAATTCATGACAGACATTGCCCCTAGGTTTTCCTTGAATCTCGTGTCCTGAAACCCCATTTCGTGTCCGCTACAGACCCCGTGTAGCAGGGGATCCCTGTAGCACGCGTGCGAGCGTGTGCGGCACGTGTCCACTCCACGAATCTGACACAAATCGACACGATAATCATCATAGGAGATTAACAATCAATAAGCAATGATAAAACTAATATTCTTATTCAAAAACATTACATAAAGGAGGTCGAGATGCCCTTTAAGGCATTTCGACAAACAGTCATGCACAGGGACTGATACGTGTCCAGAACGGACACGAAACCTAGGGTACCCCACACAAAACCTATACTGGTACTCAGGGGACTCCTAGGGCTTCCTAATGATGAAGACAAATCGAAAATCCATGGAGAAATGAGAAGGTTACCTATTGATGAACAATGGGTGAAAAATCTCCAAATGGAATGATTCCTCAAGCCACCAAAATCCCACAAATTGTTTCCTTCCTGTAAACAATCAATACCAACAGCAAGAAAAATGAATTTAGGTTCTAATGGAATTGGTTTGGGGGAAAAAGGATTTAAAAAGGATTTATAATAAATTTCTAAAGATTTGAAAATACCTTTCTTCTCAACTTGTTCTTTCCTAAAGAGGCTAGCCCTAAACTAAGAGAGTACTTATAGGGGTATGGTTCCCAAAGCTTTAGGTGGTTGGCCAAGTCAAGTAAGGTTAGGGTTTGCTAATTTTTGGGCTTTGGGCCAAGTTATACAGGCTATGGCTAAGTTGTTTTATTAATAGGTTCAAACCATAAGTCATGACTTATGACTTATCTAATTCTATGACTAACTTGAGTCTAACGACCAAACTATGGATTAACTTAGGTTAGACTAGAGTCATATAACCTAACCAAGTCCATACTAAATAGGGTTAGCTCCTAGGTTGGTCCACAAGGGTCAACACTAGTCAAAGTCAACCTAGTCCAAACAATTCCAAAATAATTCCTAAAAATTCCCAAAAATTCTAATAAAATTTAATAAATTTAAATTACCCCAAAAATGACAAAAATACCCTCATATGGAAAACTGGGTGTTACAATCCTACCCACCTTATAAAAATTTTGTCCTCGAAATTAAAGGTGATCGCACTCCTTCTAGGTTAAGCCCCCAGCAATCATAGTCTCAGAACCTAATCAATCATTCAATTTAAGAGGACGGTATACAGGGTCATGGCATGCAATATCAGTCTGGGTCTCATCTAGTTACACCAACATGCTATAATACTAGGCAATCATAAGGTATCAAAACGTACAAACAAGGGATGCATCAAATATTAACAAAAAAAAAGGGATACTAAGGTTAGGTCAAAACTCACCTCTAGCTGGGTCTGAGAACTAGAACTCCCAACTCGAAGCAGGGCCCTGGTTGGTAGGTGCATCAGGACAATGCTCTACCCAGTGCGCAGCTGACCCACAGAATAGGCACAATCCTAGTCTCTTTCTACGGTTGCTCCACTTGTGCCCAGACTTCCTACAATAGTCACAGATAGGCTCTGGCTCAGCTGGCCTCTACTGGACAGGAGACAGGGCTGGGTATGATGATATCGGCTGGATAAATGGGTACTCTTCAAACTCTGGGTAGGACTGGATGCTGCTCCTCGCCCTCTTGGAGCTAGGCTCTCCTCCTGGAAGCACAGAGTCCCGCAGACGTAGCAACCTGTGGATTTTCTCCCTCATGGCCTCTTCATGAACTCTCTGTGACTCCAACAGCCTCTCTTAAAAATATCCAAACACCTGCGCTGCGTCAAGTAACAAACCTTCGGGTGGTACAGTAGGGAGTACCATCCCAAGGGGTAGGGAAAGGCTCTCGGTCTCGGGCAAATCTGCAGCTCTCTTTTTAACGACAGAAGATGAAGAAATACTCTCTGGCGAGGCTACCACCATCTCCTCAAAGGCAGGAGGTGCCACCACCCCCTGATCAGATAGAGGGATCACTACCTCCTGAACAGTAGGAGGTGGAAGCACACTCTCAGTAGCTGTAGCTGCTCTTAGGCGACGGGCTCGGGTCATGGGTGCCATACTGGAAGGGAAAAAGAAAACAACAATAATCAAGGCTGTAAGGCAGTCTACCATCCTATCAGAAAACTGGTACTTATTATAAAAATAAAATAAAGGTAACCACCAATTATCTATTAAGGAATACTATTCAAGAAAATAAAATAAAATAAAACCAAGTTAAAGAATAAAAGTCAATTGCATTTAAATCCGATCACAATATATTTATATATATAGCATTAGAGAGGGAAAAGCTAACATTATGTAAGGGTTATGTGGTTTGTGTGAATCATACATGAAAGTGCATAAGAGGATCTGTGTCTCAACTATAGCTATCAAGTTACACTATTCATGGCATATTGGTTAAGCAGTCTACAAGGAACAAGCTATTTACTCATAACAGGCCTGGCCAACCATATATATACATATGTATATTTATATGTATAAAGAGGTAGATTTTAATTGCATCTACATACATTATAACATCTATACAGAACTATATATATATCTATATAACTATATGAACATATCATAGAGATGAGGGGTTAGGTTTTCATGGCAGTGGTGAACATTGGTGTAGAGTATCAAATGTACATGGGTTAAAACTTGAAATGAAGGGTTCAATCATTTAGTTTAGCTCAACATTAAATATTATATCTGAAATTGAACTACACATTTGAAAGCAATGTAAAAATGTTAACATGTATTCGGTTTTCAAAATTTAGAGAAATTCGAACCTCAAAACCAACTCAAGGTTTATCACAACAACAACCTAACATGTAAGAGTATAAAACCTAACATTATATCCTTACATACAACAAGGTATACGGCTCAAAACATTACAATTTTAAAACTGCAAATTGAATTAAACACTTAGAATTCAGGCTTAAAGGGTTAATATGTACACAATCTCAGGTTGACAAATTTAACACAAAACTCAACCAATTTTCTTTAAGACTTGAAATCCTGTATGTAACATACATGTGCAGTAATATATACAACAACTAATAATGTGAAATTTAAATTTAATTTATGAATTTATTCTGGAAAATAGAGAACTAGTCACTGATACTGTCCTATATTAGAATCATTAGGATTTAAAAAAAATATTAAAATATTAATATGCATTTAGATAGGTTGGTGATCAAGTGTAACATGCATACGTGTTAAACAAGCATCTGTGTCCACTATATTATATATCCCAAGATAATACAAAATTTAACGACAAGAAAAATAATAATGATAAAATCTGTTCTGCCTATCTGTTTAAAAGAAGGAACCATTTGAAACCAGGGTTATAATATCAAATCTAAGTCAAGGTCTAGCAGAATTACTGATTCATTGTATTAGGAAGAATTTATAGCAAGAAGTCACACAAGGTTATAATAACAACTAAGCTACTCCTACTCCTACTCCTACTCCTAAGTTATTCATAACAACAGAAGGGCATGATGTTTAAAACCTTCTCAAGATACAACCTGTTAATCATATGCGTCTGTCCAAAATCATATTGCCCATAGTCCTCATCATGCTAGTGGGAAATGCTACGATAATCACAGAGTCCTTGACTAAGGTACGTACCCTCCGATTCATGGTATTTAAAATTTTTGCATTGCCGTATGCGACGGCAAAAACCTTAAATTCCTATATCCGAAAAATACATCCAAAATCTGACTACATGTCCTCACTATGCCAACTAACATGTCCATCGAAGATTCTAGATTCCATAACTGAGGTAACCTAGCCCATATGATTTTCTCAGAAGAAAACAAACACAACAAAAGAGTAACATGACAAAATTAATCAATCAACAAGGAACATATGGAATCGGATTTCAAGGTAATTATAAAAGGCAATTGCGGGAATGGAATTGAGAAGAACGGAACTTGCAGCAAGATCTCCAATGGTCTGTGCATCCTTAATTATCTTGACGATAGCTCGCCCCTGCTGGTTTCCCCTGGTCTGCTGCTGATGCGGCATGAACTGCTACTGCTGAGAGAAATCGGGAATGACGGGAAAAGTCCCTATACAGTCAGAGATGCACCTCCTATGTAGCAGAAACGCCAACCTGAGTCGGCACAACAGAAACTACGATCTCGATGCCATGATAAACAGGACGAGTGGTGGCCAGCCTCTCGATAGTATCCCCCGAACCGAAGCGATGAGATCATGCCTTCATAATCATCATGAAGACAGATCAAAACAAGAAGCAATTTCTGAGAATGAAGCAAAATTTTTAAGGAGGACGGTTTATATTCAAGGGTAACAACGAGTAGCATATTTAGATAAAAGGGATCTGATAAGGAGTTTTTCCTAATGTGATTGAGTACCTTCAAAATATTCTGATCCTACTACAGGCTGTAGTGATACTCTAGTTCGAATACCACTACATAAACTTGACCTGTATAGGCCACCACTAAAAACGTGTCACGACCCGCACCCTAGAGTAAGGGCACGAGACGTGGGTACGTCTAGCCTACGCCGTAGTGTCGGCGGTAGAACGCTGTCCTAGGTCAACATACATCTAACCATATATCTCTAAACAGTTTATACTCCCCGAATGGGGGTGACATAGCAGTAAAACTCAATCACAACTAAGGGAGAGATAGCACGATATGAAATAGAACTCAAGGAAATAAATAGATAAAAAGTAGTCTAAGATAATCCCAGCAATATCCAGCAGTACAAGGTCTCAGATACAGAATGAAAGAATATATACAACTCTGAAACTCTAAATAAAGTCTAGCTAAAACATGTCTCATGACTACATAAAGGAAGATAAGCCCAACAAATCTAAACTAGGCAATTGGGGTGATATCCTTAGCTAGAGCTGGGTCCTCCTGAGGGTCCAGCTCGCAGGTGTCATCTAAGGCTGTCCCGTAGAAAGTTTCTAGGCAGGCCCCCTCCACGTCCTCTGTAATATTTTCAACAGGTCTAGTCAGGACTGGAGTGAGTACGGTACATCTCAACAGTTCATAGCAGGTTTGAAAATATAATCATGCAGTAAATTAAGATACAGGTACTGAAAGAAATAATGTATATAAACAGAGAGAGAGCTGCAATAGAAATATCTACTATAAATAGAGAACTAACATGTGGCTAGTGAGTCAGAGTACAAT
Organism: Iris pallida; assembly: GCA_029216955.1. Taxonomy (NCBI): domain Eukaryota; kingdom Viridiplantae; phylum Streptophyta; class Magnoliopsida; order Asparagales; family Iridaceae; genus Iris; species Iris pallida. The sequence continues at coordinate 19,292,360 of JANAVB010010198.1, read as the reverse complement.
ATAGACATGTAAATGGCATAGGAGATTCTGATAAGACACTATGGAAGAGATTCTGATAAGATACTACTTGGGTATTATTCACATGTCTACTTCTACTCCCCCTACCCCCAATTAGTACACAAGGATCCATACAGGTTATGTTATGATACTATGTAACAGCCCCCGAAGGGTGGTAAGCCTCCGAAAGGTGATAAGCCTCCGAAAGGTGATAAGCCTCCAAAAGGTGATAAGCCCTCGAAGGGTGGTACATAGTAGTCCCAAAAATGGAGATTCTAGGAGACTCTGTGATCATAAGAGTATATGTCACAAGTGATCGAAGAACCTGTGAAGCATAGTGATACGACATGTAAGTGAAACGCACAGAACATGTAGTACCCGATACTCCCTAAGGATAACATCTCAAGAAGGGATCCGTATAGTACCAACCCGTGTGACCAACGTGACAGTACAAGTAAAGTAATTTAATGCATAAAATAATTCTAAACATGATATGAAATGATCAGAGAATGTACTCGCCTGGTATTTGAGTGTCCAATATGAAAGTACTGTCCGAGGAGTTGTGTCTGGCTCCTAATCGGAACAGCACAATTCACAACAAGTCTAAAATGGAAAAATGAAGTTCTACTATGCATTCTACATGATTCTAGGTCAATCTAGGCCAAAGTCAACTCTTGGTCAACTCCGATCAACCCTAGAAGTCAAACTAGGTCAACCAAGTCTAATTTAGGTCAACTAGTCTACAAGTCAACCTATATCTAAAATCTATCACTCTATATATATATAGAAGTCTAAATATACCATATATACACATATTCATCACACTACACAATATATATATATATATATATATATATATATATATATTTTTTTTTATATCCTATATAACCCTAGGCTAAGTATAACCCTATAACATTAAGCTAACAAAGAAATGTATATATATATATACACTCATACATTATACATATATATATATATATAAAGAGAGAGGCCTGTGTGTTGTGTGTGTATACATGAGTGAATGAGGGGGTGCACAAGAAGGCAAGTGTGTGAAGGGGTTACATGTGAGTGTAGGGGACAGTGAATTGCAACAATGTAATAGGAATAGGAAAAATTAGTGAAGAATAGGAGTGTGTGAAACAGTGAGTGATAGATGTATAGCTGTGTGTGTGTGTGTAAGGTCAAACAGTGCAGGAATTACAAACAGTGAAGAGAGAGGAAGGGTGTGTGTGTGTGACAGGACTAATATGCAGTGTGTGTGTGTTAGTGAGCAAATTAATGTGCCAAACTGGACTGCAAGGAAAATAGCAAGGACAATTCCTAATTCTAGTAAACATCAAAACCCAGGTTCCATCATCAATTGAACAATACACTTTTTAAAAAAAGAAGAAAGGAAAATAGTTCAAAGGGGTTACTATGCATTCTCCATACTCTGAAACTGAAAATGAGCAATATGCTGTCAACCTAAAAGGATTTGAATGACAGGTCTTAGAGTGCAGGGAAATAAGAGTTCAAGTCACTAGATAACACAATATTAGTTGGCAGTTGCAAATATGTTCAACCCAAGTTCATAACAAATAGTCACATAAGTTCAGTTATAACCCAAACAGTTAACACATGAATCTAACAGTTCAAATCCTAAACTGAAAAGGAATTAAGAAACCAATCAAAATCAGTCTAAAGCAATTCATGCATTATCAGTTTTTAGCATCAGTAATATTTGAACTAAGAATCAATTTAACAGTCCAACTAAATTTCCAGGTTTGAACTCAATACCTCATTAATTCAAACCAATTTTCAACCACCACAAGATAACTTATAGGAGATAGATTAGAGCTTATAAAAACATGCATTTAATATTGATTAATAGGTTAAATCATTAGACAAAACTCAATTTTGAAAACTGGAAAAGTTTAACAGGAATCAAGTATCAGTTAATATAGGTTAATGAGAATTCGAATAGGAAAATCAACTAAATCATGAATATATTGGTTGGTAAATGAAACAACCCTTGTGCATAAACCCCTCACACTCCATTTTGTTTCACCCATAGCCTGACACGGCGTGTCTAGTACAAGAAACTAAAAAAACACACAGTGCACTGTCCAGTGCACTGCCTCGTGCACACGTGCACTTGTGTCGTGTGCACGACACAGACACAAGTGAGTCTCGTGGTCATCCACATAGGTAGCCCACCTATAGGGCTACCTCATAGGCCCATTGGCCAGTGTCCACAACGTGTCAGTGTCGGACACGAGGCCCGTATCAGTGGCAAATATTAAACAGTGCACAGACAGGTATTTCCCCGTGCACGATCGAGTCTTCCCTCGACAGGACACAAAACCTAATGAAACTTGGGGAATGTCATGACATACATTCCCCCTAGGTTTTCCTTGAATCTCGTGTCCTGAAACCCCGTGTCGTGTCCGCTATAGACCCCGTGTAGCAGGGGATCCCTGTAGCACGCGCACGAGCGTGTGCGGCGTGGGTCCACTCCACGAATCTGACACAAATCGACACGATAATCATCACAGGAGATTAACAATCAATAAGCAATGATTAAACTAATATTCCTATTCAAAAACATTACATAAAGGAGGTCGAGATGCCCTTTGAGGCATTTCGACAAACAGTCATGCACAGGGACTGATACGTGTCCAGAACGAACACGAAACCTAGGGTACCCGACACAAAACCTATACTGGTACTTAGGGGACTCCTAGGGCTTCCTAATGATAAAGACAAATCGAAAATCCATGGAGAAATGAGAAGGTTACCTATTGATGAACAATGGATAAAAAATCCCCAAATAGAATAATTCCTCAAGCCACCAAAATCCCACAAATTGTTTCCTTCCTGTAAATAATCAATACCAACAGCAAGAACAATGAATTTAGGTCCTAATGGAATTGGTTTGGGGGAAAAAGGATTTAAAAAGGATTTATAATGAATTTCTAAAGATTTAAAAATACCTTTCTTCTCAACTTGTTCTTTCCTAAAGAGGCTAGCCCTAAACTAAGAGAGTACTTATAAGGGTGTGGTTCCCAAAGCTTTAGGTGGCTGGCCAAGTCAAGTATGGTTAGGGTTTGCTAATTTTTGGGCTTTGGACCAAGTTACATAGGCTATGGCTAAGTTGTTTTATTAATAGGTTCAAACCATAAGTCATGACTTATGACTTATCTAATTGTATGACTAACTTGAGTCTAACAACCAAACTATGAATTAATCTAGGTTAGACTAGAGTCACATAACCTAACCAAGTCCATACTAACTAGGGTTAGCTCCTAGGTTGGTCCACAAGGGTCAACACTAGTCAAAGTCAACCTAGTCCAAACAATTCCAAAATAATTCCTAAAAATTCCCAAAAATTCTAATAAAATCTAATAAATTTAAATTACCCCAAAAATGACAAAAATACCCTCATATGGAAAACTGGGTGTTACAGTCAGTTCTGATGATGATGTTCTCGTCAGCGATATGATGTATCGATAGTTTGTTTCTTTTGCCGTTGACACAGGCGTAGAAGTATTTAGAGTTTTTATCCCCATCGCTGTCCCATTTCAGTCTGGCTTTCTGCTTCCAGAAATCGGTCTCTACTTTAAGCCAGAATTTGAGCATAGACTTGGTTAGGTTCAAGGCTCTTCTGGCCGCAGGGGATCGGTCGGAGAGGAATAAAGCTTCTGCTCGGGTGACATCGTCCTCTGCGATGCGAATCGCTTGGAAAATGTCCCCAAAGGCTTGCTTGCTCCAGTTGGAAAGAGCTTTCCTGGTAGCTTTGAGCTTGTTGCTAACCCGAGTGAGAGGATTAGGGGAGTCCTGACTATTCCAAGCTTCTGCCACGATGCTCAAGAATTGCCGATGGTCGGTCCAAAAGTTGAGGAATTGGAAGTTCTTTTTGGATGGGCAGGATTTGTTTTTGATTTCCACTAGGATGGAGGCATGGTCGAATTCAGTGGAGTTGAGGTGAGACATGGTGAAGTTGATCCTCATACCGTGCCAGCGCACATTGGTGAGGGCTCTGTCCAGACGAGAATATTGATGGCGGTCGCCGTCCTGCATGTTACACCAGGTAAATTTGCTGCCTTTGAACTGGAGAGGAGTGAGATGAGCATTGAAGATGAAGTTATTGAAGTCTTGTATGGCTGATAGGGGCGTGGGGCAGCCTCCAATCTTTTTGTCTCTGCAGGTGATGGCGTTGAAGTCCCCTATGCAAAGCCAGGGTGTGTTGGTGTTGTGGAGATAGGTGTCGAGAAGGTCGTTCCAGAGGAGTTTTCGTACTACGATAACACAGCTGCCGTGAACCGCTGAGAGGATGGCCCACTCTGGTAGAGTGGGGTGAGTGACCCAGCAGGAGAGAACTTGTTGGGTGTCTTGAATGATGTCGAGTTTAACTTACTTCGACCCGAGAATCCATATGTCGTGCCTGCCAGCAATCGCTATAGGGAGGCCCAGAGCCAGCTGGGTAGAATTTAGACGTTTGGAGGGGATTTTATGTTCAATGATGATGAAGATGTCGATCTTATGTATTTTCTGAAGACTGGAAATTCTTCTTAATGTTGGTTTGTTTGCCAGACCTCGAACATTCCAAGATAAGATTTTAAGCATTTATGAAATTATGAGGGTGTTTTTTGTTCTGCCTTACGACGGATCTGGTTTGGATAGTGGCAGTTTTGTCGGTGCCTGATTTGTACCGTTGGGAGTTTACCGGGTCCGCGTTCGATATTGTGGGGGGATTGTGGTTGTGGCGCTCGTGCGGACCGGAGGGGGGGCTATCAGATTTTCGGCTGAGTCGACTACCATATCGTCCGAGGGTATGGCTAGGGAGTCGTGCGTGCTCTCGATCAACAGTTACTGGAAGGGGGACTCCGGCGGCTAGGACTTGGAGACCTCTCTTCGCTAGGTCGGGTCCAAGGATGGTTAGGGCATCTTCGACTTGGATCGCACTGGTGGGTTGGTGAGCTTCATAGGATGGAGGTGGAGGAGGGGCCAGGGGGCCGGCCCCCTGATCGGAGGAGGGGTACCGGTGATCTGCGTTGCCTGAGTCGATAGCATCCTCCACTTGCGAGGAGGTGGGGGATGAGGGCGGTGGGTCGGGGATGCTGGATCCTTCTGGTGGGTTGCCGGACTCCGGGTCCTCTGAGTCGAGAATGGCACATTGGTTGGAGATCTCTAAGTATTGGGGAATGAAAGGGATCAGGGCCCTGCTCGGTTGTTCGTTGGAGGCTGGCTCTCCGTTGCTGGAGTTGAATCGAATGTGAGAATTCGTAAGAGGAAGAATGGGCGACTTGGGGGGCTTCCCAACCGATAGGTCGTTGTCTCTCCTAGATGGCTTCTTTTTAAGCTCCGGATGTAGGCGGTGACAATACTTAGGTAGATGGCCTCTTAGGTGGCAGTGATTGTAGAACATTATATGGTTGTCGTAGAGGATTTGTTGGGTGTGGGTGTGGGTGTGGTTGCCTAGCTCGATTGTGATGAAGTTGGGTGGTTCTGATGTGAGATCTATTTCAACATAGATTTTGGCATTGTGAGCTTTGGTGAGGTTACTGGTCTCAGGTGCCATAGCCACGTACGTCCCAAAGGAGTTGGCGATGTGCCTTAGCGCCGCTGGGGCAAAGCAGATGAGGGGAAGATTGGGGAGGGTAACCCAAGCTGCAACCGTGGCTGAATCTTTGTTGGTGTTGAAACTTGGTGTCCACTTGATAATCTTCATCTGGTAGGTGTCAATCTTGTATGTACCCTTGGACCACACAATCCTGTGATCGCATTCTGAAGATAGGTGTTGGTGCATGTGTCTGGGGTCAAGGGGGCCACTCGGTAGTCGGACGAGAGATTCCATCTGGCGATCTCTTCTTGCATCTTGGGAAGTTTGGGACACCCGGTGGAAAATTTAAGGATGAATGTGTGATGAAAGGCCGCTGACAGAGACGTCAGTTCCATGTCGGAAAAGGGGATGACAGGGGCGGAGTGGTCTTGAGAATAGTCAATGTCCGGCAGATGGATGTCTAGGATGATAATTCCCTTCGGGGGGATAAGATTCGGGCGAAGCATGGCGGCGTAGGAAGGTTGGGGTGGCCCGGTGGGATCAGGTCCCGAAGGGACGGAGCGGGAGAGAGAGGGGCCGCTCTGGGGATGAGTGAGCCCGGAGCTGGGGGGAAGGGAGGAGGGGAGAGCCGGGGCAGGTCTCCCAGGCTGGCCGACGTGGGAGGGTGCGACGGAGGCCACACCGCCGCCAGGGGGAGCGAGGGGGTGCTGAGGCGATACGACCGCCACAGGGGGAGGGATGGCCAGGGAAGTCTCGGGCGGAGGAAGGATGCCAGAAACTACGGGGTCGAAGATGGACATCGGGGGAACAAGGGCTGTGGGCGCCGCCGCAGGAGGTGAAGAGGAGACTAGGACGGAAGAGGAGGCATGGGATGCGAAGGGCGCCGGGATCGAACTAAGGTGGACGAGATGGCCTAGGGAAGGAGAGTGTGCCTGGATGTCCAGGAAGATGGCTGAGGGTGGCGGAATGTCGGCGCATGGGGAAAAGGGGGGAGGGGAGTGCATTGGAGGGGGGTGTGGTGGAGAGATGAGGGGGGTGAAGGAAAGCTGGAGGGGGATGGGCGGGTTGCACAAAGGGGGGGTTGGAAAGCATTGGAGCACAAGGAGGTGGGGGAAGGGGGGAGAGCTGGGATGGATTGCACACGGAAGAGCAGGTAGATTGCGCGGATGGGCGAGGGCCACCAGGGACAAAAGTGTTCTTCTGCAGATGCGCAAGGAAGGGAGATGACGTCTGGAGCGGCGCAGATGGGGATGAGAGGACAGGATGCCTTGCCAGCTGGGTCTCACCAGGAGATGGGGAGGAGTAGTTGGGAAAGATGACAGGTCCTGTTGCACAATCGGAGGAGACCACCTCGAGACTGGCGCCAAGGGTAGCGTGCCCGAGGTGCCAATGAACCGGGGGGCCGAGGACTGCGCTGCTGGCGAGCTCGACTCCCGAAGGGGGACTGGGGATTTCGAAAATGAGGAATAGATGGGAATGCAGGACTGCGACGAAGAAGGGCCGGCTACGTCGGCTCCGCTGACCGGGATGAAGGAGGATGGTAGTCCGGACGGCGCTCCCAAAAAGTAGAGAATGGGATGGTCACCCCAAGGTGGGGGAGCAAGTGGACCGGAGGGTGCGCTGTGCTGCGAGAAGGGGATAGCGTCCGGCGGCGAGGTGGAGAACAGAGGGGAAAGAGGGGGGCGGGAGCGGATGGCGGCGGGGAGGAGCTGGCATATCAGAGCGAGCGCTTCGGGGGGCCAGGGGAGGGACATCGGGGAAGACGACCGGAGAGGGACGGGGGAGATGGGCATTCTCAGAGCTTATATATATACTAATATATATATATATATATATATATATATATATATATATATATATATATATATATTTTATATATATATATATAAATATATATATATATATATATATACATACATATATACATATATAAATACATACATATATATACATATATATATATAAATATATATATATATATATATATATATATATATATATATAAAATATATATATATATATATATATATATATATATATATATATATAAAACCGGCCCAAACCCACTAGGCCCAAACCCACTAGGCCCAAACCCGAAACCCAAAATGAACAGTAAACCCGATTTCTTAAAACCCATTACTGTGCGGGTTTATATAAACCCATTTAAATAGACCAAACCCGATAACCCAATTATTTAAAAATCGTGTCCTGACAGTTTAGGACACGGGCACACGAATCTTGTGTCCATGGTGAGCACGACACGCACGACACGAATCTCGCATGTCCACGTACACCACTGGGTTCCTTGTGATCATGCGAGTCCACACACGTGTACATGAGACACGACTCGACACACAGACGAAATGACACGTACGTGTCCGATAGGCGGTGGCTTTCGGAGGCGTTGCACGGCGAAAGAGGCGTCGGGGTGGTCGGGAAAAAATAGAGCTGGGTTCGTCTCGTCGAGGCGAACAAGTTGGTGGTGGTGCGCGGCCACGGCGACGTCTGGAATGGTGGCGCTAATATATCTAGGTTTTCGGCGGTCTCGTCGGAGAAGAAGGGGGTCAGGGCAGCGCGGTGGTGGTCGGGAAATAGTATAGGGTTAGGATTTGGGATCGATGTCTATTTATAGGGTCGGGAAGTCGGCCGAATTAGGGTTTAGATTAAGGTTACGGCGATAATCGTCGGAGATGATGACGGAGAAGACGGTGATTCGGGCGGCTGTTTTGTAGAACCCCCCAACATTCGATATTACAAAGACCCCCACCGCCTTAGTGTATGCAATTTCTAAATTGCAAAAAGCCCCCTCCCCTCCCCCCCGTTGTTGCTCTGTGCAAATTTCATTTGCACAGACAAAACAAATTTTGCAAATACTATTTAAAATAATTTAAATAATTACAAATTGATATTAAAACAATTTAATAAATTACAAATTAATATTTTTAGCTTTAAAAATCATTTAAAATTTTTAGAAAATTTTTAATAATTATAATAACTCATTTTTAAAGATATTTATGCTATTTAAAATTATAAAAATAATATTTTAAAATCTAGGGGCTTACAAATCTTTTCACCTTGAAAAATTTCGTCCTCGAAATTCATAAGGATAGAAGACTCTACAAACATTTAATATAACAAACAATGCAAACAATGACTAAAGCTACTATTATGACTAACCTCTAAGGTATCAAGCGGGAACGGGTGGTTCCCTCGCGGCTGTTGGGTCGAACAAGTAAGGATATCTCTCCTTCATGTCCGACTCCCTCTCCCAAGTAGATTCCCCCGGAGAGTGACGGCTCCAAGCTACTCGGACCAAGGGTATGACTTTGTTCCTCAGCCTCTTCTCCCTCATGTCCAATATCTCTACTGGCTGCTCAGTAACTGCAAGGCTCGGTCCGATCTCCAATTCTGAATAATCTAGCATATGGCTGGGGTCTGGAACGTATCTCCTTAGCTGAGACACATGAAAGACATCGTGAACTCCTGCTAGGTTGGGTGGAAGTGTAACCCTGTAAGCTACCTCTCCGATCCTGCCAAGTATCTCGAACGGCCTGATGTATCTAGGGCTCAACTTGCCGCCTCGTCCGAACAGGATCGTCCCTCTAGTAGGTGATATCTTCACCAACACCATATCTCCGTCGGCAAACTCCATCGGTCTGCGACTACCATCGGCCCAGTGTTTCTGCCTATCCTGAGCGACTCTGAGCCTGTCTCTGATCATCCCGATCTTCTCTGCTGCATCCGTGATCATCTCTGGCCCAAGCATAACTTTATCCCCAACATCATCCCAAAAGAGAAGTGTACTACATCATCGACCATATGGTACCTCAAAAGGAGATATACCGATGCTAGCTTGGTAGCTGTTGTTGTATAAAAACTCTACCAAGTGCAGATGGCTCTCCCATGATCCGCCAAAGTCCATCACACAAGTCCTCAGCATGTCGTCTAGCATCTGTATCATCCTTTCGGACTGTCCATCTGTCTGTGGGTGGTACACTGTACTGAACTTGAGCCGACTGTCCAACTCTTCCTGCAAGCCCCTCCCATAGTATGACATGAATCTGCTATTCCGATCCGATATGATGCTTACTGGTACTCCGTACAAGCGAACTATCTGCTTCATGTATAGCTCCACCAACTTCTCGATGGAGAGATCCACCTTGAAGGGTATGAAGTGGGCATACTTCGTTAGCCTGTCAATGATGACCCAAATGGCATCCTTCCCTCCTTGGGAACAAGGAAGCCCTGAAACAAAGTCTATCATAATATGTTCCCACTTCCACTCGGGAATGGATAACGACAGCAATAGACCAGCTGGCCTCTGATGCTCCGCCTTGACCTGCTGGCAAACTAGGCATCTCGAAATGAAACGTGATACATCTTTATTCATCCCGTGCCACCAAAGATGTTCCCGCAAGTCACGGTACATCTTGTTGGTACCAGGGTGAATAGAATATTGTGATCGATGCGCCTCCTGTAAGATTGCCTCTATTAGCTCTCCCTTCGACACGCACAACAGGCTGCCATGCCTAAAGGATCCATTCTCTGCTACGGTGAAGTCATCTAGCAATCCAGCTAAAGCCTAGGCTCAAAGTCTGCGGAGGCTCTCATATATAGATTGTGCCTCCTTGATCTGCTCTATCAAACCTGACTGAATGTCTAGCGCTATCATCTGTATCACTGATCCTGGCCGAACTCTCTCGATACCGAGCTTCTCCAGATCTTCCCGCAAATGACGATCTATCATCAGATACCATGCCATCGGATGCCTGCTTAGTGCATCCGCCACAATATTTGCCTTCCCGAGGTGATAGCATAAATCGATGTCGAAGTCCTTCATCAACTCTAACCATCGTCTTTGCCTCATGTTCAGCTCCTTCTGTGTGAACACATACTTCAAGCTTTTGTGGTCAGTAAAGATTTCTACTCGCTCTCCATATAAGTAGTGTTTCCACAACTTGAATGCAAAGATCACCGCAGCTAACTCTAGGTCATGGTAGGATAGTTCCGCTCATGAGTCCGTAATTGCCTAGATGCATAAGCAATCACTTTTCCATGCTGTTGTAGGACACATCCTAGCCCCTTTCCTGAAGCATCGCTATATATGGTGAAACCTCCAGATCCTGAAGGTAATGTCAGAACTGGAGCGGTCGTCAGCCTCCTCTTCAGCTCCTCAAACGCTGTCTGGCAGTCCTCTGACCACATGTACTCTTCGTCCTTCTGTGTCATTTTTATCATGGGTTCAGCTATCCTAGCAAAGTCCTGGACGAACTTCCTATAATAGCCTGTCATGTCTCAACGGCAGCAATCTTCCTGGGATCCACTGAGATCCCCTCTCTAGTGACTACATGATCGAGAAACTCCACTCGGTCTAAAAAGAACTCGCACTTCGACAATTTGGCATACAACCTCTCATGCCTCAGAATCCCCAAAACTGTCTGCAAGTGCTCTGCGTGCTCCTCCAGCGTCTTCGAGTATATCAGGGTGTCGTCGATAAATACTACGACAAACTTATCCAGATACTAGTGAAATGTCTTATTCATCATGTTCATAAAGACAGCTGGCGTATGTGAGACCAAATGGCATTACCAAAAACTCGTACTGCCCGTACTTCGTATTGAACGCCATCTTCTGGATGTCTGCAGCCCTGACATTCACCTGGTGGTAACCGGATCTCAAAATGATCATGGAAAATACCTTCGCCCTACTCAACTGATCGAACAAATCATCTATCCTGGGCAGAGAATATTTGTTCTTAATGGTGATGGTATTCAACGCCCGGTAGTCAATACACAACCGGACTCTACCATCCTTTTTCGGTACAGAGAGTGCTGGTGCTCCCCATGGAGAAGCACTAGATCGAATAAAACCCTTTTTCAATAGGTCATCAATCTTCTCCTTCATCTCTACGTCCTCCTTGGGGTTCACTCTATAGCAAGCCCGGGATACTAGTATTGAACCCGGTACTAAATCTATAGTGAACTCCACATCTCTGTCAGGCGGAAGTCCTAGAAGATCCTCTAGGAATACATCCATAAACTTCCTAATGAGAGGGTGTGGCGGTGCTAAATCCCCAATTGTCGCACAACAGTTCGGCTCTAGGCTAATCTCCGGCCCTGTCCTCCTGACACTGAATGGTGCCGTGCCTGGGGGACTGAACAGAATACTACCCTCATGACAGTCTATAGCTGCGTGAGCATAGCTAAGCCAGTCCATCCCTAATATGATATCATACCCGGGGAGTGGCATCACAAAGAATCGTCCCTTAAACTCTCTCCAAGCTATAGTAATAGAGCATCTATAGATAGCCCTAATGGGCACAGGTCCACCTCCCGTCATTACTCTCATCTCCTCGTTAGGTGTAGCTACTAAGTGGTGTTTATGCATAAACTCTGATGACAGGAAGCTATACGATGCACCAAAATCAAACAAGTATAGAGCTAGAAAATTATACAAATAAATATGACCTGTGATGAAGTCAGCCAAATAATTTGGTTCCGAAACCTGCTCCAGTTCTGCCTCAAAAGCTAGTCTATAAGCCTTCCCCTGGGGTCCCTTCTGTTGCTGCAGATGTTGCCCAAATCGCTGTTGCTGAGTCGGGAGCGACGGTGCTCTAGACGGTGGTCCGGCACCTGGTACCCTCGCTATTGGGCACTCCCGAAGCTGGTGGGTGGCAGACCCACATGCTAAGCACTGCCTCAACCTTTTTCTGCAGACGGACTAATCATGCCTTGGCCTTCGACAAAATATACACAGAGCTCCCTTCTGTGCTGAGGTCCCGGGGCTCTAACTGGTGGGGTTGGGTGATGTGGTATGGGAGGACGGTATATCTGCTAGTACGGCATCGGTGCTCTCGACTGGAAAGCCTGACGTTTGGAAGGTCCTTCGTGGTGTACGGGAGCCAACCTCTAGCAAGATTGAAGACGCTCCTCTATGCTCCGAGCCAACTCTAGGCTCTGGTAGTAGTTAGTCGTCCCGTTCACTACTATGAGAATGCCAATGTCTGGAACAAGACCATGGCAAAACCTACACGTCATCTCCTCTAGGTCTACAACCAGACTAAGAGTGAAATGGCTCAAACGACTAAACTCTGCTGTATAACCGTCAACAAAACGGTTCCCCTGCTGGATATTCTAGAATCGTAGCCCCATGGCTACCCTAGCGGTGGTCGAGAAGATTTTTTTCTTGAACTGGATCTTAAAGTGATCCCAAGTGGCCTTCCCTCTCGCGAATAGCGGATCATTCCTGAACCAGACTCCTGCCAAGTCTATCAGCAAAAATCTTGCTGCCTCGACCTGTAGGTCACCCGATAACCTAGCTCCAAGGAGCTTTCTCTCTTCCGAGTCTAGCCAGTCATCTGCTACTACGATGCCCTCGGTGCCAATGAACTCCTTGGGGTTCAAACCCATGAAGTCCTTGATGTTCCTCGCTCTCTATCGAGGCTCTACCAGTAGTAGGACCAAGGTACGCTCTTCAGAATGCTCCATGCTCTGGCGGAGTAAGGTGGTCTGCTCCTGGTGGGTCGTTAGGAACCCCTGGATCAGAGTGAGCAGTTGGTTTCCATCGAGAGTGACGGAAGACTGGGCATGTATAGTAATCGGTGGTGGTGGGAGTATCAGGTCCTGCTGGGACTGTGATGTGGAAGGTAATGGAGGCATCTGTGTTGGTGGATTTATGGAATGGGGAAGTATGGTAGGTGGAGGTAGAGGCACATCGGTCAACTGGTCAATCGACTGGATAGGAAGTGTGCCACTTTCAGGTGTGGAATACTAGGATGAGCGGTGAGCACCATCTAATAAATAAAAGAACTTATAAGGACTCTTTTAAGTAAACAATCATAAACAACAATAAAATCTAATTTGTAATAAGGAGTATATGATGTGATATGTTTCCTATGTTGTAATCCTAATAATCCTCTAGGTGTTCTAAGCGTCATTCCTAGTGTTGTCTAGTTACCTTAAGTTCCTAATTGCAGGCATGCTTGGTACAATGACGTAACCAAACAATTTAGTCTCGACCTGCATGAGCTACCACTAAAAACATGTCACGATCCGCTATCCAAATTATTGCGCCGGGCCAAGTCATGTCCAGCCTACGCTCGAGATAAAGCGTAGTAAGCTGTTCTAAAGACAAATAAGATAAGACCAAAATGTGCTAACAGTTCAATATGTAATAATGAGTCAGAAAATATCCAAACACAAAATCATCTTGTATATAAATATGTTTCGAATATATGGCTAAAAGTAAAACTTGATACAGGTCCAGTTATAAATTACGTAGTCAACAACATGACTACTCTCAAAAGTCCCGAGTAAATAAACAAACTAGACGAGTTTCCCTGCAGGTACATCCTCGTAAGATAAAGCCTGATCCTCGGCATCAACTCTATAATAGGAATCACAAAGCAACTCCTCATCGGTAAGTATACCTACAATATTATCCTGTCAGGACGAAAGCAAGAACTGATTCTAGCAAACTAAAGATACGAAACATAAAATAAACATGAGCGTAATAAACAGGAATTATGTCATATTATAATCTATCATGGCAAGGGTACATATGTCATAGAGACAGATGTACATGTAATATTTAAAACTGTAGCAGGTACGTGATCGTCAATAGATGTACAATGTGCAGGGGTACATAATGAAATATACTTTCGTACAAGTGATATGGCGATAGATGTACATACGCACAAATCCGCTTTGAGATAAAGGCCTACGGCATAGTAACATATAAAATAAAACTTTGCTCGCTACTGTAGAGGGGCCATGATCACGTACTCAACTATCAGTTTTCCCATAAACCAGATTCTACACATGTGAAAGATACGAAAATAGCATAAAATATGGTGGATACCGAGAGCAGTATAAAGCATGTGAAACATGTAGAGAGATATGACTTGCAGTTTAGATATTGGTATTTTAACATGGTTTATACATAAATCATTATATGCTGTAAATAAAGTTCGTAGAGGTACTTGTCTCTAGTAAAGCAAGGTAGTAAAGAAAATGCTATAGATGTTTGGTGACTCGTCACTGTAGAAATAATACATAAACTTAGTTTTCATACTAAGTAAAACACTAAGACACTAGTTGTGCAATACGACTTTCTGACTGGACACCTAGCCAAATGATGACTTTAGCATAGGAGACCAATGTGGGGTGATACAATACCCAAACTAACTTTCTAGGGCTTTTACACTAGTATAGGGTTGTTGACACAAAATCACGGTCAACCAAATATTGATACAATTGACGACATGATACTTGTAATATTTTAATACGACACATGAAGACTGAACTCAGTACAAGATGGACGACAGCTCGCACCTGCTATGCTTAATGTTTTGAGGCTGTATTTTACATTTTTATTGAGTCTAGAAATATGTAAACTGAGTCGTACTGAGCAATTTGAGACTTAACCTATGCCTATAACTCAACCCAAAAGCCCCACCAAAATCCAAATGGCCTATTTACCCATTGGACCAGTTCTGTGCTCTGGAGACAGAGTTCGGGCCGAACTTTGCCTCCACACAGAGTTCGGGTCGAACTCTGCCTCCTAAAATCTAGGACCCTAATTTTTAGGGTTGGCTGGATGCAAGTTGTCCAACGGCCAAATTTTAAAATATTTGACCCAGAATTCTGGTCGAATTCTGCCTGTATATTATCCTATAAATAGGCGATAAATTCTTTTATTTTTAATCATCCAATCTTCTCTTCTCTCTAAAGCCTTATACAAGTCATACCCTTCTCATCTACTAGCCACAAGCTCCCTAAGCCTCAAAGTGCTCAGTACTTTTCAGTTAGGAGTTTGTGTAAGAGTTAAAGAAGTTGCTTAGAAAATTCCAAGCATCGCCACTGCGATCTCTGTAAGAAGTTGACGTGCTCTTCTGAAGAAAAGGCACGGGGTATAAATACTATTTCATAAATAGTAAATTTAATCCTGAGCTAGAGTTTTCAGGCCTGGACTAGTCCTCCACGAGAGAAACGAGGTTAAAATCGACTTTGTTTGCGTATGCTTTCTTGCTCTTAACTATTTTCGTATTTACTCTGATTATTTACTATTGGTGAAAGAGTTTAATTTTTAATTAGACATTATTGTCACAAATACTATTCACTCCCTCTAGAGTTGCCTATTTGTTCTTCAATTGGTATCAGAGCTTTGTTCTCTCAACAAGGACTAACATCCTAGAGCTGATCCATGGCAACCACACAATCCATGATTTCCAATCACGGTGAAGAGCAGTCCACTCATAGGCCTCCCCTTTTGATGGACAAACTACACCTATTGGAAAACAAGGATGAGCTTTTATCTCAAGTCGCTAGACTAAGACCTGTGGACCATTGTTACCGATGGTCACAAAAGCCTGCCAGGATAGTTGTCAATGGTGATCTCGTTAAGAAACCACATGACAAATATTCTGACGAGGGGAAGAAACAGGCGAGTCTAGACGCGAGAGCTATTAATACTTTATTCTGTACTATAGACAGAAATGAGTTTAACAGGGTCTCAATATGCACCATCTCTCACGAAGTATAGAGACTTCTAGAAGTGATGAATTACTCAAGTCAAGGAGTCAAAAATAAGTCGTCTCACTCAAGAATATGAGGCATTCAAGATGAAGCCAAATGAGACGATCACACAAATGTTTACAAGATTCTTCGACATCATCAACCCCCTGTCTTCTCTTGGCAAGCAATATACAAATCACGAGAAGATCCGCAAGCTACTTAGGGGGCTACAAAAAATTTGGAACCCTAAGGTGACAGCCATCATAGAAGGAAATGATCTCACGACTATGTCCATGGAGACTTTGATGGGAAAGCTGATGACTCATGAGCTTGACCTCAAAGAATTCGAAGAGCCTGCTCCTAAGGCAAAAGACATTGCCCTTAAAGCTCACCGACGAAGGGCTGATCCTGAAGAGACGGATGACGACAACTCAGAAGGTGAAGATCAAGCTCTCCTTGTCCGCAGCTTCAAGAAATTCTTTTGCTTCAATTGAAGAAAGAAGGAACCATAAGAAGATGACGAAGAAGAGCCAACATGCTATGGTTACAAGAAGACTGGACACGTCCGAAAGACTGTCCATTCACAAAGAAGAGCAACCGATATGAGAAACCATACAAGAAAGCTTCCTCAAAGAAATATGCCAACACAAGCATTTGGCATGAAAGCGAAGCTAGTGACTCCGAGAAAGAAAATGACTCTCCTCAAGATACTGCCAATGTATATCTAATGGCAACATCTGACAAGGTAACTAGCGAAACTCTCAATGATTTCACTTTTGATGAACTTGGCGATGCATTCAATGATTTACTCAATGACCACAAGAAAGTCATTGGTAAATATAAATACGCCAAGGAGAAGATCAAAAGTTATGATGTCGAGATTCAAAGACTCTCCTCATTGCTTGATAATATTAGAGACACTTCACCCACGGAAGTCATAAATGAGGTGTCTAAGCTTAAATTAAGCCTAGATGATGCCGAAGCACGTATTGAAAAGCAAACACAAGAGATCACAACACTCAACTCAGAGATTGCTGAAGAAAAGAATAGACACAAGATCTCTATTACTATGATTTATGGTTTGAATACTAAGATTAATGAACTGCAGGCTGTCTCTAAGAAATTAGAGACTAAATTGGGAAAACGGGTTGCTCAACCTCAAACCCAATCACATGAGACACACACAAAGCACAACACTGCTCAACATAGTCAAACACGTCATCCACCTGCAGCACGCAAATATACTTACATGTACACCCACTTCCATACAGCACACAAACCATATGCACGTAGAAATCATTCTTATAACTATCATTCTAATGTGACACATAATCACCATACTACACATGCTACATAAACACAATCACCACCATACTGCATATAGATATAATCATCATCCTGCAGCCACATATAGTCATCATCATGCTGTTCCGTACCATTCTTACCATGCTACATATAGACATCATCGTCATTCTACTCCACACCACTCTTACCATGCTACATATAGACATCATCAATATGCTCCTAACATAAATAGGAATGCTATTTATACTTATTGTGGATTACATGGACACATCTTACCACAATATAGAGTTAGGAGATTAGTAGATAGGAATATATATGCATGGTTGCCGAAAACTAACTTTTCAGGACTCTCAAGAACTTGGGTACCAAAGGTCACATCTACTCTTGTTGTAGGTGGACCTTCCCTCCTCAACTAAGAGTAAGTGGATTCTCGATAGTGGATGCTCGCGACATATGACGGGAGACGTAAATCTTTTCGTATCACTATCGATGAAGAGAGAAGGATATGTATCCTTCGGCAATAACCTAAAAGGGTATATTATAGGTAATGGTACTATTGGTCATTCTCCTTCTCCTGTAATAAAGGATGTCTGCCTAGTGACTGAGTTAAAGCATAACCTGCTCAGCATAAGTCATCTTGCTGATCATGGATATGATATTAACTTTGGACAAAATAAATGCTATATTTATGATAGGTCAACAGGAGACATCGCTTTTGAAGGGATAAGAGAGGATAACATTTATATTTTCTATCTATCTAGAGATACTAATAGTGTAGGAAGATATCTCTATGCTCACAAGGATGAAAGATTACTATGGCACCAGCGTCTTGGTCATGCCAATATGAATACTATATCCAGGCTATCGACTAAGAAGCTAGTTAGAGGTTTGCCCGACATCATATTCAAAAAGGACACGGTATGTGTCGAATGTGAGTTGAATAAGACAACCAAGTCCTCATTCCTTATTTCATTCCATAAACTCTGTAAGTACTACTAGACCCTTGCAATTACTTCATCTGAATTGATTTAGCCCTAGTAGAGTAGCCAGTCTTGGTGGAAAACTCTACGCTTTTGTTATAGCAGATGACTTTTCTAGATTTACTTAGGTTTTCTTTCTTACAAACAAAAGTGATGCCATTTCAGTTTTCAAATTTTTTGCTAAAAAGGTTCAAAACGAAAAAGGCTACATGATTACTCGAATCCGAAGTGATCATGGAGGCGAATTCAAAAATACTGATTTTGAAAATTTTGCGATTTAAATGGTTTTGATCATGATTTTTCTTGTCCAAGAACTCCTCAACAAAATGGTGTTGTGGAGCAGAAGAATAAGACTCTTGGCGATATAGCTAGAGTCATGCTGAACAAATTTTTACTTTCGAAATATTTTTAGACTGAAGCTGTCAGTATAGCGTGCCATATTTTAAATAGAGTGCTCATTCGTCCTATTACGAAGAAAATATCCTATGAGCTTTGGTTTGTAAGAACTCCAAACGTTTCATATTTTCAAGTTTTTGGTTGTCGATATTTTATCCTTAACACCAAAGACAACTTAGGCAAATTTGATGCCAAAGCTGACGATGGTATATTTTTTGGCTATGCGGCCAAGAGCAAGGGATATAGAGTGTTCAACAAATGCTTACTAATTGTGGAAGAGTCTACAAATGTGACTTTCGATGAGGACAACAATGCAGCAGCTACTCTTGATGATGATGAGCCATCAACTTCTACTCCAATGAACACAACCACTGAAACCAATTCTCTGGAGAGCTTGCCAAAGAAATTTTCTTTCAAGCCGTCACATCCAGAAAATTTGGTTATAGGTGATGTTTCACGTGGAGTAAGTATTAGATCATCAATAAGAGACTTCATTGCTAGTACTGCTTTCATTTCACAAATTCAGCCGAAAAACATTGTAGAAGCTTTTTATGATGAGTTTTAGATTTTTGCCATACAAGAGGAACTCAACCAATTCGAGAAGAGACAAGTCTGAGAACTTGTTCCTACACCGGTAAATTACTCGATTATTGGTACTAAATGGGTTTTTCGAAACAAAGTAAATGAAGATGGTTCAGTTACACACAACAAAGCTCGTCTAGTAGCTCAAGGATACAACCAAGAGGAAGGTATCGACTACGATGAGACGTATGCTCATGTTGCGAGATTGGAATCCATTCGGATGCTTTGTGTATTTGCTAACTTTCAAAATTTTAAATTGTTTCAAATAGATGTTAAAAACGCTTTCTTGAATGGATTTATTAAGGAGGAAGTTTTTGTAAAATAACCCCCTGGTTTTGAAAATCACAAATTTTTTGACCATGTTTTCAAGCTCAAGAAAGTGCTCTATGGCCTCAAACAAGCCCCTAGAGCTTGGTATGAATGGCTATGCAATTTCTTGCTTGAAAAAGATTTTTCAAAAGGGAAAGTTGACACTACACTTTTTATAAAATCTTTCAAAGTCACTATTTTCTTAGTTCAAATTTACGTGGATGATATTATATTTGGTTCTACTAATGAAACCCTCTGTCAAGATTTTCCAAGTGAATGCACACCAAGTGTATGCATAATGGAGGAGCTCAAATACTTTCTTAGGCTGTAAGTCAAACAAACATCAAATGGAACTTTCATCTATCAGTCGAAGTATACAAAGGACATGATGAAGAAATTTGACCTTGACAACGTCAATCCAATCGGCACTCCAATGGCTACTACAACTAAACTAGAACCAGATGAAAGCGGCAAACCTGTGGATCAAAGCAAGTATCGAGGTATGATAGGCAGTCTACTGTATTTAACTGCTAGTTGCCCTGATATTATGTTTAGCGTTTGTCTGTGTGCTAGATATCAAGCAAATCCTAAGGAATCACACATGACTGCTGTTAAGCGTATCTTTCGATACCTTAAAGGTACGATTACAGTGGGCCTATGGTATCCCAAGTCAACATCATTTGACCTCATTGGTTACTCTGATGCTGATTTTGTCGGATGCAAGGTCGACCGTAAAAGTACGAGCGACACGTATCATTTATTAGGAAAGGCTCTAGTCTCTTGGTTTAGCAAAAAGCAGAATTCTATCGCACTATCCACAACAGAAGCTGAATATATTATAGCTGGTCGTTGTTGTGCATAAATTCTGTGGATGAAGCAAACCCTTGAAGACTATAATTTATCTTTTAGGCACATTCCTATATTTTGTGACAACACTAGTACTATAAATCTCACTAAGAACCCCATATGTCATTCACGCAAGAAGCACATTGAAATATGTCACCATTTTTTACGTGATCATCAGCAAAATGACACTATTAAATTAGAATTTATCGACACCGATCATCAGCTAGCAGATTTCTTTACCAAACCTCTATCCGAAGAGCGTTTTAACTTTCTCTGTCGTGAACTAGGAATTTTGGATGAAGCTGTTATTCATTAAAGTAACCATCATTAATATCGATTATGTCTTGATTCTTTATGTTGAACTTGCTATGGGTACAAGGTCCTTTTGATAACAAGGCGTAAAAGCCTAAGCGACACGGTGTACTAGTCCTCAGGACTACCGCTAGCTGGGATCCGGCCACTGCAGTTACCCCATGGCAGCTTCAATATATTGAATTGTGGCATATTTTCTTGTTTATTACATGGTCTACTTTTATTTATCACATGCTTTAATTCAAACTTTCAAACTTCACTTTGATTCAGCGTTATATTTTTTAATTGGTTTTTCTCACTGTCTTGCATACACTTATTATCATTTTTTTGATCATATTTTTCTCTTATTCTCTGTTACTTGATCAAATTTCTTTTTCTAGCCTAATTTCTCTGATTTTCAGCCGCCGATCAGATTGTGATCCAATGTTCCACATTTGCTCTGACCATTCGAACCCTTACACTAAAAACCGGGTTCCCCTCTTCTCTCTCCTCCATTGCCACCTTCCAAACTTCTCCAAACTATTTTTCTCCAAACCCTAACCCTAGTTCTTCCTTCCTAGAGCATCATTCTTCTCAAAACTCAAGGAGAAGGCTTCTCTCACCATTCTCCTTCATTTTTCATCATCAAATTGAGGTATATTTCCACACTTCTCTCCATCTACAATTCCTCAATTTTCTTTCTTATTTCATGGCTCCCAAGTTTTTCAATAGGGGGAAGAGACTTCGAACCGAGGGTGCGTCCTCTTCGAATGCTCCTCCTCGTGTTGAACCACCTATTGAACAACCCAATCAACAACCCATTCACCCGTTGTTCAACCCACCTCGTCCACTCGACCCCAACACGTATGATGATCGGATATTCGTATCACTTGATACTTCCAATGAATGGTTTAGTAATTTTCGGTCACGTCCAGTGTATGTGGGTCACCCTATAAATTTTACTATATTTTCTCAATATGATTCACTTTTTCATGATCTTTGTCTTGATGAACTTGTCACTACCAATTCGGTTATATATCTCAATGCCATACAAATGTTCTACTGCAACCTTACTCATAATGATACACATATCTTTTCACGGGTTGCGGGTATTGATATTTCTTTTGATGATTTTGACTTGGCCGAACACCTTGAACTCCCGGAGCCAAACTCATGGGAAAACTTGTTGAAGCTCGAAAGTTTCTATTTCCCGATGGATCATCCCTAGAAAGCTTCAAGGATGACTTGTGTACTCCTAACACACGTCCTCGTAAGCTTCTCGCCAAGTTTCTCAATCCTTACTTTTATGAACTTCATCGGATCGTCTTTAACACGATTCTGCCCAAAGTATGATCGACCAATTAAGTTATATACTTTGAAATCTCTGCTCTGTATCACCTCCATTTTTATGTTCCTTTTAATCTTCTACGTACCATGATGGACTGGATGATTAGCGCTAGGAAGAAACCAAGATCCTTGGTTTATGTTCTTTATCTTCCTATGCTCTTTCGTGCTTTTTTGTGTACCTCTTGATGAGTGCCAGTTCCTACCTGCCCCTGCCTTCCTCTCTAAGGCACGGCGGCTTCAGGCAGCAGTTGGCTCACCGGTTGTGTCTGAGCACTCTGACGATGAGCCCGATGCCCCTCCTTTTGGACAGGATCCTCCTCCTCCTCCTGCTACTCTTGAGTCACTCCAGACTATGCTCCGCGATCGATTCACCTTAGAGGATGATCGCTGGACTCAGCTTGACTACCGGACTACCTTGCAGATGAGTGCCATTAGCAACTCACTACACGATATTCGGTACTCTATGTCTCGGCATCCTTATATGCCTATTTCCATGGAGTGGGACCCTACTCGCGATGGATACCGTATCAATGACCCTTGGTTTATCAGGTACCTGGATCCGGATGTGGCCTTCGTGGACCCTCGTCGTTCATTCACTGATCCATCCGACGACGGTGGGCCTTCACGAGCTCGATGATGGATATGGACCTCTCTTTGCTGCTACTGCTGAGGATCGTAGTTTATGCTTTATGTATTTTTAGTTGATATAGTTGTTTTTATTTCTGTACATTGGTTGTACTTGAACTCATTACGTGACTCTTGGAGACATTTTTATTATGCAATTTCTCAGTTTTATGCAGTTTATTATTTTTTGTGTCCTTGCCATTCTTTATTCTGGTTATTTGATAAATGCCAAAAGGGGGAGAAATATTTTGCTATATTCATCATCATATCATATTTTCTAGCATTGTGTATCTGTGCTTTGGGAAAGAATATTTTATCAGGACAATAGGAACAGAGCAATATTTACGGGGAAGTTATTGATAGCTCTGCACTGATTATGGGGGAGCTACGCTACTGCTCTTTAATGTGTCCAGGTATGAATATTGAATATATAAATATCATTTTGTCAATTATCAATATGGGAGAGATTGTTGACACAAAATCACGGTCAACCAAATATTGATACAATTGACGACATGATACTTGTAATATTTTAATACGTCACATGAAGACTAAACTCGGTACAAGACGGACGACAGCTCACACCTACTATGCTCAATGTTTTGAGTCTGTATTTTATATTTTTATTGAGTCTAGAAATATATAAAATGAGTCGTACTGAGCAATTTGAGACTTAACCTATGCCTATAACTCAACCCAAAAGCCCCACCAAAATTCAAATGGCCCATTTACCCATTGGACCAGTTCTGTGCTCTGGAGACAGAGTTCGGGCCGAACTCTGCCTCCACACAGAGTTCGGGCCGAACTCTGTCTCCTAAAATCCAGGACCGTAATTTTTAGGGTTGGCTGGATGCAAGTTGTCCAACGGCCAAATTTTTGAATATTTGACCCAGAATTTTGGCCGAATTCTGCCTGTATATTATCCTATAAATAGGCTATGAATTCTTTCATTTCCAATCATCCAATCTTATCTTCTCTTCTCTCTAAAGCCTTATACAAGCCATACCCTTCTCATCTACTAGCCACAAGCTCCCTAAGCCTCAAAGTGCTCAGTACTTTTCAGTTAGGAGTTTGTGCAAGAGTTCAAGAAGTCGCTTGGAAAATTCTAAGCATCGCCACTGCGATCTCTGTAAGAAGTTAACGTGCTCTTCGGAAGAAAAGGCACGGAATATAACTACTATTTTACAAATAGTGGATTTAATCCTGAGCTAGAGTTCTCAGGCCTGGACTAGTCCTCCATGAAGGAAACCAGGTTAAAATCGGCTATGTTTGCGTATGCTTTCTTGCTCTTTACTATTTTCGCATTTACTCTGATTTTTTACTATTGGTAAAAGAGTTTAATTTTTAATTGAACATTATTGTCATAAACTCTATTAACCCCCCTCTAGAGTTGCCTATTTGTTCTTCACACTAGTGTAGGGTGAGGTCCAATACTACAATAACTCAAATCAATACAAAACTTTGTAAGTCGTAACTACTCAATAAATAAATCAGACTGTATACTGTGTTCCAACAATTGCTAAGAAAGACAAAAAGCTCAATTATACATAAAATAAAGTACCAAAATGATCCTTGTTAACTATAGAAAATTATACTAATTTTTCTGGAATTTATAAACCCTCATAGATATTT
The DNA here is from genome assembly GCA_029216955.1 of Iris pallida. Taxonomy (NCBI): domain Eukaryota; kingdom Viridiplantae; phylum Streptophyta; class Magnoliopsida; order Asparagales; family Iridaceae; genus Iris; species Iris pallida. The sequence goes on along the minus strand of JANAVB010010198.1, from coordinate 19,267,995 downwards.
ATTAAAAATCAGCAATCATATGTATCCTGAAAATGAGTTCTGTTTTCCTATTTTTATAAAATGCCAAAATTAATTACTAAATGCTAAATAAATTATATTAAAGTAACTAAATTAACATAAAAATTAAATACAATTTTTTCCTTATTTTACAGTAATTAAAATATATATAAAAATTCAAAAACAGCAAGTAACAGTTCTGGAAAATAATCAATTAATTATTTACTATTTTATCCATGTATACGAAATTGAACCGAAGTCCATATACGGGACCCAAAGCCATGAATCAAGTCCGATATGACTCGTACAGGCCTTGAATGTATTAGACACATTTGGGCCCAAAAACCCATACTAGATTTGGACACCAAATGACCATGATTAATAATAATTCATATATTAAAATATATATTAAAGTATTTTAATAATATATATTAAAGTAGTGAAATATATAAGTCACAAAATTATATAATAAAATAACCTGTGAATTTACACATAATAACATTTTGCATAAAATTATGTTTGAAATATATATACATATATAACAAATACATTTATATATATATATATATATATATATATATATATATATATATATATATATATATATATATATATATATATATATATATATATATATATAAATATCTATATATATATATATATATATATATATATATAGATATATATATATATATATATATATAAATATATATATATATATATAAATATCTATATATATATATATATATATATATATATATATATATATAGATATTTATATATATATAAACAAATATATATATATATATATATATTATATATATATATATATATATGTATATATATATATATATATATAATAAACAAAAATATATAATAAACAATATATATATATATATATATATATATATATATATATATATATATATATATATATATTTAAAAATTATATATAATAAAAAAAATATAATAAACAAATATATATATAATATATATATATATATATATATATATATATATATATTATATATATATATATATATATATATATATATATATTATATATATATATATATATATATATATATATATATATATATATATATATATATATATATATATATATATATATTATATATAAATAAAAACTATATATATATATATATATATTTTAAATTACACAAATACATACATATATACATTTCTACATATTATATATATATATATATATATATATATATATAATAAAAATATATATAAAAAAAAAATATATATATATATATATAATAAAAATCGGCCCAAACCCATTGGGCCTAAACCTGAAACCCAAAATGAACAGTAAACCCGATTTATTAAAGCCCATTACTGTGCGGGTGTAAACCCATTTACACAAACCAAATCCGATAACCCAATTATTTAAAAACCGTATCCTGACAGTTTAGGACACGGGTACACGAATATTGTGTCCATGGTGAGCACGACACGCACGACATGAATCTCGCGTGTCCACGTACACCACTGGGTTCTTCGTGTTCAGGCGAGTCCACACACGTGTACACGAGACACGACTCGACACACAGACGAAATAACACGTACGTGTCTGATAGGCGGTGGCTTTCGGGGGTGTTGCACGACGGAGGAGGCGTCGGGGTGGTCGGGAAAAAATAAAGCTGGGTTCGTCTCATCGAGGCGACAAGTTGGTGGTGGTGCGCGGCCACGGCGACGTCTAGAACAGCGGCGCTAATAGATCTAGGTTTTCGGCGGTCTCGTAGGAGAAGAAGGGGGTCAGGGCGGCGCTGTGGTGGTCGGAAAATAGTATAGGGTTAGGATTTAGGGTCGGGGTCTATTTATAGGGTCGAGAAGTCGGCAGAATTAGGGTTCAGATTAGGGTTACAACGATAATCGCCGAAGATAATGATGGAGAAGGCGGTGATTCGGGCGGCTGTTTTGTAGAAACCCCCCCAACATTCGATATTGCAAAGACCCCCACCGCCTTAGTGTATACAATTTCTAAATTGTAAAAAGCCCCCCCCCCCCCCCCCCCGCTGCTGCTATGTGTAAATTTATTTGCATAGAAAAAATAAATTTTGCAAATAGTATTTAAAACAATTAAAATAATTACAAATTGATGTTAAAACAATTTAATAAATTGCAAATTAATATTTTTAGCTTTAAAAATCATTTAAAAATTCTAGAAAATTTCTAATAATTATAATAACTCACTTTTAAAGATATATATGCTATTTAAATTATAAAAAAAATATTTTAAAATCTAGGGGTTACAAATCTTCTCTCCTTGAAAACTTTCGTCCTCGAAATTCATAAGGATAGAAGACTCTACAAACATTTAATATAGCAAACAATACAAATAATGACTAAGGCTACTATTAAGACCAACCTCTAAGGTATCAAGCGGGAATGGGTGGTTCCCTCGCGGCCGTTGGGTCGAACAAGTAAGGATATCTCTCCCTCATGTCCGACTCCCTCTCCCAAGTAGATTCCTCCGGAGAGTGACGGCTCCAAGCTACTCAGACCAAGGGTATGACTTTGTTCCTCAGCCTCTTCTCCCTCCTGTCCAATATCTCCACTGGCTGCTCAGTAACTGCAAGGCTCGATTCGATCTCCAATTCTGAATAATCTAGCATATGGCTAGGGTCTGGAATGTATCTCCTCAGCTGAGACACATGAAAGACATCGTAAACTTCTGCTAGGTTAGGTGGAAGGTCAACCCTGTAAGCTACCTCTCCGATCCTGCCAAGTATCTCGAACGGCCCGATGTATCTGGGGCTCAACTTGCCGCCTCGTCCGAACCGGATCATCCCTCTAGTAGGTGATATCTTCACCAACACCATATCTCCGTCGACAAACTCTATGGATCTGTGACTAGCATCGGCCCAGTGTTTCTGCCTGTCCTGAGCAACTCTGAGCCTGTCTATGATCATCCCGACCTTCTCTGCTGCATCCATTATCATCTCCGGCCTAAGCATAACTTTATCTCCAATATCATCCCAAAAGAGCAGTGTACGGCATCGTCGTCCATATAGTGCCTCAAAAGGAGACATACCGATGCTGGCTTGGTAGCTGTTGTTGTATGAAAACTCTACCAAGTGCAGATGGCTCTCCCTTGATCCGCCAAAGTCCATCACACAAGTCCTCTGCATGTCCTCTAGCGTTTGTATCGTCCTTTCGGACTGTCCGTCTGTCTATGGGTGGTTGGCTGTACTGAACTTCAGCCGACTGCCCAACTCTTCCTACAAGCTCCTCCAGTAGTGGGACGTAAATCTGCTATCCCGGTCCGATAGGATGCTCACTGGTACTCTGTACAAGCAAACTATCTGCTGCATGTATAGCTCCGCCAACTTCTCGGTGGAAAGCCCCACCATGAAGGGTATGAAGTGCGCACACTTCGTCATCCTGTCAATGATGAGCCAAATGGCATCCTTTCCTCCATGGGAACGAGGAAGCCTTGAAACAAAGTCCATCGTAATATGTTCCCACTTCCACTCGGGAATGGATAACGGCTGCAATAGACCAGCTGGCCTCTGACACTCCGTCTTGACCTGCTGGCAAACTAGGTATCTCGAAATGAAAAGTGATACATCTCACTTCATCCCATGCCAACAAAGATGTTCCCGCAAGTCACGGTACATCTTGTTGACACTAGGGTGAATAGAATATCGCGATCGATGCACCTCCTGCAAGACTGCCTCTATCAGCTCTTCCTTCGGTACGCACAATCGGCTGCCATGCCTCAAGGATCCATCCTCTACCACGTGAAGTCATCTAGCAATCCAGCTAAAGACTGGGCTCGAAGTCTGCGGAGGCTCTCATCTGTAGACTGTGCCTCCTTGATCTGCTCTATCAAACCTGACTAAATATCTAGCGCCATCATCTGTATCACTGATCCTTGCCGAACTATCTTGATACCAAGCTTCTCCAGATCTTCCCGCAAATATCGATTTATCATCAGATACCATGCCAGCGGATGCCTGCTCAGCGCATCCGCCACCACATTTGCCTTTCCGGGGTGATACTGTAAATCGATGTCGAAGTCCTACATCAACTCCAAGCATCGTCTTTGCCTCATGTTCAGCTCCTTCTGCGTAAACACATAATTCAAGCTTTTGTGGTCAGTAAAGATTTCCACTCGCTCTCCGTATAAGTAGTGTTTTCACAACTTGAGTGCAAAGATCATCGCAGCTAACTCTAGATCGTGGGTAGAATAGTTCTGCTCATGAGTCTGTAATTGCCTAGATGCATAAGCAATCACTTTCCCATGCTGCTGTAAGAAACATCCTAGCCCCTTTCCCGAAGCATCGTTGTATATGGTGAAACCTCCAGATCCTGATGGTATTGTCAGAACTGGAGCGATCGTCAGCCTTCTCTTTAGCTCCTCAAACGTTGCCTGACAGTCATCTGACCAGATATACTCTGCGTTCTTCCATGTCAGTTTTGTCATGGGTTCAGCTATCCTAGCAAAGTCCTGGGCGAACTTCCTATAATAGCCTGCTAAACCCAAGAAGCTCCTGATCTCTGAAACTGACGTCGGAGCCTTCCATGTCTCAACGGCTGCAATCTTTCTGGGATCCACTGAGATCCCCTCTCCAGTGACTACATGACCGAAAACTCCACTCGGTCTAAAAAGAACTCGCACTTTGACAATTTGGCATACAACCTCTCCTGCCTCAGAATCCCAAAAACTGTCTGCAAGTGCTCTGCGTACTCCTCCTGTGTCTTCGAGCATATCAGGATGTCGTCGATAAATACTACGACGAACTTATCCAGATACTGGTGAAATATCTTATTCATCAAGTTCATAAAGACAGCCTGGCGCATTTGTGAGACCAAATGGCATCACCAAAAATTCGTATTGCCCGTACTTCGTGTTGAATACCGTCTTCTGGATGTCTGCAGCCCCGACTTTCACATGGTGGTAACCGAATCTCAAATCTATCCTGGAAAATACCTTTGCCCCACTCAACTAATCGAATAAATCATCTATCCTGGACAGAGGATATTTGTTCTTAATGGTGATGGTATTCAACGCCCGGTAGTCAATACACAACCGGACTATACCATCCTTCTTCGGTACAAAGAGTACTGACGCTCCCCATGGAGAAGCACTAGATCAAATGAAACCCTTTTTCAATAGGTCATCAATCTGCTCCTTCATCTCTTCGGCCTCCTTGGGGTTTACTCTATAGCAAGCCCGGGATACTGGTGATGAATCCGGTACTAAATCTATAATGAACTCCACATCTCTGTCAGGCGAAAGTCCTGGAAGATCCTCTGGGAATACATCTATAAACTCCCTAATGAAAGGGTATGGCGGTACTGACTCCCCAACTGTCGCACAACAGTTCGGCTCTAGGCTAATCTTCGGCCCTGTCCTCCTGACACTAAATGGTATCGTGCCTGGAGGACTGAACAGAATACTACCCTCATGATAGTCTATAGATGCGTGAGCGTAGCTAAGCTAGTCCATCCCTAATATAATATCATACCTGGGAGTGGCATCACAAAGAATCGTCCCCTAAACTCTATCCCATCTATAGTAACAGAGCATCTATAGATAGCCCTAATGGGCACTGGTTTGCCTCCCATCATTACTCTACTCATCTCCTCGATAGGTGTAGCTACTAAGTGGTGTTTATGCATAAACTCTAATGACAAGAAGCTATACGATGTACCGGAATCAAACATGCATAGAGCTAGAAAAGTATGCAAATAAACCCAGAAGAAGTTGGCAAAGAGAGCCTCCAAGGAGGATAGAACCTTCGAAGGCGAAGAGCTGACGGCTAGGGTGTAGATAGGGATAGAAGACATAACATGCTTGATGAGGATCATCTTGCCGCCTAGAGAAAGAGTAGCGTTGTGCCAGCCCTCGATCTTCTTCCTAGTCTTGTTAACGAGCCCGCTGAAGATGCCCGAATTAGATCTGCCATATACCAATGGGCATCCCAGGTAGGTGAACGGAGGGTATGTGGTGGTGAAGGAGGTAAGATTGGTAAGAGTGGCCGAGTGGTTCCTGCCGGCTTTGTGGTGGGTATATATGACACTTTTGTCGCGATTGATCCGTTGTCCGAAACATTTGGCATATTTATCCAGGATGCTACAGAACACCTCTATAGTTCCAACGTCACCGGAGCAGAAGACGAGGATATCGTCGGCGTAGGCCAGGTGGGTGATAAGGGGACAGCCGGCGGTAGTGTGAAAGTGGTACAATCTGGGGATGTTGACCATGCCGTTGAGATTTCTGCTGAGGGTTTCGACGGCGATGATGAATATGGTGGAGGATAGAGGTCTCCTTGACGGAAACCTCGGCTACTTTGAAGAAACCATCCGCTTGACCATTGATTGATTGTGGAGAACGATGAGTTGCTTATGGATTGCATATGATATCTATCCATGTTTCGGAGAACCCGTATGCCCTGAGAACCCAGATCATGAATTGCCAGTACAGGCGATCGTAGGCCTTCTCCATATCAATCTTAATGGCATATTACCCCACTGGACGGGAATTACATGCATGTAATCATCTCCTGGGCAGGAGGATGTTATCAATGGTGTTCGGCCTAGGACAATCTGCTTTGTTCCTCGGAGATAATCTTGTGGAGGATGTGGGCCATGCAGGTAGCGATGATCTTAGAGATGATTTTCTAGTGTAGGTGCCTAAGCTGTCGTCTGAAGTCTTTGAGGTCTCCGGGTTATCTTTTTGGGGATTAGATGAGGTTGGCTCGTATATATATATATATATATATATTATATCTATATATATATATATATATATTCTTAAATTAT